>CM052803.1:23137013-23207446 GCA_028533885.1 Nasua narica | reverse complement strand
AAAAATTTGGATTTCCACCTTCTACTGAGACTGAGAGATTCTAGCAACACTGAGCTCTTCAACTCACTTGGTCACAACCCCAGGAGCTGAGTAGAGGCATGTGCTTTTCCATTTGTCATAGTCCCCACTGGTCCCCAGCTGCTTGTGGCCACTTCTGTCTGTTCCCGATAGGTGTTGGAGTTTGTGACCTACGGTCTAAAGCTTATGGCTACAGAAGCATTTTTGAGAACCGAGCTTATAGGAACAATGGTAAACCTAGGATACAGCTATAGGGGACAATCTAATTTCAAAAGATGAAAAGATGTCATCATAAATGACGCTGCTTCCCTGCACCGATTAAAGAGGAAACTTTCACAGTTTCCTGACTCATTTATTTTCTGCGGGTTGTTAAATTAACCATAGACTAATAGAGTTACAAGTCCCAGAACTACTTTCCCGTGTGGCCCTAGTTACATCACTATCTATAGCACAACTCCAAATGCCCTAAGCCCCTCAGAAGCTGCATTATTAAACCCCACTTCCGTCTGTTTCTACACTCCAGGGCACCTCACTCAGCACCATGGTGAGAAGGAGGTGGTGGAGGGCCCCAGGGCCATTCCTGGGACCCGGTCCCCCATTCCGTGTGGCCCCTGTAGGAGAGGGGTTCAGTCCTGCTCTCCGGCAGTGGTAATCCATGCTCTTCCAGCAGGTTCTTACTTCCTCCCCAAACTTCCCCAAATCTGTTACCTCCACACACACCTCCTCTGGTCCCATCACCTTGATCTCCTCCCTCCTTAGTATTTACAAAAGTATCACCTAAATTCACACAAAGCTTTCCAAGGTTGATAACTGTATATTTTTACTTTAGCCTTTTAACCTAAAACTGTGTATGACCAATAACAGAATTTTAGGGATCGCGATTAGTAAGTGACAAGAACATTTGGAGATGTAAAAGGTCTTCCCCTCAAATTAGTGCCATAAAGCTTATTTACTTGACCCAAAGGGCCACCTTGGTATCATTCCCCTCCAGGACTCGGTTCAGGCAGTAATTTCTGGTGAGGCTTTCCCTAACCGCCTTAGATTAAAATTGTGACCCTCTCCCTCCACCCCTACACTCCCTAGTGCCTTCCCTGCTTCATTCTTCTCCATATCTCTTAGCGTAAGATGATACACTTACTATGTTCTACTTACTTTCTCCCTCTACCTTTGCTAGAACGTAAGCTCCATGGGGTAAGGATTTCTGTCTGTCCCTTACCTTCTCAGTGCTATGCAGGTGCCTGGTCCATATTAGATGTTCACTAAAGGTTTGTTAAATAAATGAACTTGTCATGCCCAAGCCCCAGGGTGACAATTACTTCAACAGTCAACAGACACAAAGTAGGGACTCCTGGGTGGCTCAGTCAGTTAAGCCCCGGTCTGCCTTTGGCTCAGGTCATGGTCCCAGGGTCCTGGCATCGAGTCCCGCATCCGACTCCTTGCTCAGTGGGGAGCCTGCTTCTCCATCTGCCTGCCGCTCCCCCTGCTTATGCAAGAGTGCTCTCTCTCTTTCTCTGACAAATAAAATCTTTAATAAACACACACACACACACAAAGTAGCACTTCTTGATGACAAGAGTGGCTGAATATTTAAAAGCTGGAAGGGACCTCAAAAGTTTGGATGCTGTCTTTCCTTTATGTATACGTATTTTGGAATGAACATATATATTTCCCTTCTTCAATACTTTCAGAGATGAAATATAATCTTTTTAAAAAGAAAATGTAGAATAGATGTAGCGTAGCAGGACACCGAATGAGAGGACTTTTTTTTCCCCAAAATGGGACAGTACACCCACACCATCGGTGTGGTCATGATGAGTGTCCATAAGTGTGTAGTGTGGCACTTGCACCTTTAACTAGATTAGGAACCTTCTTTTCCTCTGAGCTAACAGTGTTGGAGCCCAGTTCTTGACCTAAACCGTTCCCTAGTAAATACGCGTCGTAAGACCTCGTTGGAAAACGAAGCAGGTGCTCCTGGCTACTGAAGCCCACAGCACTGCCTTCCAGCCGTCCGTGGGGAAAGAGCGGTTTACTGTGGGGGTTTTGCTGGTATTTATACCTTTTCACTCTGCTTCTTTGAATTCCTTGACCAGCACACTTGGGAAACTTCACTTTATTTCCCAAATACACACATTATGAAACGGGCACTTCTAGTTCAAGTGTTCTAACCAGGCACCAAGGTCAGCACGCAAACTGGTGGATCCCAGACCAGCTCAGATTCAGGCCGGCCAAGTGTCTGCGCTCGGGGGGCTGAACTAACAGGCCGACATGCTGAGCAGAAGTAGGTTCAGAGCAGTGAGAAACAGGCCATGTCAGCAATCAAAGCTTAGACTTGGGAAAAATTCTCTTGGCAGACCCCTGGAAGGAAGGGCAGCCCCTCAAAGACTCCTATCTAACAAGAAAGGTATTTCCTCTGTGTGCGCTTAGCAAGAGCGGACGTACCAGGAAGTGGTATATGATGGAGGGAGGCTTTAGTCAGAAGGGAGGAACACGGAGAAGGTTAAGAATCAATGGATTTGGGGGCGCCTGGGTGGCTCAGTCTGTTGAGCGCTGCCTTCGGCTCAGGTCATGATCCTAGAGTTCCGGGATTGAGCCCACATCATCGGGCATGAGCAGGGAGAATGCTTCTTCCTCTCCGCTCTCTATAATAAATAAATGAAATCTTAAAAAAAAAAAAAAAAGCCAAAAGATTTGTGTTTCTTTCCTGACTCTACCTCAATGCTTAACATATATATATAACCTTAATTTTTTTTAAAGATTTTATGTATTTAGTAGAGAGAGAGAGACAGAGACAGAGAGTGCACAGAGAGGAGAGGGAGAGAGAGAAGCCGACTCTCTGCCAAGCAGGGAGCCCGACATGGGGCTCAATCCCAGGACCCCGCGATCATGGCCCACGCCGAAGGCAGATGCTTAACCGACTGAGCCATCCAGGCACCCCCATCATTTGACCTTAATTTCTGAAGTCTGAGTAGCTTCCTTTATCAAATGGAATCATGATCACTGCCTCACCTACTTTCCTGGGCAGTAGCAAAGACCAAAAGACAAAAGTAGACACAAAGTATTTTTAGAACAACAAGGCACTAGATAATAGTGTTAGGTTAATAAACATGAGACAAAATATTTTTTGCTGCTGCTGCTGATGTTGTCAGAGGGGCAAATGTGATTTTGAGGGTCAAACATATCAGAATGTTCTAGGCTTAACCCTTCATCTGCTCTGTGACCTGGGGCAAGCCCCGGGGCCTCTCTGAGCCTTAGCTTTTTCATTGCAAGATACAATACGGTGAATGCTGCCTACTTAATGAGGCTGCTCTGAGAATTAGGTGGGGCAATCTGTCTGAAATACTGAGCACGCAGAGACCTCACAAGCATGAGCTCCCTTCCCATGTACTCTGGGTAAATGAATCACAGTCTCAATCAAGGGACTCTCCATTCGCTGATTTACTTCATTCATCCAAATCTCTGTGTGATCCGCTCAATTTTTCTGTAAGTCTAAATAAAACTGTTCTAAAAAGTAAAGTCTATTGATTTTGTTATTTATTGAGCATATAGGGCATAGCGATTGGGAAAGGGGGGACTCTGCGGCCAGACTGCTTGATTCTGAATCACAGCTCTGCCACTTTCTAACTGGATGACCTGGGGAAAGGCTCGTAATAGCTCTGTCCATCAGTTCTCCCATCTGCAAGCACTACGTAAATTTGTGCTCTTAACATAAAACCGTAATTATTAGACATTGTACTCATGGGAATACAGCGGTGGACAAGGCAGTTTTTCAGCGAGTTGCTGTGCAATCACCTTGCCATCATCTTCCATGGAAGGCCCAAGGAGGTTAAGTAACTCCAAGGCCACTGCAGCTGGTTAGTGAAGAAGATTCGGGGAGGATGACTAGTCAGGACTAGTGAGAGAATTCCAGACTGCAAGCCATTTCTCCTCTAACCTACGCCGTGCAACCAGATTCAAGCTCGGAAACGAAGAGTCCTGGGTACCCCAGAGGGGGATTCTGGAAGCTGGAACGGGTCCCGTAATTCTGCACATTCCTGACCTCCACCCTCTTTCTTCATCCCATTCCTTACGGTGCGGTTCTTGCCCGGCTACGTACAGACCATCCTGCAAACTGCAGGTTTGGAGCTCATGGCGGAGATGACCTGAAGACGCCACAGCCCCTACACTGCTTGCTTTTCTTTTGTGCTCATGAATCCTGAACATGAGCAAGGATTAGGTCTCTTGGCGACCTACTGGGAAGGGGCAGATCCAGGTTTGGGGGGTGGGGGCGGGCAGTGGTGGGCTCTCCTTAGGAAAGGAATACATGAGTTCAAAATGAGGGACCAGGCCTTGGAAGGGATACATGTAAGTGAAGCATCCCGAAGTTCAAGCATAATTAGCTTCCTGGCAACTCTAGCTATGCCCCTATTGTCCCTGAACTTCCTTCCTTCCTCCCTTTCTCCCTCCACTCCTTCCTTTCTTCAATCCCCCTGTCCCTTCCATCCAGCTTACCTGCCCCTACTCTGATGTCTAGCCCGCCCTGTGCACCAGGCAGTAACTTCATACATTTACATTCTGATTTAAAAACAGGACTTGGCTCCACTCTGCAGGTTTTTATCCAAGTCATGATATATGCATAGCTTTTCTTGATCTAGAAGAATACGACGACGTACAAGTAATCTGTGGGCGACGGGCAAACACGCTACACAGGGCTGTTAGCCTTGGTAGACCCTACTGGAACCAGGGGCTACGGTTTTCTACCTACGTTTGTAAACAGAGGTAGGCTCTTCTATGTTTGGGATGTCCAACAGATAAAACCATCCTCTCAGAGGGGAGGGGGGAGGGGCTTAACAGCCCAGAGACAAGAATATCACATAGCTATGCATAATTCTGGAAAATTGATATAATACCTTTTTTTTTGGATATAATACATTTACGCACAGCACCTGATCTAAGGCGGTTTTATTTATATACCCATTAAGACAGATTGGGGACTGAGGCTTAGAGTGACTTGCCGAGGTCACAGAGCTACTTGCTGGGAGAGTCAGGCTTTGAAGAATGACTCCAAGTTCAGCGCCCTTTCTAATTCGACAGGAACTGCAGTCTTCAGTTAATATCTCTTTGTACAGGCTTGATGCCCAAGCATGAGGCTTAATGTTTGATTCTGAACACTTCCCTTTTAATGCCTTTCCTACAGCTCCCCCTGTTACCCCCACACCCAGAGGACACAAAGACTGCCCAGGCAAGCACGGCACAAAGAACCCACAGACAAAGTCAGTAGAGGCCATTTTGTGGATAATTTGGGGACAAGAACGTGGTCCCCGCTGGGGGGAACGTTTTCTCGACGGGGGCAATCCGGATGAGTCATCAAGATTCACGCTACCCGGGGCGCCTGGGTGGCTCAGTGCGTTAAGCCTCTGCCTTCGGCTTGGGTCATGATCTCAGGGTCCTGGGATGGAGCCTCACATCAGGCTCTCTGCTCAGCAGGGAGCCTGCTTTCCCCTCTCTCTGTCCATCTCTCTGCCTACTTCTGATCTCTCTCTGTCAAATAAATAAATAAAATCTTTAACCCTTTGCGTTGTTTCCTACCTCTCCCCTTCCCTGTGGGCAGCAACGTCACCCAGCCCTGCAGGGGGACCACAGCTGTCCCCCACGGCTGCCGCCGCTGGTCCCCAGCAGCCTGCTCAGCCAGGGCCTGGCCCGGAGCCATGGAGCCCAGCGCAGGAGGGGAGGAAGTGGGTCTCCCAGTGGCTGTCAGCTTTCCCAGCTAAGTCTCGCCACCCCGTCCGCCCCTGCCCTGCACAAACAGCCTCCCGCCGCCCGACTTTCCATTTTCAGGCCTGTCTGGTGCTTGGAGTGGGACGCCCCCCCTCCCCCTGCCGGGGGTGCCTCGTCCGCAGCCTGGGGCTGCCCCCAGTGACACCTGGGCGCCGTGCCCGCTGGCCTGGCCGGCCCTCTCTCGGGACAATTAGAATCTGCTGTAATGGAGAGCTTGCAATGTAGGTCAAGGTGCTCTCGGAAGGGCCCAGGGGAGGATCACCTGACAGGGAGGGAGGTGACTCAGCGGGAAGGGGGAGGGATGGGGGCCGGAACCTCCTGGCCCGCGGGGCCTGCAGGCGGAGGTCAAGTCGTCTCCGTCTGGCTGCCGGTCAGGTCTGGCTGCCTGGAGAGGAGGGTAAATGACCTCCGGTGACCTATCTGGGGTGGCATCGAAATCCCTCCCAGAGTGGCCTGCTACCCTCCTTGTAGCGGAGTCTGTCTGCCTCTGTGGCTTAGAGAGACCTAATTAGCCGCCTCTCCTGCCAAAGAGGGAAAGCAAAAGAGCAGAAAGCTCATCACTCCGGACTCCATCCACCCAGCCCCGCACCCCCCAAACCAAAGCCACCGGCATCTCGTCGTACAAAGGCAGCCATCCTTCGGAGAGGCGATTCGGGGTTTCCCCCCCACACACACAATTAATTTTGAATGTAAGAATCACCGGCCCATTTCATGTGACGTCCCCGCATGGCCGGGGCCTCCTTGCACGGGGCGGCCGCGGCGGGAACAGCAGCTGCTCTGTCTGAACCTCACTTCCTCCGGCTCCAGCTGCAGGTTCTTCCAGGCCAAGCGGGGAGTTTCCTCCTTCTCAGGGCTTTCAGCCTGGCTCGCCCGGCCACCCTCACCTCCCACCCCCCAGCTGCTCACCCCCTCTGTGGGCAGAGCCTCTGGGGCTCCCTGGTTCCGTGAGTCAGAGCCGGGCTGGAGACAGAAAGCAGGCTTCCTCTCCTAAATCAGCCTCCTGGCCTGCACGCCGCCGAGGGAAGCTATAATTACCCATTTGGCTCGGTTCTGGGAACCGAGCCACAGACGCGGGACGAGGAGGGATGGCTCCGGAGCCCTTCCTTCATCTGCTGCACCCCAGTCTGGAGAGAGGAGGGGGAGCCAGGGGCTCGGGCCTGTCGCACATCCGTCAGGCGCTCTGTGCGCCCGTAATGAGGTGCGCTGGACCTGGACGCCCGTGTGCATGGCTGGAAAAATCGCTAGATTCAAGCTGCCGGGAATTTTTCCTTTGGTTTTGTTTTGATGAGCCTCCTGTCTTGTTGCCAAACAGCCTCATTTGAGGCGGGCTGCTCGGGCTGCTCGTGGTGGATGTTGGTGTTTTAAGAGATGAAGGAGAAGGCAATGAAACATTGTTTGGGACCTTTAGGACTGTTTTATCCTTCAGGCATTCCCGGCATGAAATCTCAGGCCTCCCAGGCCCACAGAAAGGTTTGAAACCTTAAACCTGAAAAAATAATTGGCTTCAAAGTAAAAATAAAACCACAAAATAGCATTGGTTCGTTCACTCATTCCTTCACTCACTCATTCCTTCGTTCACTCATTCACTCATTCCTTCATTCAATCATTCACTCCTTCCTTCATTCACTCACTCATTCACTCATTCACACACTCATTCATTCACTAATTCACTCACTCATTCACTCATTCTTTCATTCACTCACTCGTTCCTTCATTCATTCACTCATTCCTTCACTCATTCCTACATTCACTCACTCATTCATTCCTTCATTCCCTCAATCATTCACTCATTCCTACATTCACTCACTCATTCACTCATTCCTGCATTCACTCATTCACTCAGTCACTCATTCACACATTCAGTCACTAATTCACTCACTCATTCACTCATTCTTTCATTCCTGGAAGCATACCTTGATTCCATTCATTCAACAAATACTTGTTGAGCTGTTTCTTTGTGCCAGACACAACCTTAGGCACCAGGGATACATAAGTACTAAACCCATGAAAGATACAGACAGAACTAAGTGGACAAACACTCCTGTCCTGCGCGTCCACAGTATGACACAGTGATTAGTAAATGATATGCTATGTCAGAGATAATAAGTGTGATTGATGAGAGAAAAAAGTAGAACAACGATTTTAGGGGATTTGTCGGTAAAGGAGGAATTGTGACATCTTGTGACATCTGAGAACAATCTGCACATTAGATCTCTCACGCAGCGAGAGTTCTCTGGCTGTAGAAAGACTGCTGAGAAATTTTAGCCAATCATAAATTAAATGAGTTACATTTGACTGGAGTAAAATTATAACAATCTTTAAGCTTTGTTTATAAGCAAAATGTGTGTACATTTTAAATATACTTGATAGGAGATAAAAAGCACTATAGCAGCTGACCCTGCCTCTGGTTATGGGCAGGTAAAGGCACCATTCAAGAAGTATTTATCGGACACCTCTAATAGAGTAGTAAGGGGTCGGGTGTCAAATGCCAAGGTTCGGATCCTGGCTCCATCATTTCCTACTTGTGTGATTCTGGGAAAGATCCTTAATATCAGTCCCTCGTCTTTCATAAGGGAGTAATATAGAATCTACCTTCTAGGGTTTCTGGAGCAATAAAAATGAGATAATAAAAGTAAAGAAAGGTGTTTGTTAGCATAGCACCTGGCACTTAGTAAGCACTCAGTGAATGTTATCTCTTATTTTTGTTGTTGTTTTGATGGTGATAATAATGATAATGATGAGGGCCTGCATCCAGGCCCTGCATTGGCTATTGGGGCCCCAGAGTTGAACAAGACAATGACACGAACCCAACTGGGAGAGGCTTTGCAAACATACTGTGCTTCAATAAGTCTTCAAGGCTCCCTTGTGGGGTGATCCCTACCTCACCATACCTGGATAGCCAATAAAAAGGAACCAACAACAATGAGATGCCATTTAATAACCTTTCGAATGGAAAAAATTACAAAGTCTGATAATGCCAATTGTTGGAGAGCATACAGATCAATAGGATCTTTATATATTGGTTGGTGTTGGAACTGTAAATTGCTACATTCACATGGTTTTCCAGGAGCCATGTGCAAGAACGTGCAAAGTAGTGGAAAGCTGCTAACAACTCACACGTCCAGCGACAAGAGAATAAATACATATGGAATGTCATAGAGATGACTATAATATAATAGTGAATAAATGGGCCATAGCTCTATGATACAGTTTGGATGAATTTTAGCAATATAATAAGAAAAAAATTTTGTAGTCTTCTGGAAGACTACATAGAGCAGAATGGTCTGTTAAGTAAGGTAAAAATATGAAATCTAAATAAGATTTAGTCCTTTTAGAAGACTATAATAAAGAAGATGATTTATTAGAAAAGCAAAGGAATGGCAAACTCAAGATTCAAGAAGAAGAGAGGGGCACGTGAGTGGCTCAGTGGTTAAGTATCCAACTCTTGATTTTGGCTCAGGTCATGATCTCAGGGTCCTGGGATGGAGCCCTGAATTACGCTCCACATTCAGCACAGGGTCTGCTTGGGATTCTCTCTTTCCCTCCCCCGCTCGCTCTCTCAAATCAATAGATAAATCTAAAAAAAAAAAAAAAAAAAAGATTCAGGATAGGGTGAGGGAGGCAAAGTGATAGAAAAGTCGGGAACACACAAAAGAACTGGGTGGTGGGTACACAGGTGTTTACCATATTATAATCAAATAAGTAAACAGATAAGTAATAAATAAGCTTATGCAAGGTCTAAGTGAAGATGAAAGAATGTCATTTATCAAAGATCATGAATAATCCCGTGTGCTTAGATTCTGTAAGAAAGAAAACAGGAGTGCCCGGGTGGTTAAGCGTCAGTTGGTTAAGTGTCTGCCTTTGGCTCAGGTCATGATCTCAGTCCTGGGATCGAGCCCCGCCCTCATTGGGCTTCCTGCTCAGCGAGCAGGGCGGGCCTGCCTCTCCCTCTCCCTCTGCCTGCCCTCTCCCTGCTTGTGCGCTCCCCCCCACCCCCGCCCCGTCAAATAAATAAATAAAATCTTAAGAAAAAAAAAGGAAAGAAAACAAATCTCCTCTTGGGATAGGAGCAGAGATACCTCCAGAGGGTGTAGGCAGGTCAAGAAAGAACACAGGTAAAGGACTCTAAAGAAGTGTTTCCATGAGGATTAGGCAATGGTGGCCTTGGAGGTGGGGACTCCTTCATCAGTCACGTGTTGCTGTGTGGGTTCAGTGCTAGCCCCTGTGGTCCGAGGGTAGGCATGAGCTGTCACTGGGATGGGGTCAGGGAAATGCCTTGGCTGAGCCCTATTCCCAGGTCATGGGTGCCTCCACACAATGGCTGGCCCTTGGTGCCCTCTCTCTGGGATCTTTGCCAGGCCTACCCCTGCCACTTTCCCCAAGAGAGACTTCCTGTTTCTATGCATATTATTCTCAGACAGCCTGACCAGGTTAGGGGTGGGGGGATGCTGGGTATGTGCAGAGATCTGTTACAACTAGGGGGTTCCAGGGGCCCCCCCAGGAAGATGCAGTTTGGTCACTGAGACCACAGTCCCAGCCATCCTCTCTCCTGCCAGGTGAGGACCCCATGGGGAAGTGCTTTCAGGCCTCTGAGCTGCCGTTGTTATGGCCAGGCCCCACAGGGTATAGGCGGGAGCAAGTGCTTTTCCTTTCCTTTTTTTTTTTTAAGATGTTATTTACTTGTTTATTCATCCATCGAGAGAGAGAGAGAGAGAGAGAGAGAGAGAGAGAGTGCAGGGGGAGGAGGAGAAGGAGAGGGAGAGAGAGAATCTCAAGCAGACTCCCCACAGAGCCCGACCCGGGCTCGTTCCCACAACCCTGAGATCCTGACTGGAGCAGAAACCAAGCGTTGGACGCTTAAGCAACTGAGCGACCCAGGTGCCCCAGCAAGTGCTTCTTCATTGAACAAATCTCCTCCAGGGCTCCGAAACTGGCACCAGGCAGAGGAATATTTGGCCAGGCCCAGCCGATTTGGTTCACGGACACAACTAATAGGGATTCTCAAAGGCACACAAGGGGTAGTCCCACCTCTTTCTGTGCTCCTGCTGTAGGGTCAGGCTTTCTGAGCTCTGGGAACTGCTTACACGCCCCCCTCCTCCTGCACCCCAGAATAACGGCCAGTGCCCGTTGGGAGAGAGCACAGAACGTGGGGTCAGAAAGACCTCAGATCAGGCCGTAGCTGGCCAGTTTCTACCTGTCCCATTAGCTGACTGTTATTTGCACAACAAGGACACTCACACTGCCTTTGCCTGACTTAAAGACATGAAGTGAGGACCCCTGGACATAACAGGAGATGAAGTGCTTATCAAACACAAAGGTACAATATATTCGTGCTAGAATATGGGCTCACTATGGCAGGGAGCATGTCTGATTCATTCACTGCCCTCCTTCCAGGATCAAGAACAGTGCCTAGCACAGAGCAGGTGCTCCGTAAAAATACTGCTTGAATGAAGGAAGTCTTACAGATCAGAATAAAAATCATGATGATCACGACAATTACTAACATTAATTGCCTCTCTGACCATGGGCGGGGCACCAGGCTGATGGCGTCATGGAGATAATTCCACCGAAACCTCACAACCCCACGAGGGCGACACGAGTGTGAATCCCATTCTGCAGGTGGGTTAATGTGATTCGGGAAAGTGTGTGGTTTTCCCAAGGCCACAGCAGGATAGGTCGTTACCCAAGTGAAATGAATTAGTGGGTTCGGAGAGGTTCACCGCCCAAAAAGTAGAGCCCAGGAGGCCTTGAGGGCCTGCAAGGCCACCAAGAAGATCACTGGATTTTGACACCTTTTTCTCTCTTCAGGACTCCGAAGTCGGGTGCAGATGCCTCTGGAAAGCAGTTAAACCTGAATTGCCTTTTTTTTTTTCTAAGATTTTATTTATTAATTTGACAGAGAGCAGGAGAGCACAAGCAGGGAGAGCAGCAGAGGGAGAGGGAGAAGCAGACTCCTCACTGAGCAGGGAGCCCAATGCGGGGCTCGATCCTAGGACCCTAGGATCATGACCTGAGCCGAAGGCAGACACTTAAGCAACTGAGCCACCCAGGCACCCCGAAACCTGAATTTCTGATCGGGGAATCCTCTGGTCTGGCTTCCTTACTGTAAACGGTAGGGCTCTCCTGCATGGAAGGGATTAGGTGGGGTGTGTGGAGGTTGCATGACAGACAAGGGACCTGCCAGGAAGGGGACCGAGAAGGTGTTCAAAACGCACGCTTGACTGCTTTGTAGAGAACGGGCTTGGGACCTCAGGAGGGCAAAAGGGTGTCTGGGCTCCCCCAGGTCACTTCATGGGGCAGCCAAAGCTCTGGAAGCTGAAGAGCTCTGTATGGCCAGAAGGTTGTCTGGGAGAGGGGGAGCGGTGCTGGGAAGTTGTTAAAGGGGCTTGCTTTTATGTTTGAATGTTTTGTGATAAAAATATACTTACATTACTTGGGTCGTTAAGAGATATATTTAAATAAATGAAAGACTCAAGCAGCGGGAGTGGGGGAAGGTTGAGCAAAGGTCACATGGGTTGGACTCTCCAAAGCAACGCGGCTTCCAAGACTGCGGGGCTGCGGCTCTCCAGGACTTGGCTGATTTACTGGAGATGAACGGCGGCCCCCAGCCTTCCCAGGGCACGATGGGCCAATGAGCCTGATCCGCAGCTGGGGGCTGGCAGGGGGGTGTGCGGGTAGGTAGCGTTAGACTTGCAGTTGGCAGCCTCTCCCTGCCTCTTGCCGTGCAGCCTTCCTCGGGAGAGCCTCATTATGCAGTTTGGTCACATGCCCTATGCATTTTAATGAATGAGTCAGGGGACAGACTCAATTTGAAAGAGGAATCGCCTGCTCTCGGCTGGGTGAAGGGCTCTCAAGGGATGCTCTCACAGCCTGGATATTACAAGAAAAGGAAAGAAGGAAGCTATTTCCTTCCTAGAAAAAAAGAAAGGAAGGTCTGAAGAGGAAGGTCAGAAGGAGGGAAGGGAGGCGGGGAAGGAAGGGAAGATAAAGGGGCAGAAAGAATAGCCTAGAGTTCGGAAAACGGCGCTGGAAATGAGGCCGCCTGCCAGACACTCTCTCTCCCTGTTCCTTGCACTTGTTTACTGCAAACATTTAGGGCTTTTTAGGTGCCAGGCACCACACCAGGCGTGGGAGTTACTGGGCAAAGGAGACATTCTGCGTAAGAGCAAGTCCTTTTGGTTCCCACGGGGCATAACGGTGGTAGGGGTCGAATGTGGGAGGTGGGGCGGGTCCGAGGAGATGGCGCTCTCTCCCACTCCATGAACACCCCCCCCACCGCCAGGAAGCTAGGGGATCCCCCGCTGATGGTCAAGGGCTACCCCCTCCCAAGCCCTTCCCGCGGGCCAGACTTGGGGCGAGGGCTCCACGGTTAGCATCTCGCTCACCCCTGGCCCTAATCCCACGAGGCAGATCCCATTACTATCACATTCTTTATGGATGAGGAAACTGAAGCAGACAGCAGCTTGCCCAAGGTCACCCAGGGATTTGAACTCGGGTCTGTCTGACTCCACAGCTCTTGGCAGCCCCGGGCTGTGCTGTCAGCCAGTCGCAGCACGGGGAATGCTGGGGAAGGCCTTTCCCTTCCCAGGCTTCCTTCCAAGAACACTCTGAACCCCCAGGAGAAGAGGTTGGTGTGAATCCCGATGCAGTCAGCGCCAGCCAGCCTGGGAGCGGATCCGAAACCTCAGTGTGAGGCGGGTGTGTGTGTGTGTGTGTGTGTGACTGGAGCCCAAGTTGCAGCAGGGGGAGGAAGGAAGCTCAGCCTCCACGCGGTCAGCTGGGGCGGCATGCCTGTTCCCAGCCTCCACACCACAAAACACAGGGCAGCAGATGCTTAGCAGATGGGTGTGTGGGAGGGAGACTTACCCTCGGATGGCTGGGGGGGGTGGGGGGGGAGCAGGCGGTGTCACTGAATTACTCAACAAAGCCACCTTGGCTTTGAACTTGGAGCCAGGATCTGCTGGAACGGGGCATGGGGAGGTGGCAGCAACGCTCACCACGGTGAAGGGGATGGTCTCTGTTGTCTCCCGGCACCACCCCCCAAAGGGGAGAGCACAGCCTGGGAAGATGCCAAGAACCGAAAAGCCCCTGCACACCGACGCTCGCGTGAATTTTTACAGCTGGAGAGAGATACGCAAGCCCAGCAGGACCCAGGGGCCTTGGGCTTTGAGCTGGAGAAAAAAGCAGCAAGGCCACCCGCCGCGAACCTGGACGGCACACAGACACAGCCAGCGTTCACGGAGTGGTTACTACGTGCCGGGGCTGCCCTACGCAGTTACCCCCTCCGAGCCCCCACTGCCTCCTCGTGAGGGACATACGGTTACTGTGCCCGTCTTACCCAGGAAGAGACGAATGCCCGAGAGATGAATAACTTGCCAAGGTCACATGTCTTCCCGCTTCTGGTTTTCATCAGGAGGGATTTTCCCTAAAACTCACTTTTTGTCTTTACTCTCACTACCCACAGCGATGGACAATCTGTGTCATTGGAACATTTGGGAAGGCTATCTATGATCATCTGGGGCTCTGACCCAGCCTTCTTCCGGGCTCCCTCAGGAACTCAGTTTTGTCCTCACACTGAGCTACGTCCTTCATGCTTGTCCTTTAGTGACAAGGAAGGGGGCACTCTGGCTCTCTGCCACTCCTTTGTCTTCTTATTCAATGTAGTCAGAACCTGGATGTGGAAGGGGGGTGCTGTTTTTTTGGACGGCTCTTTGGAGATCCCAATGACACTGAGGAGGATCCTGAGAGCTCTGCCCAAAGCACCCCCATCTGGCCGGGGACCAGAGGACCAGAGGACCAGGGGACCAAGGGTTTCTGCTCTCCCTCTCCATCTTGGCAAAGGACACTCTTGGCTCCAGGACCAATTTCCCTTAAGAGGAGTCAGCTCTGTGACTAGCACTGCCTCTCCAACCCCACACTTTTTTTTGGACTGGCGTTTCGTGTAAGTGTGTGCACGCATACACACGGAAAACCAAGTCTTGTACACAGTTTCCCGGGGTAAAAGAAAACCAGCCACGAGAGGGTTTCCCTGGGGAGGCAGCATCTCAGCCTATGCCACACCTCCTTCCCTTGCCACCTGTGAGGGCATCACCAGTGTGTACTTGACCCCCAACCTGCTACCAGTCTATCAGGCTAACCCAGGAACAAACCCAGCCGGCTGCTATCAATAGAGCCCGTGTTTCTATGATAAGCCCCAGAGATCCCAGTTTCCAGTTCCAGCGGATCTGCCGGGCAATTCCAAGCCCTTTATGTCTCCAGGGCAGGTCCATACTACATTGCTTTGTGACTGCGGGCAAAGCCTTTTTTTTTTTTTTTAATTTTTGTTTATTTTTAAAGAGTTTATTTGAAAGAAAGTGAGCAGAGCAAGAGAGAGGACATGTGTGGGGGTGGGGTGGGAGGGGATGGTGCAGAGGGAGGGGGAGCCTGACTCAGGGCTTGATCTCTTGACCTAGGATCATGACCTGAGCTGAAGGCATATACTTACCGACTGAGCCACCTAGTGCCCCCATGGGCAAAGGTTTTACCTGCTCTGTGCTTGATTTCCTCATCTTTAATACGGGAAGATACTCCTTGCACTCCTGTCTCGGGGACTGTTACGAGATCAAATATGTAGAACTTATTTGAAAAAGAATAAGAAAGTCGTCATGAGCTAGAAGGGAATTATCATTTTATGAGCTTCCCTGATGTACTCAGAGACTTGCTAAGCATGAAGCGTGAGCATCTTCAGTTTTGTCGCCGACCGCCCCCCCCTGCCCCCCGCATTTCCGACCCCCCCCCCCATTTCGCATTTCATTTCTGTACCCTTGCTCAACCCCCTCGGCAAGTTCCCTCCAAGGGACCACGCCTCCTCCCATGCTCTCAGTCCTGGTGGGTCCAGTAACACAGTCTGAGCAAGTGAGCCCCTCTCACTCTGCTGGAACACAGGGACTGCTTTCAGGGACAGTCATGTGACCCAATCAGGGTCCTTGATACTTTTGTTAGAACTTTTGGAAAAGTGATTCTCATAGCACCTGGTGGCTCATTCTGCCTTCAACTCAGTTCATGATCCTAGGATCCTGGGATCAAGCCCTGCACTGGGCTCCCTGCTCGGTGGGAAGCCTGCTTCTCCTCCCACTCCCCCTGCTTGTGTTTCCTCTCTCGCTGTCTCTTTCTGTCAAATAAAAATCTTTTTTAAAAGATTTTATTTATTTATTTGACAGAGAGAGAGCGATCACAAGTAGGCAGAGAGGCAGGCAGAAAGAGAGAGAGAGAGGAGGAAGTTGGCTCCTCGCTGAGCAGAGAGAGCCTGATGCGGGGGCTCGATCCCAGGAGCTTGAGATCATGACCTGAGCTGAAGGCAGAGGCTTAACCCACTGAGCTACCCAGGCGTCCCTGTCAAATAAAAATCTTAAAAAAAAAAAAAAAAGGTTCTCTATGGATTTCCTCAAAGGATACAGGGGTAAAAACACGCTGCTACCTTGTTACCACATCAATGCAAAACTAAAGTCAAAACAAATCTGGAGCCAAGAGGTAGAGTGAAACCAACTCCTGATTTTAACAGTTGAACCCCAAATACCAGTCATGTCCACCTGTGATACTGTGATTCATAACAAGAAGTCTATATTTGGTATTTAATCACCATAGCCTCTGGATAACAACTCCTAAAAACCTTCAGAATTTCCTGATGGGGGAGGGGCGCCGTGTCTTTTGTTATGTAAATGAGAGGTTTTCAGAAAGCACCTAAGAAAGGGAGCTAGCTTTGCCAGCGGACCTAATCGTAAGGTCAGAGGGTGGGAACTTTCAGTCCACACCCCCTGACCTCCAGGGATGGGGGGGCGGCGGCTGGGGGCTCAAGGTTGACTCAATCACCAACAGACAACGATTTACTCAATTGTGCCTATGTAATGAAGCCTACGTAAAAACCCAAAAGGACTGGGTTTGGAAAGCTTCCAGGCCGGTGAACACGTGGAAATCTGGGGTGCTGGGAGACAGCATGAAAGCTCTGTGCCCTTTCCCCTATATCTTGTTCTACGGGTCACTTCTATTTGGCTGTTCCTGAGTTATGTCCTTTTATGATAAACCTGTAATCTAGTAAGTAAACGGTTTCTCTGCGTTTCGAGAGCTGCTCTAGCAAATCGATCAAACCCAAGGAGGGGGTTGTGGGGACCTCCAATTTAGAGCTCATCAGTCAGACGCATGGGTGACCACATGGACTCGGGACTGGCCTCTGGAGTTGGGGGAGGGGGGCTGTCTTGTAAGACTCAGCCCTTAACCTGCGGGATCAGACAGGACCTCTGTGTAGACAGCGTCAGAATGGAGTTGCAACGTGGGACGCCTAGCTGGTGTCCTAGAGAACTCCTTGGTGGTGTGGGGAAATCAGCGCCCCCCCCCCCAACACAAGCCACACGCATGTTAGAAGTTGGGTGCAGGGGCGCCTGGGCGGTTCAGTTGGTTGAGCGACTGCCTTGGGCTCAGGTCATGATCCCGGCGTCCCGGGATCGAGTCCTGCGTCGGGCTCCCAGCTCCATGGGGAGTCTGCTTCTCACTCTGACCTTCTCCCTTCTCGTACTCTCTCTCACTCTCTCTCTTTCCAAATAAATAAATAAATAAATAAATAAATAAATAAATAAATAAATAAATAAATAAAATCTTTAAAAAAAAAAAAGAAGTTGGGTGCAGATCCCTATTACCACACCCCACCACCGACTTTTCAATTCACGGTAAGCCCCAAACCCCTTTCTTTCTCCAAAGGCATCTTGGGTTGGATTTTCCATCCCTTGTGACCAAAAGAATCCTAGTACATACAGCATTTTCTCATTTCCTCTTGAATCTGGTCTTCGGAGTGGGCTTTCTATCCCCCCTCCACCAGGCTCTGAGAAGCAATGAGTCTCCTAGCATCTCATAGTTGAGTCAGCAGTAGGGCTTCTGCTGGGAGAGGAGAGCCCCCATTCTCCTGCAGCCAGAGGCTGGGGGAGGACATAATTCACCGGCGTTCTCTGCCTCAGGTGCCCCTTCCCCAGAAGAAAGGCACCAATCAGACGAGGCATTCAGTCAGTTCCTAGAGGGCTTAAGTTTGATGTCAAGCGCTGGGAGGGCTCAAAATGGCCCAATAGCTGCTCTTCCCTCCAGGGAAATGATGCTTCAGTGTCCCCCTTCTAGCTTCTAGAGTTCTGCTCTTTCTTCCTTCCGAAGAAAACACTGGAGTCTGGTAAAACGCAAATACATCCCAGGCCTCCCCGGGTGGGGGGCAGGGGGGCTTACAACCTGAGCTGATATCAGTCATGACTCTTGTAGGAAGAACGGCATTGGGCACCTGGGTGGCTCAGTGGGTTAAAGCTTCTGCCTTCGGCTCAGGTCATGGTCTCAGGGTCCTGGGATCGAAGCTCTCTGCTCAGCGGGGAGCCTGCTTCCCCCTCTCTCTCTGCCTGCCTGTAATCTCTCTCTCTGTCAAATAAATAAATAAAATCTTTAAAAAAAAAAAAAAAGAATGGCATTGAGAGGAATGGCCCTCTGGAAGGGGGAAAAGGTACAAAAAGGGACATCTCAGGAGCGGGTAAGTTTCAACTGGTTGAGGGAGCAAGTGGGCCATTCCATGTTTGATAATGAGATAAAACGGTAAACTATCTCCCAGATACCTCCCGTATTTGCTTCGGCATAACAGGGGGCTGGGGAACGTGCGTGACAGAGATGAACTAAGACTGGCCATGAACTTATCATTCTGGAAGCTAGGTTATGGGTGCATGAGGCTTTTGTTCTGTCTACTTGCCCAGATGTTTGAAATTTTCCATAGTGATTTTTAAAAGTATAGTGAATAACCCCCCCCCAAAACATGTTTTGGGTTTTATTTTCCAGGAGCCCTTTACACGTTATCTTGTTATGCGCGCACCTCACCAAGGATGGTCCTCCCTCCCCCATTTTAAAGATGGTAAAACTGAGGCTGGAGAGGCTAAGTCCTTTATGCAGGTGGAATTGCCAGCTGGACCGAGGTCAGTCTAGGGCACAGGTCAGCGGAGGCAGGTGGGGCCAGCCCTGCCTGATGGCAGGGATCGGTGCGAGGTGAACTGGGACTGCCCACTTCCAAAGCTAGAGGTAGCCCCGTCTGTATCTGACTGGCACGGCACGGACCCCGCAGGGCCTCGGGGAGTCGTGGGGTGCACAGGGGAAAGCTCAGCTCCCTGCCACCGAATTCACGTGCTCCTTGGCAGTTAAGAAAACGGTCTAGCACTGCAGGCTCTGGACCCTTTCATGGGCGTCCTGAGGGCCGTCGCCTGAACATCTGGGGCTGATAAAGGGAGACCCACGTGGGCTTCCCAGCCCCCTTTCCCATAACGATTTCCGCACTTCCCCTTGAAGTTCTGTGTGCGTGTGGCTGTTCTTTTCTTCTCTTTCCTCCCAACATATGGATTCCCAGCTCCTATTTCAAACTCAAATGCTTCTCTCCTATAAACTCCCCAAAGCTCTCAATTTCCTTTTTCCATTGCTCATTCTTTCCTAAAGTGTATGAAAAAGCCTCTCTTAGCTCTGTTCCAATTTCCTTGTTTATAAAAGAAGGGCAAGGACAACAGTGATTTCGGTGATCAAGGTTAAGCATGGCCTGATTCCTTCCTTAGGAGAACCCACCTCCACAGCCTGAGTGATCAAAGCTTACCAGGTCCAAGAACGAATCACAGGAAAGCCCCGATTCCCCTACCCCCACCCCCAAGTCGGCCTGCAGGAGGCCTGATACGGTGCCATCTGCTCCCTTTAGCTGGCTGAAATGTCCTTTTTGAAAGTCACTAATAGAATAGCAAAAAGGAAAAGTCGCGAGCGGGCACGATTCCCAGAAGGTTGCTGCCGGAGCGGGAGTGTGTTATCTGGGAAGGGAGGAACGGGTCCTGGCCTGTTCCTTAGCCCGTGGCCTTGTGCTTCCTCACAATAATGGCACCTTACCCCTTAGAGGCTGAAAAAGCCCAGCCCTCAGCACTGAAACTGCACACATCAGCACTGACCCGGGCAGGGAGGACGGCCGGGTCTGCCTATCAGCAGGGGCCTGGGGGACAGAAGGTCCTGATGCAGGCAGAGGTCACAGACCGTCCAGTGCCTTCGGCTGCCCGGCAGGTAACAGCGATGGCCCGGGCAGTGAGGTGCGGTGGCGGCTGCATCTGAGGCCAGCTGGGTCCTTACCAGCAATCCTCCCACCCGCTTCAGAAATTCTCCTCCTCTCCACGGCCAGTTTCTAACGCTCTCTTTGGGCAAGGCAGGCCGTGGCTTCCACCTCCGACCAAATGTGAGTCAACTTTCCAAAAGACTTAAAATTCACCTGCCCATTGAAGGGTCACATGACACCTTCCTTTCGCTCGCATGTGACGAAATCGTGACCCGTGACACTGGGTACTTAAGGAGCTCTTCTCCATGCCCCCCAAAGCATATTGTTCTCAAAGGACAGCTTCTGTTCCTCATCTCTGTGGGAGAGAGAGGAGGGAAACCAAGGCACAGAGCTGAAAGCTATTTGCCTAAAGATACATTTATTTGGCAGGATTCCAAAGAGCTGGGGGAAAACCGTGTGCTAAGCTTTTGTTTAGTTGTTGTTTCTTAAGATTAGGTGTCTTCTTGAATTGTATATAAGAGAAATAAGTAGAATTGCCTTCCAGTGGGACATAATCTATGATGCTGAGAGAGATGAGGAAAGATTATAGGCCGAGGTATGATAATCGAATCTCTTTCCCCAGCTACCTTTACTCCGCCACTTACCCACTTAGATTTTTTGATTTCTGCAATTCCCTACATACGGAGAAGGAGAAAGATGGGTGGGAGGGGATGGCAGAGAGACCTTTCAGAGCAAGGCAGAGTGCTCCGCCCAAGGGACTGCCAGCAACAGAGTGCGTGCATGTGTCTCTGGGTGTGGACGGGTTCACATCCTTAGTTTGTACGCAGGCCACTTTGGTAGCAGAAGTGTTTCTAGGCTTCTGGGAGTACCCTCCTAGGAGAACGTGTATGACTCTGGTCTCGGTCTCCCCTCTCCCCCAACACACTGGGGCTATTCATTTCATCCCTATACATCTACGGGGCACCGTCTTGGGGTCTGGCACTGAGATTACAACAGTGAACAAGAAAGACCCAGTCCTAGTCCTCAGGGGGCCACCGTTTAAGAGGGAGGCAGACAGGTGAATGGGCAACTGCGCCTCAGTGGGCAAGCACCTGGACAGGGAAGGTGAACCTGGAGAGGGCAGGTCAGAGGTGGCTCAGCTTGAAGGACAGAGGGGAGGAATCAGGGAATGTATTCTGGAAGAAATGAGGCTAAGCTGAGATCTGAAAGTCGAGTTGGTGCTGGACCAGGGAAAGGGAAGGTGGGTGTTGCAGGCAGAGGAACCAGCATGAGCGAAGATCTGGGGGCAGATTCCCAGCCCCCTACCCCCACCCCAGCTAGTTCTTAATGAAAATCTGCTGTTTGAGCTCAGGCCTTCCTAGAGAGGGTTTCACGGGAATTCTGGGACCAAGTACGGGACTGATAGGGCGGTGGCCCTAAGTCAAGGCTGAGAACATTAAAAGTCATTGTTATCAGATTTAAACTGCTTTGTTAAAAGCACCCCAAATGCCCTCCTGTCCTTAAGGTACTCAGATGACAGGATGGAGAAGTAAGTGTTCAGGGACACTCTGGAGTACAGCCCTTGCCCCTGATAAAGGACATAAACACTAAAGGTGAAGCAAGGAAGCTGAGACCAGACTGACTTTGAAATTCCAATTTACAGAGGCTAAAAAATGTTCACACTGTTGCTCGCTGGCTCTCTTTCACACACATACACTCTCTCTCTCTCTCTCTCTCTCTCTCTCTCTCTCACCTGGTGGGCTAGGCAGAGTAAGTGTCAGGTTTTTCATATTATTTTTTAGAGAGAAGGAAACGGAGGCTCACAGTGGAAAAGTATCCAAGGTTCCTGGCTCATTCATTCATTCACTCACTGACTCCACAAACATCAGCGGAGCACCGGCTGGTGGCCGGCTCCTACTAGGCCTGTGGATAGAGTGGTGAATAACAGCTACTCCCTAACCAGAGAAGCCAGGGTTCGAGCCCATTGCTCTGACTCCCAGCCCAGTGCCCTTTCCAACAGACCAAACTGCAGGCTGGATATGCGGCCCCGGGGCAGCGCTCCGGAGGGTGGGTGTTTGCAGCCCCATAGTCTTCGTCCACCCCCCCACCCCCTCCCTGCACCCCACCTGCAAACACACCATCAAAGAACACAGCTTAGTCGCTATGCCAATGTATCTCCCAGGCTGGGTGCAGCCCAGATTCTCTCTGGAAGTCCCTCCCATACAGAAGCCATGCCGACCAATGGCTGCCCTGGTTCTGGGTGCCTTTGAGTCACTGAAAATCTTCCCATTTCACCTCCACCCTCTGCACTGGCCTGAAGAGAGGGCTTTTAAAGCCTCGCCTTCCGCAAGTGTTCTCTCTAAACACCGGCTCTCGGGAGTAGGGAGGGGATAAAGGTTCTTCCAAAGGCAAAGGGGGTGTTTGGGGGCACTTGGGACAGGGAGGATAAAGCCCAGCAAGAAGAGACACCGGACCCACTGCCTCCCGGACGGTTCTGCCGGGAGCCGCATCTGGCCGAGATCACAAGTGCCCGGCGACACCCAACCAGACAGGCCAGAGATGCTTGGGAGAGGCTGTGGTATCTCCCCAGAGCCTGGGCAGTGTTATTTCCTGGGGCAAAGCAAGTCACAAAGGATGAAAGCGGATGACTGAATGTCTGGGGCAGGGTGGGAGGCCTTGCCAGGAGGTGGGGGTGGAGCAGTGGAAAGGGAGGAGGGGCCGGGAGAGTTGGCTGGTTTCGCACAGACAAATCTCTTCATTTTTCCAGACTGGAAAAAGCTGTTTGGGCTGTGCACATTTGCTGAGAGTCACGGTATTTACTACGCTTCCTGGCTGCACAGATTTCTTTTTGTCATTCAGTGAAACGCAGCTTGTATTTTTCATAGCCGGAGGTGAACAGCCCGTGGGGGCTCTTCCCCCACGCTGTGCTCCAAAACACATCGCCAGCGACTGGAGAAGCCCTGCTGGGGGGGGGGGGCAGCAGGAGCGGGAGGGGGGAGCATGTCTTGCAGATGAAGACTCGTATTTGGATAAACTGCGTCTCCCCCTTGGAGGTGTTTAATGACACTCCTTAGTTTCCCGGCGCACATTGTTTTCTGAGCAGCCCTAAGAACAAACTGCTCTTCTAGAAACTGATTCCCGCACTTGGCATGTGACTCTCAGTTATCCAATCCATATTGACGGGGCGGGGGGGGGGGGGGGAGTGGTCAATTAAAAAAAAAAAAAGTAATTCCCTTCTTGCCGAAGAAATGTGCCCAGATGTGCTTGGGGCCGGATGTCAGATTAGAAAGTTCTGTGTTGAACCACTGTATGCTAAAACATCATTTCAATCCAACGAACATTAACTGAGCACTTACTACGGGCAAGGTATAGCACTAGGCGTGGGAGTATCCAAGCTGACCGCAAGTTAACGTGCACCTGACATTTTTAATAGCAAAGGGAGTGTGAGCCCAACGGCAGGCTTGGCCAGTGGTGGGATTTTAGGCATCAGAAACGGAGCTGGTCAATAAGGGAAGTCTTTCTGGCAGTAGGAGAGGGGTAAGACCCCTTCACATCATACTCCTAGGCTCCTGCCTGTGTCGTGCCAGCCAAACTGAGGAGGGAACAGAAGGCTGGCTGAGGACAAAGCACCAGCAGACACCCTGCAACCTCCCCCCAACCCCCACTCCTGGGTGGGACCTGTGAGACATTCTTCCAGGAATCTCCCATCTTATGTTAATACCTCGCTAGAGGGAAAACAACCTTGACAATGGCAAGGCCTCTGGTATCCGGTATCTCTTAGGTCCTCTTTAGCATATGAAAGTTCTTTTGAAATCTCCTTTTTTCCTTACTTCCCCCAACCCCATTGAATATAACCACCCAGTCACCCCTCACAAGCCCAGGGCAGGAGCTCTTTCTGCCCTCGGGTCCTGTCCCTGTGCTTTAATAAACCGCCAATTTGCATCAACGACGACTCAAGAATTCTTTCTCAGTCATCGGGCTCCGGACTCCACCCCACTGAATGAATCTCACTCATATTCTAAAACTTCATCAAAACCACCCCACACTGGAGCGCTAGCATCCAATCTTGCTCGAACAACCTGGAGACGAACTCCCCGAGAGTCGGAGACTAGGAACCTCATCTTTAGAGATGACATGACATATTCAGGCACTCTCTGCCCCCTCCTCCAGCCCGGCAGAGGGCAAACGAACAGGCATCCCCGGTGAATCGGCTAGCATCACCTGATGCAGTGGAAGACAGCCTCTAACCTCCCCTGCCTGGGTTGCCAAAGCACAAAGTCATCTTGCATTAATTTACAGAGAGAAAGGACCCACACAGACTTCTCCTTGGACTTGCTTTTGAGTCAGGAGCCCTGGGGAGTCAGAGGGGTGGAGGCTGATGGCGGGAAGTAAGGGAGGGTCTTTAGGGGACCAGGGAGTTGGGGGGGTGGGGAGCAAGGAAGTCTGTATAGTCCAAGTTGACGATGCCAGATGTAGCTCAATTTTTTTTTTTTCTTTTAAAGGACTATTATGGCTTTCCTTTCCAAAGTGGAACTGCAGGGATGGAAAAATGAGTTTCAGTTGCTATGGAAATAGGAGTTGGCTGGAGCCAGCCGGAGCAGCAGCTGGAGTAGAACAAGTGGCCAGGAGCCTGGCCCGGTGACAGAGGGGCTTCCGGCTGGGGATTAGACAACAACAGGCTTTAGCGGGGAGGAGGAGGAGAGGAGAGAGAGGAGACAGGGACTGTGTCTCCAGGTCCTGAGGCCTAGGAGTCCTGCAGGCATGTGGAGTGACAGAGGTGGGGGGGGGGGTGTGCGTGCGTGTGCGTGTGCGTGTGCGTGTGTGTGTGTGTGTGTGTATCCCCACAGGCCAAAAACTCCCGAGAAGCAAAACAAATCACTGCCTGAGAAGGAACGGAGGAGTTTCGAGGTCAAGAAGGCCTGAAGACAGTTGAATGACAGAAGAGGCCTGCTGTTTCAAAGACATCATTCAGGGGGTGAGGAAATGCCTGAGCAGGGACTGGCCCTCGAACTCCGTGCTCCCTCACCTTTTGTCCTCACACAACTCCTCAAATTGAAACTGATGTGGGCCAGAAACATAGCCAACAAAATCCCCGTGGGGTTGGTTAAGACTGTGGGGGTGGGCAAGCTGGCTGCTCTGTCTCATCTGCATTCTTGGGGGACTGTTTCTGTTCCAGGTAGAAAGTCCGCAAGACCTAGGCGCTGGGAGGTTTTCGAGCCTGAAGCTTCGAAGGGGTCTAAATGTTCTCAGCATCGCATGCTGGGCAGAAGCTTTGATTTGGCTTATGGAGACTCCAGGCCTTTGCCGGATTCCTCAGGAGGGCCCACCTGGAGGAATATTATGCTATTCCCACTCCTACCCCAGTAAGAGGACCTACCCAGCCACTTTTCCTCCCATCATGGTAGGAGTGAGTGGACAGGGGACCTCACATTGTTGAAGGGACTCAAAGTCAGGCCTTTGACACTATATAATTACATCACTGTCTACATACGTTGCCCCTGAGAAACACTGAGAGGATCATACAGTTTAAGTTGACTGCCAGTCTGGGATCTTCTTTTGTATTCATTTTTCAAAATATCAAGATCCTCAAAAAGTGGAGACAAGCATCATAGAAGACTCCTGGGAATAAATATAACCAAGGAGGTGAAAGACTTGTACACAGAAAATTGCAAAATGTTGCTGAAAGAAATGAAAGAAGATACAAATAAATGGAAAGACATCCCATGTTCATTGAAAGGGAAGGTTAACATTAAGATGTCAATACTATGCAAAGTGATCTACAGATTCAATGCAATTTCTTTTTTTTTCTTTTCTTTTTTAAATTTTATTTATTTATTTGAGAGAGAGAGAGAGAGAGAGCATGAGTGGGGAGAAGGTCAGAGTGAGAAGCAGACTCCCAGTGGAGCCGGGAACCCGATGCAGGACTCGATCCCGGGACTCCGGGATCACGACCCGAGCCGAAGGCAGTCGCCCAACCAACGGAGCCACCCAGGTGCCCTCAATGCAATTTCTACCAAAATGCCAATGATGCTTTTTTCAGAAATAAAAAAATCCATGCTGAAACTCAAATGGAATCTCAAGAAACCCCAAATAGCCAAAAACAATCTTGAAAAAGAGGAGCAAAGCGGGAGGACTCAAACTTGCTGATTTCAAAGCTTGCAACAAAGGCAAAGTAATCAAAACATTGTGTTACTGGTACACAAGCAGACATTTAAACCAACAGAATAGAACGGAGAACCTAGAAATCAACCCTCACATGTATGGTCGAATTATTTTCAACAGGGGACCAAAAATATTCAACGAGGAAAGGATAGTCTTTTCAACAAACAGTGTTGGAAGAACTGGATATCCACATTCAAAAGAATGAAACTGGATACCTACTTTATATCATATACAAAAATTACCTAAGATGGATCAAAGACTTGAACATAAAATCTAAAACTATAAACTCCTGTGAGAAAACAGAGAATAAAAGCCTCATGACACTGGAGTTGACGACGATTTCTTGGAGATGACACCAAAAGCGCAGACAACAAAAGAAAAAATAGGGCGCCTGGGTGGCTCAGTCGGTTGGACGGCTGCCTTCGGCTCAGGTCATGATCCTTGAGTTCCGGGATCGAGTCCCACATCGGGCTCCCGGCTCTATGGGGAGTCTGCTTCTTCCTCTAACCTTCTCTCCTCTCATGCTCTCTCTCACTTTCTCCGTCTCTCAAATAAATAAATAAAAACTTAAAAAAAAAAAAAACAGACAAACACACATATATATATGACCCACGGTGAGCCTCTCGACCTCTGAGAAGTTCTGCCCTCACAGGCTGTCTGTCTAGGAAAGCCCAGTCGGCGCCCAGGATATGTCCTCTCCCCTACTCCCTCTGTCTTGTCAAAACTTACAGAGTGCAGGTCAGACCACAGGCTGGCGTGGGGAGCCCTGCATGGGCAGGCGGGACAGATAGATGGACGGAGAGGAGGACTGCTCAGGGAGGACAGTCGCCTTGCTCCGATGCAGGGTCTAGAGGGAGAAGGGCTGTGAGGCGAGACGGGGTACAGAGGGCCCTCCGGCAGCGGACAGGAAGAGAGGGGGGCTTCTTGCCCGGCCGTCGGGTGGTGTCACAGAGGAAGTGGTGTTTCAGGGGGGCTGGGAAGGAATGAGGGTGTGTGTCTGTGTGCAGTGGCAGAGGGCACCGTAGATGGGTCGTCTGGCTGCCGTGTGGTGTGACCGAGAGACAGAAGGTGGGAGACGACGTCGGTTGGCCAGGAAGAGGTAACGGGGGAGAAGGTGACAAGGTCCCGGAAACTGGGTCACACAAGCCTGCGGTCTTGGAAGGTTAAGCAGTGGGAAGGCATATTTGGCCTTGGTGTGTAACCTCGTGGGGCAGATCCAGAAGGAACGTGAACGCCACACTAGCAGTAACCGCAATGTGTATGTACAGAGGAATTACTAGGTACATCTTACTCGGTAACCTCACCTGGTAGGTAACAGCATTAATATCTCAGTCTCCACCCAGGGAGCGGAGGCCCCGCTGGCTCAGGGCCTCGCCAAGAGCACCCCAGGGCCAGGAAGCGGTGGAGCTGCACCCCAGGAACCCAGACCTACGTGGGACTCAAACTCTCATACGTACAAGAAATGCCGCAGGAGCTGGTTTCAAAACACAAATTTCAAGGTCGCCCGGGGGGCTCAGTCGGCTAAGCGTCTGCCTTTGACTCAGGTCAAGATCCCAGAGGTGGGGGTGCAGGGGTGGGGGGGGTATCGGCCTCCCTGCTCCGCGGGGAGTCTGCTTCTCCCTCTCCCTCTGCCCCTCCCCCCACTCGTGCGTGCCCTCTCTCAATAAATAGAATCTCAAAACAAAACAAAACAAAAACAAAAACCCACGAATTCCATCATTCTCAAGGGCCAGAGATGGAATAATTTGAGCGATGAGACTAGGCAGTATTAGATTATAACCCAGAGTATAAAGTAAAACCCACGAGGCCATACTATTATTAAAACAACAACAACAACAAAAAACCAACCAAACAAAAAAACAAAACAAAAAAAAACGAGAAATGAATAAATGGGAGAAAAGAGCCAAATCACCCGTGCAGAAGAGTTCCACAGAAAAGCTGCAGATACACCACCCAAAGAAGGGAGAACAGATTCCTCAGTCCCTCAAGCGTGTGCCGCGTAATGACTGCCTTCCAAGAGAACGGTATGGAACAGGATGGAATGGGGCGGGGGAACAGTAACGTGACGGTGGAGACCCCTGACAGATGCTAGCTCAGCCAGGGGATCGCGGTCAGGGGTCAACCGCGGTAGGTTGTGGTGACATCAGGGGTGCCGGCCACGATGTGACGAAAAGGGCACTTTTCCTCACGGGGCTTTCCTCTCCAAACCCCATTAACGCCAGTCCCATCCTGAGGAAAAAATCAGATAGATTCGGCCAGAGGGGTATTCTACAACACACCTGACCAGTACGCCCCCAAACTGGGAAGGTCATCAAAAACAAGGAGAATCTGCTCTGCCGTCAGCGCCCGCACATACCTAAGATGACGCGACAATGGACGGGATACCAGATACTGGCGGAGGTCTTGGCGTTGAGAGAGAACAGGAGGTAAACACTAAGGGAATCTGAGTAAACGGTGCACTTTGGTTACTAAGAATGTATTAATATTGGTCCGTTGATTGTAACGAACGTACCATAGCGTATTTGTTGATCTCAATAATAGGGGGACCTGGGCGTGGGGTATATGGGAACTCTCTGGAATTGCATCTTGATTTTTCTGTCCATCTAAATTGGTCTAAAAAAATCTATTAAAAAATGGGGGTGCCTGGGTGGCTCAGTCGGTAAAGCGTCTGCCTTTGGCTCGGGTCATGATCCCAGGGCCCTGGGATCGAGCCCCCCATGGGGCTCCCTGCTCAGCGGGGAGCCTGCTTCTCCCTCTCCTCGCTGCTCCTGTGTTCTCTCTCGCTATCTCCATCTCTCTCTCTCTCTCTCAAAAAAAATAAATAAAATAAAATAAAATCCCTAGGCTGACCCTCAGAAGCCGTGGCCCTCCGTTGTGCCCTTGCACAAGTCTGTCAGAGTTGTGAATGAAGAGGGCCCCCTTCCCTGCCTGTTGACCAACTCAAGAGAAGCTGCAGATACAGTAATCTCTTCAGGGGTGGGGAAGTCGTTCACACCAAGGATACCAAGGATACCGTATGCCTCTCTCCTTCGGACTCCCTGAGGCTAGTGATGGCGCCTCTCTCATCAGACTGGCGGCTTTCCTACTTTGAGAACTGGATCTCCCCTCTCAGAGGGGCAGCCCAGCAGCCCCGGGCCCATTTTTCCTCTGGTGGATCTCAAGGCCTCTGACAGTGGCCCTAGGTGCCATGGATTCTCCGTATGCATTTTGTCTCCCTTTTAGGGAAGTCAAGGTTCTTCAGATGGGTGGGGCGAGAGGCCCTGGACAAAATGTACATTTTTTTTTTAAGATTTTATTTTGTTTGACAGAGAGAAAGAGAGAGATCACAAGTAGGCAGAGAGGCAGGCAGAGAGAGTGGGGGAAGCAGGCTTCCCATTGAGCAGAGAGCCCGATGCGGGGCTCGATCCCAGGACCCCGAGATCATGACCTGAGCTGAAGGCAGAGGCTTTAACCCACTGAGCCACCCAGATGTCCCCAAAATGTACGTGTTTTTTTCCCAGATTTTATTTATTTGTCAAAGAGGGAGAGATCGCACGAGTGAGAGAGCACAAGCAGAGCGAGCGGCAGGCAGAGGGAGAGGGAGGCTGACATGGGGCTTGATCCCAGGACCCTGGGACCATACCCCGAGGTAAAAGGCAGATGCCTAACAGACTGGGCCACCCAGGTGTCCCAAAACATACATTTCTACAAGCTGGCAAAAAGTCAGTTTGCTCTAAAATACTATGTCTCCCAGCACTCAGAGGAGCATAATCAGTGCTCGTAACAGCAAACTCAGTGATCTCTTGGGTTGGGTGCCCTCGCTGCCTCTCCAGGGCCCATCTTGCCCGAGGCACGGACGAGGGATAATCGTACTAACAGTGTAACTCTGTGATCCTGCCAATTCTAGAGCAGAGCTCCGCATCCCAGAAAACCACTTTTCCGCTGCAAGAAGTCATTACTGGAAGGTACACAGCAAGTCACCCCCAAATGCGGGGAGAGTATATCAGCAGAATCCACACACAGTATCTGCAATTACTGATCTGCAGAAGTTCTTAAGACAGGACAGGATGAGCCTCTGAACAAAGCAGGAAGAGCAAGGCCTGGAAATCAAATCAAGGCTTGACAATGAGAAGGGAAAAAAAAAAAAAGAGGCCAATTGTATTAACATAAGCCGAAGAAATATTAGGTAGACAGAGATGGCGAAGCATGAGGAGCTCAGGAAAAATGATACAAAAGAGAAGTCTTTGAGAGCCTATTGTCTCTTCCGTTGTCCAGAGCAGTGGGATTTCTGGAAACTCTTGAGCACAGAGGGCAGCTCAGAGGCCAGAGCCTCCTGGAATCCCCTCTTGATAAGGATCTTTTTAAAAATATTTTATTTATTTGAGAGAGAGAGAGAGAGGGGGAGAGATCATGAGCAGGGGGGAAGGGTAGAGGGAGAAGCAGGCTCCCCACGGAGGAAGGAACCCGATGAAGGACTCGATCCTAGGACCCTGGGATCATGACCCCAGGCGAAGGCAGACGCTTAACCGACTGAGCCACCCAGGCGCCTTCCTGATAAGGATCTTAAGGTTGGTCCAGGGAGCAGTAGGAAGGCAAAGATTTGGTCACTGATTTTAGTCATGTCCACCATGAGCACAGGGATGAGGGGACTAAGGTCAGCACGGCTGCCGCCATGGACCTTTGCATCCCTCAGGGGATACAAGTATCTTAGGCTGACCTGGCTATTAAACTTATTCGTCTTCCTTCCCTCATCTTGGGCCTGTGAATACCAACCCTCTCACTAGACTCTGGCTTCCCTCGTGGGCTTCCCTACTGATGAAAGAATGTGCTGACAGGCTGACATAAAGTCTTCAGGCTGCCTTGCAGTGCTTGTCCCATTGTGATTTAATATATTTGTGGTCTGGCTTCCCTACCAGGCTGCTGTGAATTTGGTTAGTCTGTCCCTTTTGGCCTGATTAGCTCCAACTCTGACCTGCCAAGAATGAGCATGACCAGACCCCTACATTCCCCCTCCCTACCCCATGACGCTGGCCCCGGGGGGCTTCCTCTGAGTGCCAGTTTCCCTCTGGACATCACTATCTGGTTGCTCTTTGCCTCGTCCATCACCCCAACCACAGCCATCCACCCTGAGCCCAGAATGAGCTGTAGGGGCCCCCCACCAAAAAAAAGGTAGAGCAACAAAAACAACTTCATAAGTTCTGTGGGACACACAAGAAGAAGGAAGAAAAGGGCCCTTTGCTTGGGAGAAGATGCCGAGAACACACGAGAGACTCAAAGCAGAAGAAACTGGCAATGTTTAATTTACAACAGGGAAGATCCGGAAGGGCCAGCAGGTTCCCTGCCATCAGACATCTGAAGGCCTGTAGGGAGGAAAAGGGGACAGATTTGTTCCCTGAGGCTCCAGAAGAAAGTATGACAACCAACGGGCGGTGACTCAGGAGACCGATTTCAGCTGCGTGAGAAAGAGGAACCTCTTACGGCTGGCTTCCTCTCCCATCAGTAAGCCAAATAATATCTTCGCTTGGTTTTTTTTTCTTTTTTTCTTTTGTCACATTTGTGAGAAGCAGTGTCATCCTGCCATTAAGAACACAAACTGTGGGAAGCCTGGGTGGCTCCATCAGTTAAGCATCTGCTTTATGGCTCAGGTCGGGATCCCAGAGCCCTGGGATGGGGCCTCACATCCTTGGGGCTCCCTGCTCAGCGGAAGCCTGCTTCTAGTTCTCCCTCTGCCCCTCCCTGCAGTTCATGCTTGATGGAGCACGCTCGCCCCCCCTCTCAAATAAATAAATAAATAAATAAATAAATAAATAAATAAATAAAATCTTAAAAAAAAAAGTAGAGGAGGACAATCTGGGTTTACTTTCCAGTTCCGTCACTTACCGGCTATGTAACTTTGGGCAAGTTATTAACTTCCCTATGCCTGTTTTCTCAGCTAATAATAGTACCTACGTCAAGTAGGATTGAACCCATGCAACTGTGGTGAGGAGTAATTAAATTATGCACGTCCCGGGCTTCGAATGTCAAGCGCCTAGTAAGTGCTCAGTAAATGGCAACCATCATTTTTATCACATTTTTCTTTAAGTAGATGCATTATGTAAATGCATTTTTATTTTTTCATCTTTTAAAGATTTTATTTACCTGTTTGAGAAAGACAGCATGAAAGGGGGGAGGGGCAGAGGGAGAGAGAGAGAAGCAGACTCCCCAGTGAGCAGGGAGCCCCAAGAATGTGAGGCTCGATCCCAGGACCCCTGGATCACAACCTGAGCCGAAGGCAGATGCTTAACGGACTGAGCCACCCTGGCACCCTTGTATATGTATTTTAAAGAAAACACTTGATATTACTACTGTGAATGTGGAGCCAGAAACACTTGCCACGTATAGGTGGAAACTAAAAAATAAACAAAACAGTGTTCTTAAATTTTAGCTGGCCACTCTTGACTGTTCAATGCCCAGAATTTGAGGACTTCTGTCTTTTCCATAAAAAGGGGAGACAAGCCAGTCTAGGGCTTCCCTAAGACCTCTTCTGTTGACTGTAGTCAGAAGAGAGTCTGGCGAATTCCAGGAAGTACAAGGCCAGTGAGGCTGGGGCCCCTGGACTGGGGAGAGACAGCAGCAGGGCGGGATTCGAGAGGCAGTTTACAAAGGGAATACCTGTCCCAGTCTGAGACTTCATGTCCTTTAGCTCCGTGACTCCATGCCACACCAGAGCATCTCACAAGGTCCCCAGGAGTATGCAGTGCATGCTTAAAAATCCCAAATCAGACACACTTAGTAGGGCACTTGTGCTCGTCAGCGCCCCCCGGAGGCCACCTGCAGATAGTTTCCAGATGCACCCTTCCCGCCTGAAGGCACTTTCTGGTTGGAGTGCTATGGACCCCAGACAGAGTGCGCAAGTGGGGAGGCCTTGAGGAGGCAGAGAAATACCCCAGCTTCCTAGCCTCTTCATGGGACACACAGTCTCTCCAAGGGTTCCCCAGGGAGACGGAGCCACTGTGCCCGTGCCACCTCACTTACCAACACATCCTTCATTGGTTTTCCTCCTTTCCCTGGGGCCATCTTACTCTTACTGCACTCTCTGGGATCACTTCCCCAGTAAAGTCCTGACATCCAAATCCTTGTCTTAATGATCTGGGTTTGGGGAAACCCCAGCTAGGGTATAGTTCAAACTTCTAGCAATGGAATGAGTTGCCCAGTGAGTGAGTTCCATTTTATTGGAGGAACTCGAGAAATAGCTGAGAACAGTCAATGAGGATTCATGGGTCAGGTAAAGATTTAGCTAGATGGACATTTAGTATTCTTATGACCCTTAGGTCTCATGATTCTAGAGTAAGAGTCAGCAAACTATAGCCCACGGACCATAGCCCATCGACCCACAGACTGTTTTTGTGCAGCTATGAGCTAAGAACGGTTTTTATATTTTTAAATTAAAAAAAATTTTATTTGAGAAAGAGAGAGAGTGTACAAGCAGGGGGAGGAGCAGGCAGAGGGAGAGGGAGAAGCAGACTGCTCACTGAGCAAAGAGTCCAATGCAGGGCTTGATCCCAGGACCCCAGGATCTTGATCTGAGTTGTAAAGCAGACCCCTAACCAGGTACCCCACATTTTTAAATGGTTTTTAAAAAAATCAAAAGAACATTTTGTGACCCATTAAAATCAGATGAAATCCAAATTTCAGTGTCCATAAATAAAGTTTTAAATAAAGTTTTATTGGCACACAGTCATTTCCATACCTTCTAAGGCTGCTGTTGCTCTACAACCACAGAAGTGAGAAGATGCCAACTGAAACCATATGGTCCACAGCTCAAAATATTTCCTATCTGGCCCTTTACAGAAAAAGGTTTGCTGAGCCCTGCTTAAGATCATTATCCTACAGGGACAAGAGGCAGATTGACACTGGCTGCCTCGTGGATGGGGAGACCCAAGGCCAGACCTCGTAATCTGGGGCCAGTTTGGATCAGACTTTCACATTTCCTTTTTCTACATCTTTGTGCCCCCTCCTTCTGCCCCTGCAGGCAACTGCGAGGGACTCTGTCACTGAGGCATTAATGGTTTTATACCAGGACCATTTTTATTTTTAAAGGGCATGAAGACTTTTCTTCTCCATACTCTGTGCACTGTCCCAAGTAGTTTCATGCATGCTTGATGGTTTCTGCAGCCACTTATTACTGATTCCTCCCCAGGTCAAACCAAATCTCCAGCCCAGGACTATGCTCCAAGATCTAGAATCAATACTCAAATGTCTGTTCAGCATTATATTAAGAGGGAGGTACTGGAGGTCAGATTTGCTGCTTACCAGCTGTGTAACTTTGGATAAGGTATTTAACCACATAGGGCATCAATTTCATCATCTGTGAGAGGGGGAAACCATCCAGCCCAGCCTGCCAGGATTACTGTGCTAATCGGATGAAATGAGAGCTGCCTACAAAACACACAGTGCCACCTGGCCCCAAGCCTCTGTCTCCAGCATATTATCATTATTATTATTGATGCAATTTTGCTCTCTTTGCCTACCACACTCCCTGCACACTGGCTCTCCTTGAGTTTCTCGACCTTGCCAAGCCATTGGAGACCTCTGGGCCTTTGCACATGCTACTTTTTCTGCCTGAAACGCTTTTTCCTGGCCACATCCAACCTTTCTGACACCTAGTCTAAGGCAGGCCCCTTCTGTATGCCTCTCCACCTTGATTCTTACATTGCATGTGCAGTAAAGTCTAAATTCAAGAGATTCTCACTATTCACAGCAGCTATGTTCTATAAAGTTGCCACGAATATGGAATTAGCAAATACTGAACCATTGCTCCTAGGCGAAAAACCTAAAGTTAGGTTTCTGGGTGCCTCTGGTCATATTTTCATCAACAGATCAATACCTAACCTTGTGTTATGTGTGTTTCTGTTGAAAGACACCTAATTTGGGATGCCTGGGTGGCTCAGTTGGTTGAGCAACTGCCTTTGGCTCAGGTCATGATCCCAGCGTCTTGGGATCGAGTCCCACATCGGGCTCCTTGCTCTGAGGGGAGCCTGCTCCTCTCTCTGCCTCTGCCTGCCTCTCTGCCTGCTTGTGTTCTCTCTCTGTTAAATGAGTAAATAAAATCTAAAAAAAAAAAGAAAGACACCTAATTTAATATACACTGTTGATTCATTCCTATTGAACTCACAGCCAAAACCATTACGAATCATGCCTGAACACAGCTTATCAAATACATATTTTCTCTGTAAGGCACGTCACAACCTTCTAATGCTTAGGAGCACTAGTCGGCACTTGCATGCGATGCTTGGGGGTGATTTCGAACAGAGAAATCACCAACAGAAAAAAGCGCACAAAAATGCAGAAAACATGGCACTAAATAGACCCCCAAAAGGACACTGGCTTACAGTATGAGAGCTAACACCAGAAGCCAGAGTGTTGCCTTGTGTTGACCTCAGCTCCAATTTCTGGCCACTCTGCCCATGTCCATACATGACCACGAAAGCGCTATGGATATCGATCGGAGGGTTACACGTACATTCTAGCGAGTAGGAAAATTCACCACTACAGAATCTGCGAAAGGTGAGGATCCACTGAACTTGTTCTCAGTTCTCTCATTCACGGGAGTGTGAATTCCCTGAGAGCCCGTTTATCTCTGTCTTACTCACCGTTTTATGTCTAGCATCTGGGAAGCTGCCTGGCACATAGTAGGCTCTTAATAACAAATAGATCGTGAATGAACGAATGAGTCAATTCAGTGTAAGTGCTTAGTTGGCAGCAGTGACAGCCATTGTTAATGGAAAATGCACCACGGGCTGCCCTGTGCTGTTTCCTCTACATTCTCTCAATGAGGGAAACAGCAGATTACGTCTGCACATGGGCCCTTGAATCAGATTGCCTGGAATCTGCCTAATTATATAACCCTGAGCATGTTCCTTGACCTTTCAGAAGGGCCTGAAGTTTGAAGCCCAGCTTCTTCTACCCATATGGGGGTAATTATAGGATTATCTTGTGGGCCACGTGAGAAGTCAAAATTGACAACACACAGTAAGCATTTAGCACAGCACCCGGCATAGGTATACCCTCAGGAAACGTGACCCTTCGTTGTTGGTAATTCCCACAACAACTCTAAGAGGTTTATACCATCATACCCATTTTGCAGACGGGGAAACTGAGGCCAGGCATGGTTCCATGAATTCTTGAGCTAGCTCCGGGGACTCTGAGCCTATGCTGGTAACCACTTTGTCTGTTATGTAAATACATGGGATCATTTTTATTACTTACAGGGGGGCCTACTCGGACTCCTCAGCTGCATTTACGAAAATGAGGAGCTGAGCTCAAAAGTCTTCTCTCGCGTTCCATATCAGTGTCTTTCTGTTCCCGACCCATTTCTTAGTTTAACCCTTTCAGAATCGGCCGTGACCTATTTCTTAGTTTAACCCTTTCAGAATCGGCCCTATCGGAGGGGAGGTGTTGGGTCGTTATCTTGGCTTTGACAGCTCAAAGACAGAGGCATTTCCTGCTTCAAAAGCAGGAAGGAGGAGGAGGAGAGGCGGGAGGTTGTGGGGTGGGAGAGTGAGAGAAGAATCAGCATTCGGGCGCTGTAACAGACGTCCTCGGGTTTTCTCCAACCTTACATCGAGGATCCTCAAACTTAGCTGCTAATTGCAATCTCCTGGGAAGCTTTTAAATATCCAAATGCCCAGGCCCCAACCCAGACCACTTACATTTGAGTCTGGGGGTGGTGGTGTGGTGGAACTGGGGGTACCAGCATTTTTTAACGCTCCCCAAGAGATCCCAACGTGTCGCCAAGTTTGAGGAGGGTGCTCTGGACCTTATCCACACTCAGCTGCAAAGCTGGAGTCGCTTTGGGCCCTAGGAACTCTTTTCTCCTTTTCGGACTTGCGGTTCGGGAAATTTGGGCAGGCTTTCCGGAGGCAGAGGCTAAGTGGAGGACGTCTGAGTGCCGGCGACCTGCTGTCCTGCTCTGCCCTTAGGCCCAGCTTGGAGACCGCGGGGCTCCGGGTCCCCTTAGGCAGCGACACGTGTGGCCGCTCCGACTTCTCCGGTTCTGGGCGCGGATCGCGCGCGGGGCTCGGCGGCCGCCGCGCTGCCCACCCCGACCGCAGAGGCTCGAGGGAAACGCCCGAGGCACTGGAATCCTACCTTGGCTGCCGCCGCTGCCCTCCAGTCCCGGGAATCCTGGGGCTCGGGTTCGTTCCGCCGCCCGGCTCCGCGGTGGCTTTCGCCTGCGCCGGAGCGGCGCCCACTAGAGCGCAGGCGCCACCTAGCGGGCGCGCGGAGGCGGCGCGGGGGCCGCGGCCCGGGAGGTGGGAGCAAGCGCGGCCCGGGCGGAAATGCAGCGGGCCTGCCCACGTGGGCTGCGGGCCAGCTCGCCTGCGAACCCCGAGCGCGCGGATCCCCGCCTCCCCGGACCACCTTCCCTCCCCAGAGGGCGCTGGGACGCGAACTTGCTTCACTTCCTCGGAGGAGCGCCGAGGGCCAGCCAGGCCCTGGCTCCTGGCCTGGGAGCCGTCCTGGGATTTTCCTGGCTGCGCTCTGGGGGATCTTTCTTTTCAGCCGGCAGCTTTCAGGATGTCCCAGTTTGGAGCAGTCTCTCTCTGAAATAATCTAGGAGCACCCGAAGCTGCAAGGGACTGGGTTTCTCTCAAGCCCTGGGAGGCCTTTCCCCTCCCACCAACCTTTTCTTCTTCTTGCCACCCCGCACCCCCACCCTTTTGCCCTCCTTCCGACCTTGTTGCCTCCAGTCTCTTTGGCTGAAGTTTGTTAGACTCCTCTAGTCTGTATCAGACCCTGTGTAGAGCTGGAAGACACAGTCAGGTCCCTTAGGAGTTGGCAAACCGGGTCATCTTTCTCGGCCGGCTGCTGATGGCAATTTTTTTTTTTTTTTGGTTGGGGCTTTCCTGGGGCTTTCGCAGGATATCTAACTTCCCCTGACTCCCTGACAGTAAATGCCAGTAGCTACCGCCTAGTCTCTGGCAGGGGTGGGGGGGTGGGGGGGGTGGGGAGTGGGAGAGTGGAACTGCCCTGGGCTGAGAACCTGTTAGCTGATGATTAAGCAATGTCCAGGGGAGTCCCACTATCAGGCTTTTTGAGAGCAGTGGGGATCCTAAGCCACCTCCCTTTCTTGAGGCTTCTGGTATTTATTATTGTTTTTATGAAAACATGCCAAAACTGAGTTACAAAGATGGTGGACTATTTAAAGTGTTTACGTTTCACTTATTTCTTCCCTCAGCAAACGTTAACTGAGCACCTCCTATGTGCCAGACACTTTTCTACAAAGGAGGGACACGACAAAGGGTAAAACACCCTAAAAATCTCTGTCCTCACTGAATTCATATATAATGGAACAAATTAACACTTTCAGCACACACACACAAATGTAGGGGGATGGAATGGAGATAAGGGGAAAAGTAGAGGATTATCCTACCGAAAAATCAGTGTCTGGGGCACCCAAGGCAGAGTGGCCCAGTGATGGATACAAGTGTTGCAAGTCCGTATGGGAAACACCTTCTCATCCTGGCTATTTCTCTGCGCCAAGACATTTGGGGATAACACCACCAGTGGAAAGATTAGAGATACTTTGTGAAAGCCAGATGTGTGCCAACCCTCCCTCCCCCCGACCTGTGTGAGGGCCTACTTCATCTTTGGCCTCTCTGTACTGGTAGAATGTGGTCCAAGTGACCTTCGGGGGCAGAGGAAGAGAAGGAGGGGGTATCACCTGTAGGAACTGCCTGGAAGGGCAAGGGCCGGGGGCTGTGTGTGTGTGTGTGTGACTGATAGGGCCGGGCCCCCCTTACACATGACAGACAGGTGCTCTGGTGAAGGTGAATGGGTCAGGGAAGTGCTGACAGACATTTCCCATTCTTTGACTTTAAAAGTGTCTCTGAGTCATTTCCAGATCGTTCTTGCCCCAGTCCTTGCAAGAGTTCCCTCCCCCTCACCCCACTGTGTCCCAGAGCATGCCTGGGCAAAGTCCTAGATCACCACCTCTGGGATTCTGACGTCAGGTATCACCTCATGAGGTTAAAGGTTTTCCTAAGGACTTTCCCTCCGAGTCCTCCTGCTGTTTGTTTGTTTTCATTCCACTAATCACAGTGTTTCAGAAAACGCCCTTGTCAACAAATCCATTTACTTGGTAGGTTCTCCATCGGGGGTCTCCGTGAGGGACAGCGCAGTGTTTGAGAGTTGGAAGTAGTGTCCATAATAATCAGAAGTATTATTATTGTTGGTGATGGCTTAGGCACTAAGAATTTCAGATGGACTGTTGATTTGAAACCTCACAATAATCCTGTGAAGTAGGCACTATTAGGTTTCCCATTTTACAGATGAAGAAACTGAGACTCGTGATGTAATTTGCCCTTGGCGGCAGAGAGCCAGTGGTGTGGCTGGGATTTCGGTTTGGTTTGCCCAACTGCAGAATATTTACCTTAGGAGTACTTTGCTACTGTTTATTAAGCACCTACTTGGACACTGTTTTAGATATGGGACAAGAGGGACAAAGGATTCTCATTTTCATCCCTCTTGCCCTTTTGTTCTGTCCATGTTTTCCTTCAAAGAGAGAATTTTATTTTGTTTTTTAAATAGTTTCATTGTTACATCATGAGCTACAACCCATTTTTAGTAGCAACGGGCATATATGTCTTGCCCAGTGATGTTCCATTAAAGAGAGTGAGAGTTCAAAATGGAAGGACCCACACATGGGGGGTGCGGGGCCATGGGCAGGGAGGCATCAAGACCCTGGCAAAGGAGGGGTAGAGAAGGAAGGAGGCAGGAGTGCTAAAGAGACCAAGGACACTTCGTCTTGGCGGGCTGGCTCCATGGACTGAATGGCAATTTGACTTTGGTAGTGTGTCTATGATCGGCAGGAGTAAGTCTGGTCACTTTCTGGTTATGAATTGTACCTGTAAACCCTGCCAGATGTTATAAGGTACAATGGCAGAAAATATATATGCTATCTCATTGATTTCCCAAAGTCCAGGAAACTACGAGTCAGAGATGGTAAGCCACTAGCTGAAGGCCACACAGCATGTACCTGTAGAGTTAGTATTCAATCCCAGGTTCCTTTCATGCTGAAACCGGTGCTTCTAACCACAACCATTGGCTGCCTTTCCATAAGTGAATGTGAATTACTGAACTTCTTAGGAAGGATTTGTGTTTCTTCGTTCTGGCCATGATGTCCTTTCCCTCTTCTGCCGGCTAATATTCTGTTCATCCTTTTAAGTCTAGCTCAAGGAAGCCCTTCCCTATTCTCTCTTTCCAGTGAAAACTTTTCCCTGTATTAAAATGCTTACCTCATAGTTTAATTCTCTGCGAAGACATTGTCTCCCCTAACACATTCAGTGCCCCTAGAGAGCAACGTCCATGCGGGTCTTGCTAGAGAGTCTGTTTGCCTTTCCACATCCACTCTCTGTCATTCTCCACCCTGCTCTTGGTTCTGGGAGGCTGACCTAGATGGCCAGGACGAAAGGCTTCTATGCTCACTGGCTTCAAATTGCATTTGGCCAGTGAGAGCCCTGGGAGAGACCAGAGGGAGGGAGGAGAATGGGTTGTGGCCTTATGTCCCCAGCTCCCTTTCTGTAGGGGTGCCTTGGGCTGGCCACTCTCCTAACCTACAGTCATAGCCGTAAGTTGATGCTCTGCATTCAGCCCTCTCTGCCTCCATATCCAGGCCTCCATAAGTGCCATTCACAAGTTTCTAGAAACTGCATAATGCTCAAAATGGAACTTTGTTGCATATAGCTCTGTAAACAGCTGTCAAGCTCAATTAGGGGCAGGTGTATTTGTTTGTTTGCTTGAGTGAGTGAGTGAGTGAGAAGCAGCAGAAAAAGGATTTAAATGATCTTGGGAACTAGGGCCAGATGGCAAATAAGCCCCTAGGTTCCTGGCAAACAGTTTTTATTTTATTTATTTATTTTTTGTTTTTATTTATTTTTTGTTTGAATGGTTTAAAAAAATTTTTTTAAATCTTCCTCACTTAGTATACAGTATACTATTTTTAAGAAGTGAAATTTCACTTCTTAAAAGGTTGGTGTATGAATCTATGAAGTATAACACATGTACAGATTTGGATAAATCCCGCCACAATTAGAATACAGAATAGTTTTCAGGGTGCATGGGTGGCTCAGTCAGTTGGGCGTCTGACTCTCGATCTCAGCTCAGGTCTTGCTCTCAGTCATGAGATCTTGGTCTTGAACTCAGGGCATGAGTTTGAGCCCCATGTTGGACTCCATCCACACAGAGCATGGAGCCTACTTGAAAAAGAGAGAGAGAGGGAACACATAAGAGTTCTATCACCCTCAAAACTCCCCCAAACTATCACTTTGTAGTGATACCACTGCTGTTTTCCATCCCTACCTTTTTGTCTTTTTAAAGATTTTATTTATTTATTTGACAGAGAGAGCAAGATCACAAGTAGGCAGAGAGGCAGGCAGAGGGAGAGGAGGAAGCAGGCTCCCCGCTGAGCAGAGAGCCCGACGCGGGGCTCGATCCCAGGACCCTGAGATCATGACCTGAGCCGAAGGCAGAGGCTTTAACCCACTGAGCCACCCAGGTGCCCCTAGGTAACCTTTTGAGACTGGCTTCTTTCACTCCGCATGTTGTCTTTGAAATTCATTTAAACTATTACATGCAGCAACGGTTTTCCTGTTTATGACTGAGTAGTATTCCATTGTATGAAAGTTCCAGTTTATTACCCATTCACATTGGGGTCGTTACCAGTTTTCGATTATTAACAGAACTGCTCTCAATATCCATGTACAGGTTTTCAAGTGAACACAGGTCCTCATTTCCCTCAGATATTATTATAAACTGAATGTGTGTCCCTCATCCCTCAATTCATATATTGACACCCCAATCCCCAATGTGACTGCTTTGGAGATAGTGCTTTTATGGAATTAATGAAGGTGAAGTGAGGTCATAAGTGTGGGGCCCAAATCTTAATGAATGGGTGTCCTTATAAGAAGAGAAAGGGACCCTCGGGCATTTTCTCTTTGCGAGCACAGATGATGCAGCAAGAGGGGGGGGTGTCCTCTGAGAGCCAGGAAGAGATCTCTCAACAGAAGCCAAATTTGCCAGCAACTTGATTGTGGACTTAGGGCCTCCAGAACTGTGAGAAAATGTCTATTGCTTAATCTACCCCATTTGTGGTCTTTTATTATGGCAGCTCGAGCAGATTAATACAACTAAATATTCTATGGTAAGTGTATGTTTAATTTTGTAAGAAATGGCCGAACTGATTTCCCGAGAGGCTGGACCATTTTGCATTCCCCCAGCCTCATATGAGAGCTCCAGCTGCTCTGCAGCCTTGTTGACATAAGGTACTGTCGGGAGTTTTCATTTGTATGGGTATTTTTTTGTGTGCAATGCTTTGTAGGTAGTAATAGCCAAGGAAGCCATTTGAAGCTGAAGATATGTTGGAAGTATCCTTCTGAGGGCCTGTCCCTCTTTGGGGTTATCCATACCCCATTTCTTTTTTCTTGATTTTCCTCTGGCCTCATTCTATCCCAAGGGCAATGTCCTCTTCGGAGTCAGCTATATTACAGTCCTTATTAGACGTGAACTCACGTCTGAGAATGTTCAGGAAGAGGGTGAGTGTGTGCAGAGCTGGCCTCAGGAGGCCTGTGCATCATTTAAAGTTCTGTTGTCAACTATCTTGAAAATCTTTTTTTTTAAAGATTTTATTTTTATTTATTTGTCAGAGAGAGATAGAGAGAGAGAGAGAGAGAGAAAGCGCAAAGGCAGGGGGAGCAGAAGGCAGAGCAGGCAGAGGGAGAAGCAGGCTCCCTGCTGAGCAAGGAGCCCAATTAGGGGTTTGATCCCAGGACCTGGGATCATGACCTGAGCCAAAGACAGATGCTTGACCAACTAACCCACCCAGGCATTCTGCCATCTTGAAATTCTTAATATTTTTGAACACGGGATCCACATTTTGATTTTGCACTGGACCTCCACAAAGTATGTAACCTGTCCTCCTGGGTGTAGGAGGTCACAGGGTAGGGCAAGGCTTCTCACCGGGTCATTTGGCAAAAGGTCCTCCTCTTCTCCTACGGACCCACCTTTAACCTAACCCAAGCACGACCTGAGGGGTGCCCCTGGCTCCTGGGCCCTCCTGTGGCATGTCCCTTGTGCTGAGCTGGGGTAAGCATGATTAATTTGGAGGCTTCACAAGAGGATTGTTGCCCTAGGATCCCAGTATCCAAATGAGGATTTGCCTTAATTAGGGCCTCTTAATTGGAAGGCAAATGGAAGCTCCTTCTTCCACCCGGACTCCCCCAAAGTACTTTTGTACTTTGGCTTTTATATGGAGAGATAAATCAACAACATCATAATGTCTTCTAATTGTCTCTCTGCCAGCCCACTTGGCAAGAAGCTCATTCAAAGAAGGTGATTTATGGGGAGTTTTACCACATTTAAGCAGATCACTGAATGCGAGGGTCCAGGAGGAGGAATGGTATTAACCAGAGGCACTAGGGGGCAAAGGATGGAAGGGAGCAGGGGGTAGGGAGGTCACAGGCTTTGGAGGGAACGACCAGAGCTGGCGGCTAAGCAAGCGCATGACCTCAGCCAACTGACCTAACCACTCGGGCTTCAATGATTTCAACTCTGAAGTGGAATTAATAATACTTTCCCATAGGACAGTTTGGTTGTAAGGAGTCAACAAGAAGACTTCGACTTGTCTGAGGCTGGCATGCATCCATCTGCCGGCCCTAAGCGCACCGGGATGGATGTCTCTTTTGATGGCTCTGCGCATGCCCGGGAAAGAGAAAATTTTGTACTTCTCTGAAAGGCCACCTCACAGACCAGCTTGATCCTCTTTCCAGCTTCCTAGGGGCTGGGTCAGGATTATCAGGCTCCTTTCATTTTACTTTAGATTTATTTATTTGAGAGAGAGAGAGAGAGGAGAGTGAGCACATGTGTGAGTGGGGAAAGGGTCAAGGGGAGAGGGAGAGAGAGAAAGCCAAGCAGGCTCCCCACAGAGCATGGAGCCCGATCTGGGGCTCCATCTGTCGACCCTGAGATCATGACCTGAGTTGAAATCAAGAGTCAGACGCTTAACTTACCCAGGTGCCCCTAATCAGGTTCCTTTTAGATTTAGGAAAAGGAAAGCCAGATGATCAGACAATAAACCAGGAGTAATATAGAACCTCAGGTGGCTAACTTCAGTTCGGGAAGCATTTACATCTGAAATCATTGGCTCACAGCTTCAAAAACCTTTATCTGTGTGGCCCAGATTTTTTTTTGACTGACTGATTGATTGATTGATTTGACAGAGAGAGAGCTCACAAATAGGCAGAGAGGCAGGCAGAGAGAGTGGGGGGAAGCAGGCTCCCCGCTGAGCAGAGAGCCCGACGCGGGGCTCGATCCCCAGACCATGACCCGAACCAAAGGCAGAGGCCCCAACCCACTGAGCCACCCAGGTGCCCCCTGTGTGGCCCCGATTAAAAGAGCAATGACAGGGGCACCCGGGTGGCTCAGTCCGTTAAGCATCTGCCTTCAGCTCAGGTCATGATTCTGGGGTCCCAGGATCCAGTCCTAGGACTGATCACTGCCTCAGGCTCCCGGCTCAGTGGGGAGTCTGCTTCTCCTTCTGACCCTTCTCCCCCTCATGCTCATTCTCTCTCAAATAAATACCCAAAATCTTTAAAAAAAAAAAAAAAAGAGAGAGAGCAATGACAGGTTTACCACAAGGATGACCTCTAGGATGGTGTGCGAAGATGGCCTGATGGGGTCTTTCAAATAGATAGGATTCGCCCGGTGATGGAGAGACTGGAACCCAGACGACATGGGTTTGAATCCCAGCTCGGGCTGTTAGTAACTGCCTTAAATAAATTACTTGCTATCTCCATGTCGCAGTGACTCCATTCCTTAAATGATGTTTACATAATATAACCTGCCTCGTCGGCTTGTTGTAGGGACTGAACAAGGTAACAAATGTAAACTTTGCTTGGCACAGGGGAGCACGCTCTACTGGCTGGTTCTTTTCAGAGCATGTTTGGGTAACCCCGGGAGTCTGTGGTCTTAGGACTCCCTATTCTTCCACTCTGGGTGGAGTTGGCATTCTAAGGCAGGGGATGGCCTCCAAGCGGGGGGGTCTGTGAGTCCTGGAACTGAATGTGACCCCGGGACAGGGAAGGAGGCCACAGCTGTGTTGCGTAGTGACAGGCCTTTCTTTGTGTGAGGACAGACAGGCTGCTGTTTACAGGTAACTAGGTGGGGGGTTATAATCTGTAAAGAAGTTAAAGGTCAAACGAAGGGAATTCTTCCGGGGAGATGAATGGACCTGGTGCTCCAAACCAGCTGGGTTGTCAGGGGGGACAGCCTTCTGGGCCCTGCCCTCCTCCCAGATGGGGGTCCCGGGCTTTATTATGCAGATTAGACTTGGCCTCTCCCCGCGACCAGAGAAACCCAACCCGTGCTCTTGCCACAGTGCTTTGAGGAAGGGTTACTTAAGTCTGGCTCGAGGCGGGACGGCTGCAGAGCACACCCTCCTCAGAACAGCCCAGAGCCCTGGGCCCTCGGCTCCCCGAGGACATGGGATGCCACACGAGCAAGAGCACCAAGGTGGTGGGGGAGTCCCAGAAGCCCGGAGAACAGCCGGAGGGAGAAGAACCAAATCTGGAGGCGGGCGCTGAGGCGGCAGATGGCAAAGACATCTCCTCGAAGGATGCGGGCCCTGCGCCCAAGAGCTGAGGTGCTTCCCTCTAGAATCGGTCTGGACCCTCGCTGCACTCCGGGAACCGCCTTTGGCCAAGGACACCTGAGACAAGCCCAGTTCTGAGAACCTCCAAACAGAAGGACGGAGAAATCTCTGCCTGTGGCACGTACCCTCCTCAGGCTTTGCTCTTTGGAGCTGTGAGAAATCCTATCTCCCCGACTCTCCATGGAGGGATCAGAAAAAGTCCCCACACGCCGTCGTGGGACTTGCCCCAGCTTCTGGAGATGGGCGAGCCCCGAGGCAGGCTGGTCTGGCCCCGGGGAAGAGCCCTGCGCTGCTGAGCTGTGACTGTCCAGGGACCCCCCCCCCCCACCTGCCTCACCTTCTGACCTCTCCTATCGTCCACTGGGCTGTGCGGGCCTCGCTTTGCTCTCTTCCTCGCCTTTTTTTCCCAAGAGCTCGCTGAAGTGCCAGCCTCCCTAGCAGGGACGTTTTCATTTGGCTCACTCCACACTGTCGGTATGAATAATTTAATATTTAACTGGGAGAATTGTTAATGAGTTATGGGAACAATCAGGAGCAGGCTGGGGTGGGAGCAAACGGAAGGCAAACGTCCCGGTCATCCCGGAAGGGGAGCCTTGAACGCCCGTCGGAAAGAAGGCGGGGAGGGTGCATGTTTCTGGTTTTCAAATCCCCGGAAAAATGCTCCTCAGCTGATGTCCCTGTGTCTCCTCATATCAAAAGTCTGTCAATTTGGACCCTCTAGCATCTGAGCTATCTGAATCCAGCCCTCAAAAATATTTCGCTGTTTACTACCACGCCTGTCAGCCTTTCTTCCTCACCCACCCTCCCCCCCACCACACCAACCCCGCGTGTGTTTTGTTTTTAATTCGAATGCATTTTAATTCGAAATCAAATGGACATGTTTGCAAATACATGAAGACAGACACATCTGAAAGACAGGCCTGGGGATGTGAGAAGAGAGGGCCAGCCAGAAGGGGTGGGTGTAAGTCTGTGGAGAGAAGTGAGAAGAGAGGCTCTAGAATCTTCTCTTCACGCCAGGCCCCGCGCTGACGAGTTTACACGGGGTGCTTGATGGCAACCGGCACGACTGCTCCCATTTCACAGATGTGGCCTCTAGACCTAACTAGAGGTTAGGTCACTTGCTTGAGCTTGGCAGAACCCAGAGTTGAAACCAGGCTGTGCGGCTCCGGAATTCATGCTGTTCATCACTGCTGAGTCCTGTTTAAAGTGGAAGGTCTTTCCTGTGAATGCACAGAAATCCAAGTGTGCGTCGTGGGGACCCTTTCTCTCTCCTCATTTGGATGTTCCCGCCTATGAAGGAGTAGGCAACTGGTCTACTAGGCGTCCACGCTCTTCATATTCTGTGTGCCTTGAGGGGCTTCTCTTTTCACTCTGGTATTGGGGGAGGGGTAGGTGGGGAGGAGGAGGGGGCTAGAAGGCTGAGGGGGGACTGAGGAGGGGGGAGAGAGAGAGAGAGCTCAAGCTGCTGGAAATGACCCTTCTTTTTGGCCATAGAAACCTCAGAAACTGAATGAGACTCTTTTGAGAAGACAAGGCAACCAGGCTGAGGAGAAGGAAAAGAAGGAAGGACAAGAAGCAAAGCAATTCAGCCCGAAAATGGACCTCAGCCTGAAAAAGGTTCCTTTTGCTTCAGCAGAGCCTGTCATCTTCCAAAGACAGCACGAGAGAGACAGGGCCTCGTCAGCTGGCCCAGGGCCCTGTTCCGTCCCTGGGGGTGGTAAACTTTGAGTGGGCCAGGAAACCGGCCCGGGCTTGCAGCTGGGGATCAGGAAGTTCGGGGCCTCTTTCTACAGCTTACTGGGGATAGGCCAAACTCGGGGAACTGCTTTCCAATTTTTTTTTTTTTTTTTAGACAATTCTGTTTTTCTCCCTCCTTCCTCCTAATGGAAATTCACCCGGCAAAACAGGGTCTGTGTGGGAAGAAGCCGCTCAGAGTGCACCCTCAGGACTCCTGGAAAAAGTTCGCAGCGGCTGGTGAGGCTTTCCGGCTGGGTGGTGCTCATCTCACTGGTTACTGAGAGGCGGGACTCAAACTCTGATTCTTACCAAATCGAACAAAGGAGGGAGGCTCCAGATCCTTAGACATTCAGACGGTGGTTTGTTCTGCTTCCTCCCGGGGAGGGACAAAATGCTTGTTTCATTAAATTCAAGGTCTCTGAGGGCTTTTAAAAACAAGATGCTTTATTCACCTTCAGTTGTGATAGTCTTGTTGCATTTTGCCAGGAAGTTCATCCATAAAGGAAAAAAGGATCCAGTTTCTTTTAAAAGACATTCCAGTAATTCCACAGGGACCCAGTACCACTCATCTGTCTCCCTCGGAGGCTCAAGTGTCTGGGGAAAGTGGTCAGAATTATGTCTACTCAAACATAACTTGAACCTCTTAAAAGACAAGTCTGCACAGACTCTGCCCATCACTTGAACGCCATTGCTCTGGGCCACTTCCCAAAGGGGAGGGAGGGTGGAAGGGGAGGGTTTTGTTTACTAGTCAACTTACATATCTACATAGCCTTCCACTTATCCTTTCTTTTTTCCTTCCAGCCATCCAACCATCTATCCATTCCTATCTATGTATCCTCTATCTATCTATCTATCTATCTATCTATCTATCTATCCATCGATCCATCCAACCATGTATCCATCCAATCATCCATCCATCCATCCATCATCCATCCATCATCCATCCATCCATCCATCCACCCATCCATCCATCTCTCCCTTGGATTTTTCACCTATCCGAGGCAATAAATTTCCCATTTCGAACCAAATTCACTTATTAAACAAATACTTAATTGAGTTTCTACTCTTCTCTATCACTCGTTTGTTTCTTTCTGTCTTCATTCATTCACTCTTTCTTCATTCATTCACTTCTTTCATTCATTACTGGGAGGCTGCTCTATGCCAAACTCCTCAGTGTTAATAAAATGTTGAAGTGTGTCTTTCAGGGAGCATAGCTTGGAACAGGGTGGTCCAGAGAAATCCTTCCAACCCACGTGAGCCCTGAGTCGAGGCTTCAAGACTAAGTAGGAATTAGTTAGAGCAAGAGGATGAATGTTTCCGGAGAAGGGGAACGATGACCCGAGGTTGGTAGCTGCATCGGGTGTGATATGCAGTGTTGTGGGAGCCTGAAGAACATGTCACGTAGTTACAGGAAGGTGACGCTTGACAAGTAAAAAGGATCAGGTCATGGAGGGCTTTGTATTTTATACCAGGAGGCTAAGAGTTCATCCTAATGCTCAGGAGGTGTCCACTGAAGGACTTCAGGCAGAGGAACGAAGCTAGAACATTGACTGCTGATGACTGCTTGGTATCCTGTCTTCTGGTAACAAAGCCCATCTTTTCCCCTGGCAGGACCTTTGTCTTTCCACTCTGTTTACATGATCCCGTTCTCAGGCTCCAGGCTGAGCACTGCGTGTACCTGGTCAAAGGGATTTGTTCAAGGGAGATCATCTGGCTCAAACCAATCCAGACTTTCTGTTGAAGCCATTAGCAAAGAAGTACCCACTTTCTTTGGGGGTTAATAAAATTGTAGGAGTTAAGTCTGGAATCTCTTAGTGGCATTCCCACTGCGGAAGTCCTTGAGAATGAAACCATAGAACAGATTGGGGCTGAGGGAAGTGGAGACCCTATTCCTTGTTTGGGAAATTGGCTCCAGTCAAGCTAGAAGCTAATACTATCCCTGGATGATTAACACAAGCCAATATATTTTCACTTTTTTTTTTTTTCTTGCTGAGAGTGGTTCGAATTTGGTTTCTGTCATTTTCAAAGAGTTCTGAGTACATCAGACCAACTCAGGTTTGTATTTTAGGTGGAGTAACTGGGTAGCTTTTTGAAAGATGGAAGTGAGAGCGATAAAGCTAGAAGCAAGGATATCAATCGGAAGACAAATGTCCAAATTAAGAAAGCTATATTAGGTAGCCGTTACTGTTTATTGCAATGCAACCAGCCACACAATCTCAGCAGCACAAAGCATAGACTTTCTCTCTCTCTCTTTTTAAAGATTTTATTTATTTATTTGAGAAGGAGAGAGAGAGAAAGAGAGAGAGAGAGAGAGAACAAGCAGGGAGGAGGGCAGAGGGAGAGAGAGAGGGAGATGTTGAGAGAGGGAGCCTGACAAGGGACCTAATCTTAGGACCCTGAGATCATGACCTGAGCTGAAGGCAGACACTTAACTGACTGAGCCACCCAGGTGCCCTGACTTTCTATTCTTGATCACATGTCTGTGGGCCACTGTGGCCCTGAGAGTGTTCACATGACAAGAGGACAAGAGACTGAGTCGAAGGAAGTATCCTTTTGGACGGAGGGTAGGGGAGTGAATATTTGACAGTGGAAATCTACTATGACACAAAAGGAATAGAGTGAAGAGGACAGATTCAAGAAATAGTTAGGGGGTAAAATGAACCTGTTTTGGTGACTCATTTTTCATCGGGGTTGAGCAAGACAGAGGAATGAAGGTTTCTGCTGAGCTAATGAGCTCATGAAGGGGCCACAATATGAGAAAGGGACCAGAAAGAGGGATAGGTCTAGAGGGAGGGGGACGAGTGGAGTGTTGGAAGGGTTGAGCTGGAGATACTCGTATGACAAAAATAACAACTTGGCAACTGATTTAACTAGACTTATCGCGGTGATCATTTCATGATATGTATACATATTGAATCATTATGTCGTCCACCTGCAACTAAAAGAATGTTATATGTCAATTATATCTAAATTTAAAAAAGTAGTGAACATTTCTATTACTCTTACTCTGGGCATTGTTCCAAATGCTTTACATGTAGGTCTCATCCGATCCTCATAACCACCCTATCCTCACTTTACAGATTAAGGCTCGGAGAAGTAAATAATTTGCCCCAGGTCCTTTATGTCGCAAGGACAAAGCTAAAACCGGCCGGTTGGTTAGCAGTTGAGACTTAGAGAATTTATTTGGGAGTTGTGGGAACCCTCTTGGACCCCCCGAGTTGGTATAAAAATTGTTTTAAAGTGAAAATGTTTGAAGGCTGCCCACGTGGCTCAGTTGGTTAAGTTTCTTACTCTTGTTTTTGGCTCAGGTCGTGATCTCTTGGGTGGTGAGATCAAGCCCAAGGTAGGGCCTGCCAATCAGTGGGGAGTCTGCTTGAGGTGCTCTCCTCTGCCCCTTCCACACCTTAAATAAATAATTAAATCTTAAAAAAATTTAAAAAGTGAAAATGTTTGAACACAGAGATGCAGACAGAAAACTTATTTATTTTTTTATGTAATCTCTACACCCGATGTAGGGCTTGAACCCACGACCCCAAAATCAAGAATCACATGCTTCACTAAGTTCCACTTATGAAGTTCTTTTTTAAAAAAAGATATTATTTATTTATTTGACAGAGAGAGACACAGCGAGAGAGGGAATACAAGTAGGGGGAGTGGGAGAGGGAGAAGCAGGCTTCCCACTGAGCAGAGAGCCCAAGGTGGGGCTTGATCCGAGGACCCTGGGATCATGACCTGAGCTGAAGGCAGATGCCTAAAGACTGAGTCACCCAGGCGCCCCCACCTATTAAGTTCCTATCTGAAGCTCCCTTATCACCTAAAGTAGAACCTCCTGAAAATACAGCTGCTATTAATTTTCCTCCTACGGAGTTTCCTGAAAATTCATTTGCCAAGAAGGTTGACTGCCCATTTCTATTGGCATCGAAGACCCCAACAAAGACTTCCATACTCTTCCACTGAAGAAAAACTAAAAAACTCCTTTTCTTTAATTGGTATACATACACCTTTCCTTTGGGCAACTCCATGAGTTTTTCATTACTTGGAGCTCTCCTGCATGCACATGTGAAAATAAATCTTATCTTTTCTTCTGTTAATCTGTATTTTTTTTTTAAAGATTTATTTATTTATTTATTAGAGACAGAGACTGAGAATGAGAGGGGAGAAGGTCAGAGGGAGAAGCAGACTTCCCGCAGAGCCGGGAGTCCGATATGGGACTCGATCCTGGGACTCCAGGATCATGACCTGAGCCAAAGGCAGTCGCTTAACCAACTGAGCCACCCAGGCGCCCTAATCTGTATTTTTTTAGTTAAAGTTTGCAGGCCCCCAACCAGTGGACCCAAGTTGGGAGAGGTAAAGTTTTCCTCCCAACGGAGTCATCAGGACGCTTTCAGTTAAAACCCAGGAGTAGATTAGCTCCCTGTACATTCTCCCTCCACACATATACGCAGAAGGGAGGAGCTGCCCGCAGCAGAAGAGCACATGTCAAGGGAAGGTCTCTGGAAAAAACAGTATTTAAAGGGTGGTGTGCTGGAAAACCCATAAAGAAACCAGAGAGTGACAAAAGGTCAGACTCGGGGGTCAGACTGGTGGAAGGTGACAATCAACGCTGTTATGTGTAGAGCCCTTACCAAGTGCCATTGTGCTCAAAGATGACAAAAATTATTTAATTTGCTCCTCATAATAGCTCCATAAGGCAGGTAAAATTCACACATTATGGGTGAGACACACGTTTATGAAGGGTGGATGAACTGCCCCAAATCACACAGCTAATCAGTGTCAGGGCAACGATTTGAACTCTCTAGAGGTGATGGTTTTAACCATGGCGGCACGGGATTGAACAATGTCCTCCCAAAATTCATGTCCACCTGGACCCTCGGAATGTAATCTTATCTGGAAATAGGAGTTGAAGATATAATCAAGTTAAGATGAGGTCATACTGAATTAGAGGGAGTCCTACATCCAATGACCAGTGCCTTTAAAAGAGAAAGGAGGGAAAGATTTGGATACAGAGACATTTGGGTCAAAGACCATGTGAAGACAGAGGTAGAGGTTGGACCCAACAAATCACAAGCCAAGGAACACTGGAGGGCACCAGAAACTGGAAGAAATATGGAAGGATTTTTTTCCTAGAGCTTTCAGCGGGATTATAGCCCTCCTAACACCTTAATTTGGACTTGTAGCCTCCAGAATGAACTGTTATTTTAAGCCACCCAGTTTATGATATTTTGTTATGGCAGCCCTAGTAAAGTGTTACAACCACTGTGCTATTACTGGCTTTTTTAGAGTAGAAGACTCTAAAGAGAGTGATGTCAGTGAATTCCAGGGGGAGGGATTGTCAGGGTTGGGGAAGGGTAGAACCTACCCCTTTAGAGGTGTGTTTCTGAACCACACTTAGGCTTCTTTACAGTATGCCTGCCCTCTCTCTTGATTTGGAGAGGCCTCATTCCTATTCCTCTCATTAAAGAAAAAAATTACTCGTGATGTTTGTTACAGGTGGTAAGACAGGTGTACTCAGGGGGACTGCTAAAATGGGGTTTTGAAGTAGGAGAGAAAGATCAGGTACGACTCTGATTACACCAAGGACAAGTGGAAATTTATTGCCAAGTAACAAGCTAAGGGTTGGTGGATGGAAGTCAGAGGAAACTTCAAGGCTGGGGGGATTCTTGCTTGACCAAATCAAGAAGATTTTTGCTGAAGGCAGACAAGGGTGATAAGAGTGGGGGTCATTTGATCAACTAGCAAAAGTGGAAGGATTTTTGCTAAACTGCCCCAACAAGATTCTTGCTAAACCTGGACTAAGTGGCCAGTGACAGAACCCATGGGTAGAGCTTGAGGGTTTGGAGGAGTCTGATGAGATAGGTCAAGGAGAGAGAGTTTTTGTCACTCTCTACACCATGGTTGTCATAGCCACTGATTGTGAAGAGAATGTTTCATATTCATTCAACTTACCTCAAGAGCATTATTCCTGAGGAAGAGACTTAAGTCAGGTTTTTTCTGGTGTGTGAGGGTTGTGGTTGGGCTGGTGGTGTTGTGGGGGTGGGGCAGAGGATAATTAGAAAAGGCTCTTCCCATAAAAGGGTAATTCCACTGGGTCCTTTTGGAATCTATGGCCAGTTGCTTCCTCCCAGAGAAGTTGCCTGTGTTGTCCCATCCTTGGCACCTTTTGAAAGGGTAAAGAGGAACTATGACTGGGCCCAGGGACTAGCTAACACCTTGCGTCAAGCAGCAGCAAAGAAATTGAGCATCAAAACTGAGATTTTGAAAAAAAGATTAGTTAAAAATCTTAAACAACTTCCTGACACTTCTTTTCTTCCTCTAAATCTTTTTGGAAAGTCTCCCTGTCCCCTCTTCTTCCTAACCCCTGATGGCACCTCCCACAAAACATGAGAAAACACCCTCATTATGCTGATGAAAATGCTGAAATTCTCTATTATTACACAAACTTAATTTATTCCTCATGAAAAGCAATGTAGAGTTTCAGTTTCCAGTTCCACAGGTAAGGAGCTTGGAAGTTGCCACTCTGTCTTAACAACAAGTAAAAACGAAATGGACTGAAAAATCAACAAAACTTTGGATCCGCAAGGGGAGGACACAGGGCAAGCTGCAACTATGAAGATTGGAGAGACAGACAGGTTTATGTAGGTAGTCACAGCTTACCTGGAAGAGAGATGAGTGGGTAGAAGCTGTCTTGGAAACAAATGCAGGGGAAGGAAAACCTGACCTTGTAATTGATGAGTTGCTGGAGGCTCGATGTGGACAGGCCTGAGAGTTAAAAACTCTAGAGGAGGCCAGTTATGGGGGTCCTCCCACTTCCATGAGTTTTACCTCTAAGAACTCAACTAGGTTCTCATAGTAAGTATCAGAGAAAAGTCCACTCGTGCTTCTTGTAGGGGGCAGGGCAAAGGAATCATTGTGAAATATGCCAGAATACTGTGTTAACAAGTTCTATCCTCATAGGAAACTAATTAACCAGAGCTTAACTTGCTGGGGTATTATTAGAGCCTAACTGACCTGGGGAAGGGAAATACTCAATGCCAGTTAGTTGTAGTCCTCCCTTTGGGAGAAGAGATTATTATATTCCAGTCCAGGGGTGCCTGGGTAGCTCAGTCCGTTACGCATGTGCCTTTAGCTGGGGTCATGATCCTGGAGTCCTGGGATCAAGCCCTGAATTGGGCTCCCTGCTCAGTGGGGAGTCTGCTTCTCCCTCTGCCCCTCACCCTACTAGTAGTCTCTCTCTCTCTCACTTTCTCAAATAAATAAATAAAATCTTAAAAAAATTAACACTCCAGCCCACTCTAGCCATCCTGTCCCATTCAAGGGGGAAGGAAATCCTGAGAAGCACTTGCGAAGTTCATAGTTTGATGGCACAAAGTCACTAAAAGACTGGGACTTAGTGCTTACTTCGGCAGTACACTTAACTAAGACTGAGATGTAATCATAGGACTATAAAATGTTTCCCTTCTTCCCACACCTTACCACCATCTTACTAAGACCCTATTTACAACAATTCCTTTTACCCAGAATCTCATGTCTAGTTCTCAAGAAAAGCTATTTAAACATACTAAAAGAAAAAAAAAACCCACACGATTTGGAGAGACAGAGCAAGCATCAGAACCAGAAATGGTGGGGACATTGGAATTAGCAGACTGGGAATTTAAAACAACTATGATCAAAATGTTAAGAGTTCTAGTGGATAAAATAGACAGGATGCAAGAATAGATGGACAGTGTAGGCAGAGGGATGGAAATCTTAAGAAAGAACCAAAAAGTAGGGGCGCCTGAGTGGCTCAGTGGGTTAAGGCCTCTGCCTTCAGCTCGGGTCATGGGTCATGATTTCAGGGTACTGGGATCAAGCCCCGCATCGGGTTCTCTGCTCGGCGGGGAGCCTGCTTCCCCCTCTCTCTCTGCCTGCTTCTCTGCCTACTTGTGATTTCTCTCTCTCTGTCAAATAAATAAATAAAATCTTTAAGAAAAAAAAAAAAGAACCAAAAAGTAATGCTGGAGATAAAAAAACATCGAAACATAAATGAAAACTGCCTTTGATAAGCTTATTACTACATGAGATATGGAAGAAATCATCTCTGAGCTTGAGGATATAGCAATAGATCTTGAAAACTAAAAGGCAAAGAGGAAAGAGACTGAAAAACAAAACAAAACAAAGCAAATATCCAAAGACTGTGGGACAACTACAAAAGGTATAACATACCCATACTGGGAATACCAGGAGAAAAAAAAAGGAAAAGGAACAGAAGAAATATTTGAAACAATAGTGACTGGAAATTTCCTCAAATAAACATCAGACACCAAACCACAGAACCAGGAATCTCAGAGAACACGAAGTAGCATAAATGGTAAGACAAACTACACCAGGGCCTGTCATTTTCACACAACAGAAAATCAAAGATAAAGAAAAAATCCTGAGGGGCACCTGGGTGGCTCAGTGGGTTAAAGCCTCTGCCTTCAGCTCAGGTCATGATCTCAGGGTCCTGGAATCTAGCCCTGCACTGGGCTCTCTGCTCAGCAGGGAGCCTGCTTCCCCCTCTCTCTCTGCCTGCCTCTCTGCCTACTTGTGATCTCTCTCTCTCTCTGTGTCAAATAAATAAATAAAATCTTAAAAAAAAAAATCCTGAAAGAAGACAGAGGAAAAAAAAATCATACCTATAGAGGAACGAAGATAAGAATTACATCTGTGTTCTCCCCAGAAACCATGCAAACCAAGAGTAGAGTGAATATTTAATGTGTTGAGAGAAAAAGAGATCAACCAAAAGTTCTGTACCCTGTGAAATTATCCTTCAAAAGCGGAAAGGAAAAATAAAGACTTTCAGGCAAACTAAAATTGAGGTAATTTGTTGACAGTAGAAATGGGTTGCAAGAAATATTAAAATAAGTTCTTTTAGAGAGAAAGAAAATGATAGGTCTACACAAATAAAGGGAGAACATTGAAAGATTAAGTAATGGTTTTATTTTTCTTAGTTGATCTAACATATAACAGTTTGTTCAAAATAATAATATTAATAATGTACTCAATTATGTATGTTTCTGTATATATCATGTATGTAGATATATATATATGCTTATATATGTGATTATGTTATTTAAGTGAAATAAATGATAGCAATGGCACAAAGGATGGGAGATAAGATCTATTTTGTTATTATAAGGTATACACACTACTTATGAAGTGCTATAGTGTGTGTGTGTGTTTTAAAGGCTAGCAAGTGCAGTAGTGAGAAGAGGGAAAGAGTAGAACAATGACTTCAATCTGTAACTGACTGCACACAATTGATTGAGATAACTCACTACCTTCGGACTAGCCTGGTATTATTTGGAAGTGGACTTCAATTAGTTGGAAATATATATTGTAAACTCTAGGCAACAAAGAAAAAATAATAAAAAGAAGTATAACTTATGTACTAAGAAAGGAGAGAAAATAGAATCATATAAAATGCTCAATTAAAACCACAGAAGGCAGAAAAAGAGAAGACAAAAATAAGTACAAAGGGCAAGAGAAAACAGAAGCAAATATAGTAGATATTCATCCAACTATATTAGTATCACCTTGAATGTCAATAGCCTAAATGCACCAATTAAAAGACAGAGATCGGCACAGTGGATCATAAAACAAGACCTAACTGTTGTCTATAAGAAAACCATTTTAAATACAAAGATACATACAGATTAAAAGTAAATGGAAAGAAAAATATGCTAATACTAACCAAAGGAATGCAAGAGCAGCTATAATGATTTCAGACAGAGCAGACGTCAAAGCAGGGAAAGTTATCAGGGATAAAGAAGGGCATTACATAATAATAAAGGCATCTGTTCTCCAAAAAGGTATAATAATTTTTAATGTGTATGTGCCTAACAATAGAGCATCACACTACATGAAGCAAAAACAGATAGAACTGTGAGGAGAAATGGATGAAATCCACTATCCTAGTTGGAGATATCAACACCCTTCTATCAGAAATGGACAGATACAGCAGGCAAAAAATCACTAAGGACATTGTTGACCTCAACAGCATCAGTAATCAACTAGATATAGTGGACATCTATAGACTGCTTCATCCAAGAACAGCAGAATACATACTCTTCCTCATTTCACATGGAACATTCACTGAGAGAGACCACATTCTGAGCCATAAGACACACCTTAGTAGATTTAAAAGAATATAAATAATAAAATATCTACTTTTAGATCATAATGGAATTACACTAGAAATCAATAACAGAAAGGTAACTGGAACATCCCAAAATACATGGAGATTAAACAGCACAATTCTAAATAAAAAAAGGAATCAAAGAAAAATTCTGAAAAGAAATTAATTTTTTAAATTTTTAAAAAAGATTTTATTTATTTGACAGAGAGAGAGAGAGAGAGATCACAAGTAGGCAGAGAGGCAAGCAGAGGGAAAGGGGGATGCAGGCTCCCTGCTGAGCAGAGAGCCTGATGTGGGGCTCGATCCCAGGACACTGAGATCATGACCTGAGCTGAAGGCAGAGGCTTTAACCCACTGAGCCACCCAGGCACCCCCTGAAAAGAAATTTAAAAATACTTTGAACAAAATGAAAACACAACTTATACAATTTGTGAGTTGTAGCAAAGGCAGCACTTAAAGGAAAATTTAGAACAATAAAAGCATGTATTAGAAAAGAATAAAGATCTAAAATCAGTAATTTAATTTTCTACCTTAAGAAAGTAGAAAAAAGAACAGCAAATAAAATCCACAGTAAGCAGAAGAAAAAAAAATAATAAAAATTAGAGCTGAAATCAATGAAATTGAAAACAGGAAATCAATAGGGAAAAATATATAAAACTAAAAGCTAGTCTTTGAAAAGATCAGTAAAATCAATAAACCTCCAGCCAGGCTAACCAACAACAGAAAAGAGAAAGGACACAAATGACTAATAATGAGAAATGAAAGAGTGGACATCACTACAGATCACATGGACATTAAAAGGATAAGAAAAGAATGCTATGAAAAACTCGATTCCCACAAATTTGATAACCTAAGTAAAATGGACTAATTCCACGAAAGACGTAATCTGCCAAAATTCACACAGGAAGATATAGATGATCAGGATAGATGATCTATTCTTTTGCCTATTTCATTATCAGGAATGGATGATTACATAAACAGATGATTATTAAAAATTGAATCAATAATTAATAGTATTCCAAAACAGAAAGCACCAGACCCAATGGGTTCACTGGTTGATTCTTTTTTTTTTTTTTTTAAAGATTTTATTTATTTATTAGAGAGACAGAGAAAGTGAGAGAGAGCATGAGAGGAGAGAAGGTTAGAGAAAGAAGCAGACTCCCCGTGGAGCTGGGAGCCCGATGTGGGACTCAATCCTGGAACTCAAGGATCATGACCTGAGCCAAAGGCAGTTGCTCAACCAACTGAGCCACCCAGGCACCCCTCACTGGTTGATTCTATCAAACATTTAAGGAAGAAATGATACTGATTCTCTACAATCTCTTTCAGAGAATAGAAGCAGAGAGAATACTTCCTAAGTTATTCTATGAGACCAGCATTACTCTAATACCGAAACAAGACAAAGACATTACAAGAAAATTAGAGACCAATATGTCCATGAACATGTACAAAAATCCTCAAAAAATACTAGTAACTCTAACAAATTATACACCATGACCAAGTGGTATTTATCCCAGGTATGCAAGGATGGTTCAATATTCAAAAACCAATTAATGTAATCCATTATATCAACAAGCTAAAAAAGAAAAAAATCACATGATCATATCATTAGATGCAGGAAAAGGATTTGATAAAATCCAGTACCCAGTCAGTGAACCAGGAATAAAGGGGAATGTCCTCATCTTGATATAGAATATATACAAACCCCACAGTTGGCATTATACTTAATTGTGAGAATCTTGAAGTTTTCCCACTAAGGTCAGGTATAAGGCAAAGATATCGCCTCTTACTATTCCTTTTCAGCATTGTAGTGGAAGTCCTTATTAATGAAATATGATAAAAATAAAATAAGGAAATAAATATATATAGACTGAAAAGAGAAAACTAAAATGGTCTTTGTTCATAGAGATGATTGTGCAGAAAAATCTGAAAGAATTCACCAGGGGTATCTGGATGGCTCAGTCAATTAAGCCCGACTCTTGATTTCAGTTCAGGTCATGAACTCAGGGCCTTGAGATCAAACCCTGAGTTGGGCTCTGCTCTGGGCATGGAGCCTACGTAAGATTCTCTGTCCCTCTCTCTTTCTCTCTCTCTCTCTCTCTCAAAAAAAAAAAAAATCAACTAAAAAACTTCTGGAACTAGGGGCGCCTGGGTGGCTCAGTGGGTTAAGGCTTTGCCTTCAGCTCAGGTCATGATCTCAGGGTCCTGGGATAGAGCCCTGCATCAGGCTCTCTGCTCAGGGAGCCTGCTTCTCTCTCCTTCTCTCTCTGCCTGCCTCTCTGCCTACTTGTGATCTCTCTCTCTGTCAAATAAGTAAAATCTTTAAAAACAAAACAAAAACAATTATAGTAAGGCTGCAAGATACAAGATTAATATACAAATGTCCATCATTTTTCTATATACCAGAAATAAGCAAGTGGTATCTGCAATTGAAAATGTAATACCATTTACATTAGACATGCTAAGCACCAAAATGAAATACTTAGATATAAATGTAGCACAATATGTACAATGTCTATGACAAAAACTATAAGCTCTGATGAGTGAAATCAAAGAACTAAATAAACAGATATCTCATGTTCATGAATGGGAAGACACTCTATCAGTTCTTCCTAACCTGAACTATAGATTCAATGAAATCCCAGTCAAAATACTAGCAAGTTATTTTGTGGATATCAACAAATGCTAAAATTTATACGGGGAGGCAAAAGACCCAGAGGGGTCAATACAAAATTGAAGGAGAAAGGACCAATACTACTCAACGTCAAGAGTTATTATGAAGCTATGGTGACTAGGACAGGGTGGTATTGGCAAAAGAATAGATAAATAGATCAGTGAGAGAGAACAGAGCGCCCAGAAAGCGCCACATAAATATAATCAACTGATCTTTGACAAAGTTGCAAATAATACAATGGAGCAAAGAGAGTCTTTTCAACAAATGATAATGAAACAATCCTCCACATGCAACAAAATGAATTATTTATTTTTTAAAGATTTTATTTATTTATTTGACGGAGAGAGAGAGGGAGGCAGGGAGCACAAGCAGGGGGAGCAGCAGGCAGAGGGAGAGGGAGAAGCAGCCTCCCTGCTGAGCAAGGAGCCCAAAGCAGGACTTGATTCCAGGACCCTGGGATTCTGACCTGAGCTGAAGGTGGACCCTTCACCAACTGAGCCACCCGGGTGCCTGAACAAAATTAATTAATTAAGATTTTGTTTATTTATTAATGAGAAACAGAGAGAGAGAGGCAGAGGGAGAAGCAGGCTCCCCACTGAGCAGGGGACTCGATCCCAGGACTCTGGGATCATGACTTGAGCCCAAGGCAGACACTTAGCCGACTGAGCCACCTAGGCGCCCAAAAAATGAATTTAGACACAGATCTTACACCATCAACAAAAGTTAACTCAAAATGGATCATAGACCTAAGGGTAAAATGAAAAACTATAAATCTCCTAAAACATAAGAGAAACCTTAGATGGCCTTGCGTATGGTGATGCCCCAGGAAGGCCTGTTTGTTCAGATTCTTCTAGGCGTTTCATTATCTAGGAGATGAAGATGCTCTTTTCCTCAAAATATTTGGAGGGCACCTCTCTCATGATGGTTTTATGATCTGCTTCAGTAGAAAAGGGGATGGAAGACCAGAGAGATCTTTCTGCTTCTGCTGTTTTCTCAGACTCCTTTAGCTTACAATATTCAGTGCCATATTTCAGGATAGTATGCCCTGAACTTTCTCACATGACAGGTTTTTGAGGTGCCTGGGTGGCTCAGTCGCTAGAGCACGTGACTCTTGACCTCCGGGTTGTGAGTTTGAGCCCCAACTTGGGTGTAGGGATTACTTGAAAAACTAAAATCTTAACGCCGCCCCCACCCCCCATTTTCATTCGCTTGGGTATGGGAGACTTCACAGAAAAATATGACTCAAGGACACTGTTAGAATTTGAGGCTTATATAATAGGGGATAGGGAGGGGACAGAGCAGATGAGAATAGATGACTCCTCGGGGAGCTGGAAGAAGAGAGGGCACCGATGAGAACGTAGATGACTTTTGAGACATGAGTGAGCTTTTAGGAGAATAAATGAGGGCTGGGATGGTTGGTTCTCTGACAATGTGTGTTTGGATGTGGGGATTAGATTTGCTTCTGGGGAGGGGGTTTATGACATTTAGGTTTTGGGGGAGGTTTGGCTTCTAGGCTATTAAATTAATTAAACAAGGAGGTCATTGGACTGAGAGGGCTCTAATGCCCAGGTGGCTGATAGAAACACCAAAGTCTAAGCCTGCAAGTCCCTGAAAGTTATGAAAGTGAACCGCTGAGGACCACCAATCACAGTAGTCAAAGCTTGAGCTATAGCCGATCAGACCATGTCCTTTCTTTGCGGCCTGACTTTTTTTTTTTTTTTTTTTTGTAGATTTTTATTTATTTATTTGACAGACGGAGAGAGATCACAAGTAGGAAGAGAGGCAGGCAGAGAGAGCGGGGGAAGCAGGCTCCCCACCGAACAAAGAGCCTGATGCGGGGCTCGATCCCAGAACCCCGAGATCATGACCTGAGCCGAAGGCAGAGGCTTCAACCCACTGAGCCACCAAGGCGCCCCCCCCTTTTTTCTTTAAAACCCTACCACTGGAGCTTGAACTCAGGACCCTGAGATCAAGGCCTGAGTTCAAATCAAGAGTGGAAGCTTAACTGAGCCACCAACCAGGCGCTCCCTGCTCACCTTTTCTGTCTGTCTGTCCCCTGGCTCCTGTCAGAGGAGTGCTGCTAACCACTTCTGGTTTGATGCTGCCCCATTTGAATTGATTTTTGCTCAAATAAACTTAAACATTTTATTTTTTAAAAAGATTTTTATTTATTTATTTGACAGAGACATAGCGAGAGAGGGAACACAGGCAGGGGGAGTGGCAGAGAGAGAAAGCAGGCTTCCGGCCAGCAGGGAGCCTGATGTGGGGCTCCATTCCAGGACCTTGGGATCATGACCTGAGCCAAAGGCAGACGCTTAATGACTGAGTCACCCAGGCGCCCCAAACTTAGGCATTTTAATATGCCTCAGCTTATCTTTTGACAAAGCAGATAAGGGAATCTAGGAGCTTAAATGCCTTCAGCTTGAAATAATTGTTATGCCCAGCTGGGATATTTTGGGGCGGTATATGGGCACCCAGATGGCTAAGTCGGTTAAGCACTGGGCTCCTGATCTTAGGGTTCTGAGTTCAAGCCCAGGTTTGGGCTCCATGCTGGGCATGGAAACTACCAAACACACACACACACACCAAACAAACCCAAAACGACCATCTTTGAACTAAAATTAATTACAAAGGAACTTCAATTGTTACCTTCACTTTTGAAGAACACTTAAAAAGATCCATTGCAAAACTCACCCCAGTACTTATCCATATCCATCTTGTTACTCAAACTAGGACCTGAATTCATCCTTGATGGATCTCCTCCTCCATCATCCTCCCGCTGCAAATTCACCGCCAAGCCCAGTTACTCTCTGAATATCTCTGGACCCCATCTTGTTCATTCTACTTCTGCCCAAATCACCTAGACTGAGTTACCATTCTTTTGCACCTGGATTGTATTAACAGCCTTTTTGAACTAGTCTCTGACGAAGCCCAACCCCGCTGTAGCCCATCCCACAGCCAGCGGGATCTTTTCAAAACACACATCTGATCACCCACATACTATCTGATGCCAACAACACAATATGAATGAGACACATAAGCTCTCTCTGATGGTTCTAATAAAGATCAAAATTCTTACTGAAGGCTGTATAAAGACTGTCTCTCAATTCCCCACCAGCCTGTTCTCCCACCAGGCTCACAGCCCTACCTTTTACATCCAAGTTACACAGAACTGCATTTGCTGCTTTACCTGATTCCCACTTCCTTCTGAGGTCTTACATCTGCTTCTCCCCCAGCCTTCTGGACATTGGCCCTTCCCTCATATTTCATTTCTCTGACACCCCTGCTCAGGAGATTCTCCACGAGCCTGTCCTTTGCAACCCCGTCACAGCTGTCATTTCCCACTCGTGAGATCTATTGGAGACCTAGGTATCCATGAGGGCTACAACGGACTCATAGCCACTTGGATGTCCTACATGTGTTTTTTATTATCTAAAAGGGGGCCACTCCTATGGTAGCACTCAATAAATACTTGATAGATGGATGTGCGGATAGACTTTTGAAATACTTTGCACGGAGGGCTATTATGCATATGGAGAAGCGAACGTATCATTTGTGTTCAGCGGACTTTCACAAAGTGACAGACAGACCAGTAAGAAGTTTCTTTCTGGGTTTTGGATTCCCTAATTTAGCAGCTGAGAATTGTTTTTCCAAAGTAGCTGTAGGAAGTGAACACTAGAGGGCAGTACAGGCAAAGGAAAGGAGAGCAGAGCCGCCAGGCAGTGGTCCAGGAGAACAGCGGATGCTTGGCAGTTTCTCGGAGATGCAAAGGATTCTGGGAAGCTCCATGCCATCCCGACATCCCTCTGGAGTCCAGGGACTGAAGCAGCTTCCTGTGAGGGGCTCGGGGAGCATGCCTTACTATTGCCGTTTCCTAACTGTGCTGGTCAGTACTTTCAGGTACAAGGAGGATAGCATGTATGTGTTATCTTAAAAATACTCAGAAATGTGTGAAGGGGACAGAAATCTGTCTGAGCAGTCACACCAGCAGGGTCTCAGAGAACTGGAATGGTTTCTGGATGCAGCGACAGCCATAATGATCTCATCATCTTGTCGCCCCTTAAGAGTGGGCACCTGCTAGTCCTTTATCTTGTGATGCTGTTGGACTTGGGGGTTTTCTGACTCTGCTTCTTTTTCAAGGGCTTCTCCTTAATTTTTGACTTCCAGCAACAGCCTCTTCCCTTTTGCTGCCTTTTCCCAGCCCTTGCCCTTAAATGCCTTATGCTAAAGTCTGTTCTGAGCTGCTGATTGGTAGCGATCAGGTAGCGAGCAAGGACTCATCACCATCCATCTGTTGTATGTGGCCTTATGTCCAGCCTGCTCCCATCAGCGATGTGGACTGGGCAGCGAGGCCATCCAATATTAACCACAACTTTATGGAAGAAACACCCTGTGGCCTTTTTCCTCAGAAGCAAGACAAGAACTGATTATTCTCCAAAATACTTGAAAATGAGTTAAAAGCACCACCAAGCTATTACTAACACAGCTAAGCAGTCTCAGGCTACTTTGTCTTTTTTTTTTTTTTTTAAGATTTTATTTATTTATTTGACAGAGAGAGAGAGTGAGATCACAAGTAGGCAGAGAGGCAGGCAGAGAGAGAGGGGGAAGCAGGCTCCCCGCTGAGCAGAGAGCCCGATGCAGGGCTCGATCCCAGGACCCTGAGATCATGACCTGAGCCGGAGGCAGAGGCTTTAACCCACTGAGCCATCCAGACGCCCCACTACTTTGTCTTAAATTGTCATTCTTATTGGTTACCGAGTATATATCATCCTCTGTTCATTCCAGACTAGAGGACTTGGAGGTTAAAACCTTTGTTTGAGTCTAGATTAAGCCACTTGCAAAATGTGTGTCCTTGGGCAAGTCACTTAACCTCTCTGAGCCTCAGTTTTCATATCTGTACAATGAGGGTGATCGTTACTTTCTGTGGTTAACCCTTTAGGGTTAAGGTGAGAGTTCTTTGCAAGATGTAAACTCCTAGATCAGTGGCCTTCAATATTAGTTGTATGCTGTACATCAGAACCACTGGGGTACTTAATTTTTTTTAAAGATTTTTTTTTGGTTACGTTTGGTTAGCCAGCATATAGTACAATGTTAGTTTTTGATGTAGTGTTCTCCGATTCACTAGTTGCATATAACATAATAATATTGTTTTTATTGTTATTTTTGATTGTCAATTATTGTCAATTGTTAATTATTTATTGTTAATTGACAATTTAATTGTCAATTATTAATATTGTTAATAACAATAACAGTGCTCATCACATCCTGTGCCCTCCTTAATGCCATCACCCAGTTACTCCATCCGGGGTTTGTCTCCATGATGTTACCCCATCATGGTTTGTCTCCCTCTCTGATTTCTTCCCCTTCAGTTTTCCCTCCCTTCTCCTATGGTCCTCTGTGCTATTCCTTATATTCCACATATGAGTGAAACTGTGTGATAATTGTCTTTCTCTGCTTAACTTATTTCACCTAGCATAATCCCCTCCAGTTCCATCCATATTGATGCTAATGGTGGGTATTCATCCTTTCTGATGGCTGAGTAATATTCCATTGTATATATGAACCACATCTTCATCCATTCATCTGTCGAAGGGCATCTTGGCTCCTTCCGCAGTTTGGCTATTGTGGACATTTTTATTTAACTATTTTAGAGACAGAGAGTGTAAGCTGGCGGAGGGGCAGAGGGAGAGAGAACCCCAAGCAGACTCCACACTGAGCATGGGGCCTGACGTGGGTCTTGATCCCAGACCCTGAGATCATGACCTCAGGGAAACCAAGTATCAAACATCTAACAGATGGAGCCTCCTGGGCGCCCCCTACTGGGGTACAATAAAAGCACGCAGACCTCCAGTCTGTCCCTCCAGGTCTGGTTTGGGACTTGGGTGGCAGGTTTAAAATGCTCCATTCCATCGCAAGTGTTGAGTATAAAACACCTGCACTTCACCAAAGATAGACAGTATCTTCATTATCCAAGATGACCGAAGAGTCAAGGCCATGACTTCTGCCCATTCAGCTCTTCCCTTGTGGGTCACAGTTCCTGGCAGAAACTAACCATACAAAAGTACCCAATTGTGTCAGGGCCCCTGCTGGGGAGCATACAAAGCTAGACTCTCTGAGGCCAATGACCCCGGTCAGGATGAAAGTCATGGGTAGGTTGGAAGGGGTATACACAGTTGAGACCAGACATTTACGACCCAGATGAGTCAAGGTCCAAGTTTAGGGCATACCTGTAGAGGCAACAATAACTCTAGGGAAAGTCAAACTAGAATGAAGGTGAGTTTTGGCCCTTCTTTTGGAAAGGAGGAGTTTCAAGACCCCCAAAGCCCTAACAACATGTCCTTTCTAAATGGGCTGACTCAGGAAAGCCTGATTTTTGCTCATGAAAATACTGATTAAACAAGAATCAATTCCAATTTCAATGCATCTCAACCTTTTCATATTATAGTTGTAGAGCTAATTGGTCTTATTGTCATATGCTATAGGGCAGAAAGGCACCATTAAAATACTAAAAATTCTTCCCATGAAATGGATTTGTGCCACAGAGAGAAGGCCACTGATGAGTTCTTTTTAAGTGGGTTGTTTTGGAGGTGAATTTTTTAAAGGTATTTTTGGGAAAAAAACCCTCAAATTTACAAGAGGACATACTCTCATGGAGCCTGTGTAAGTTCTTAACAGTGATCACAGTGGTCAGTGTTTGGAGATTTAATTGTTCTATCCCTTTATTTACTCTTTCTTCATTAATTCCTTTTTTAATCTGACAGATAATCTGTGCTCACTGTATATCAGACTTTGTGAAGGCCCTGGGTATCCAGGTGTGAGCAAAAGGAGATATAATTTCATTCTTCATGAGACTTATAGCCTTGTTGGGACACTAGGCAAATATTCAAATAAATAAATGCGATATTCCAACTGTGACAAATGTATTGGGACCAATAATGGAGGAGTTGGACTGCAGGGCATCAGAGAAGCTCATTCTGAGAAAAGCTTTGTGGGTGTTGAGATCATAATATCTCAAGGGTCAACTATGCTGAGGGGTCAGAATGTGCAAAGGCCCTGTGGTGGAAGGACTTTTGTCTGTTGGGGAAGAATTTTGGTGTTCTTGGATCTCAAAACAGACAGGCATGGGTATGGAATGACACTGGAGAAAGAGAGGCCACACTATGCTGGACATTTTAGGCCATTTTAGGCCATAGTTACACTGTTGTTCTTTATCTTGAGAACAATAAGGATCCTTTAATAGGGCTTTAATTAGTGCAGTGTGTGATGGAAGGGGATGTGAGTACACTGGTCACAATGAAGTAAGACCAGTTAGGAAGTTATTACTGTCCACAGGCAGGAGGTGGGAACTCCAAGGGATACTGGACCAGACAGAAACCGATTTCCTTCCCAGAGCAGCCTGGGCATGTTAGTATTTCCTCCAGCGGCTGGGGATGTGCACTGAACAATGTCACCTTCTTATCTCAGTTTTCTACCCAGCCTCTTAGGGATGGCACAGCAAGTTTCCCACCAGCTCTACCCTTCTCAAAGAGGAATGAGACGAGTATGTGCTATTAACACTTCCACTGTTTTTGTGGTTTGGGAATTTATTTAAAGTTCTTAAAGACATCGTGGTGGGGGTGTGCCAAAGCATTTCAGTAAGAGTCCAGAATTCATGAGATGGTCCAGAATAGGCCAGCGCAGAGTTGTTCTCTTTATTTTCTTCCAAGTATATGTGCTGTTTACCTATTAAGAATCATGTACTAAGAGGCATTATATGAAAAATGAGGAAAATGATATGATTGTATTTTACATTAGCGTCTTTACTTACATCATTAAAAACAAACTTTACCGAGTTCTAATTCACATCCTGTGAAGTTCACCCTTTTGAAGTGTTGCATTCAGTGCCTTTTTAAAAAAAAAGATTTATTTATTTATTTGTTTGACACAGAGAGAAGAGAGATCACAAGTAGGCAGAGAGGCAAGCAGAGAGAGAGAGAGGGGGAAGCAGACTCCCTGCTGAGCAGAGAGCCAGATGTGGGGCTCAATCCCAGGACCCTGAGATCATGACCTGAGCCGAAGGCAGAGCCTTTAACCCACTGAGCCACCCAGGTGCCCCGCATTCAGTACTTTTTAGTGTATTCATAGATTGTGCATCAATCCATTTTTTAAAAAAAAGTCATTTTTCCTTTCACTTTTTTCCATATTATTATTTTTTTTTCTTACCAACTTTCCATCATAGAAATTTTCAAACATAGAGGGCGCCTGGGTGGCTCAGTTGGTTGAGCAACTGCCTTCGGCTCAGGTCATGATCCCGGAGTCGCGGAATCGAGTCCCATGTCGGACTCCCGGCTCTGCGGGAGGTCTGCTTCTCCCTCTGACCTTCTCCCCTCTCATTCTCAGTCTCTCGCTCTCTAATAAATAAAAAAAAAAAAAAAAAGAAATTTTCAAACATAGGGCGCCTGAGCGGCTCAGTCGCTAAGCGTCTGCCTTTGGCTCAGGTCATGATCCCAGGGTCCTGGGATCGAGTCCCACATCAGGCTCCCTGCTTTTTGGGAAGCCTGCTTCTCCCTTTCCCTTTGCTGTTCTCCCTGCTTGTGCTCCCTTGAACGCTGTGTCTCTCTCTGTAAAATAAACAAATAAAAAATCTAAAAAAAAAAAAAAAAGAAATTTTCAAACATACACAAATTGAAAGACTAGTAAGTGAAGCTCTTGGTACTCAGCATCCTACTTCAGCAATTATGAACACAGGCCGAACTTGTTTATCTATCTTCTCCCTCCCCACTGGCCGACTCGGAAGCTGATATCAGATATCATGTCACTTCGACTGCAAATACTACTGAAATATGACTTTTGTTTAAGAAAATAAGCAGGATATTACTATCAAACAGCACATATTAACAATAATGCCTTCATATCATCAGATAGCCATACCATCAAATACCCATGGAGCCCTCTTTCTTTTTTTTACCTTCCTTTCTTCCTTTCCTTTCTTTTATTTTTTTAGAGAGGGGGGAGGGGGCAGAGGGAGACGGACAGAGAATCTCAAGCAGACTCCACACCCAGAGTGGAGCCTGACGTGGGGCTCCATCTCACAACCCTGAGATCATGACCTGAGCTGAAATCAAGAGTCAGACGCTTAACTGACTGAGCCACCCAGGTTCCCGCCCACCCCTCCCCCCACGGTTTTCTCCTCTTTAAATAAGTGGTTTGAGTCAGAATCTAAGAAAAGCCCACTTTGCATTTGGTTAATAGATCTCATTAGTCTATTAGTCTTTTTAATTTACAGCTGGCTCCTCCCTCCTTTTTTCTTTTTTAAAGATTTTATTTATTTATTTGAAACACAGAGAGTTGAGGTGGGGAGCAGAGGGAGAGGGAGAAGCAGACTCCTTGCTGAGTGTGGAGCCTGATGCAAGGCTCCATCCCATGACCCTGAGATCATGACCTGAGCTGAAATCAAGAGTCCATCACTCAACTGAATGAGCCACCCATTCACCGCCCCCCTCCTCCCCGCTTCCTTGTACACTTGGAATTCATTTGTTGAAGAAATCTGAGTTATTTGCCCTATTAGAACTTCCCTAAAGTGTTTTATTTTTAATTGCAGCCCGAAGTAGGTGGAAGAGTGGAGTTTGGAACATGGATGTTGAATAGTCATGTGCTTCTGGGTTCAAATCCTGACGTTGTCCCTTACTTGCTTGTGTGGCCCTGGGAAAACAGCTCATCTCCCCTGATGGACACAGGAGGGACACTAGGTTGAGGACTGAGTCAGATAATGCACAGAAAGAGCATTGCATACAGAAGGTGCTCAATAAAACTTCCTCCTCTTTTTTTATGTCTTCTTATAACTTATAATTTCTTTTTATATATATTATTCTATCCTGCATGATATTATTTTATATAATTATGTACCATATACAACATATATACATATATAACATATGTATGTATAACATGATTTATATATAATTATGATGCATATTTTATAATTACATTTATATTTTATTTTTATGATTATGTTTTATTTTTCATATTTAAAAAATTTGGAAACAGAAGTCATCAGTCCTCAGTCCTGGTTAAATCTTGACTGTCAAAGATCTGAGAAACTGATGGATAATTCTTTGAAAGATAAATGATGTCTGGAGACCAGGGAAGTATCTGGGAGCATATATAGATATATTTATATATACTCCTCCCCGCCCACTCTCCCTCTCTCTCAAATAAATAAATAAATAAATAAATATATATA
>CM052803.1:23011413-23136513 GCA_028533885.1 Nasua narica | reverse complement strand
CCATTTATTCATTCATCAGCCACCATTTATCTCCCCTGGTATCTGTTTTAAATAAGCTCTAATACCCCTGTGGTCTCTTAACTTCACTCCACACCTGTTAGCATAGAATCTCCAGCCTGAATATGAATTCAGGTGCCTCTGGTTAATGGAGAAATGAGATGATCCTGTTTTCTCAACAGAGTCCAGCCTTGGACTCTGCAATTTTCCATCACATGTTCAGAATATAGCTTCCTTTCATGGCTGCTTAATTATTATGGCTCAGAAGAAGACCATAATACTAAATTAAAGTGAAATATAATTGCTCTGCCAGTTTTCACATCTGCCAGAATTCTGCCAATAACAACAGGATTCCACGAGCACCTCCGAGTCAGAATTTGCTTCGGTGACAGGGGGAAGAAACCACCACCACCAACAACAACAACCAAAAAACCCTCTTCTTTCCACATTTGCCCTGAAGTCAGGCTGACATAACAGAAATGGAAAGCAGTTGGCACAGGCATAAAATTCTATGACAAGAGGAAACTTGTGAAATAGAAAAATGAATTTCTTGGGGGAAAAACATAACTTCCACTGATAGCACTCTATTTAGGAAGAGAATTCTGTAGTCTGAGGATATTAAGGTCATTAAAAATAGCAGGGTTATTTTGGGGGGAGGGGACGGAGGTTCTTAATAACCTACCCCCCAACATTCTCCTTCAAATCTATATTAAAGTTAATCATCAATTGAAAGCTGGGAATGATATTGGAAAATCATTCTTTTACAAACGGAAACTATTATAATTTAAAAGGGTGCAAATGAAACCATACATTTTCAGAAGGAGATCAATGAAAAGCACTTTATTAGAAAATATAAATCACTTTTTAATTTCAGATGCAACAAGAAAAGAACTCATTTTTTCAGTTTCATTGAAATTGATTGGTACACCTGCAGAGAAAAGCAGCTTTATCTTCTCGTTATCAGCCAATTAATATGCAGGTCTAAATGTGAATACTATTCCAGTTAACTAGAAATGGATGATTTTATTGAAGTCTTAATAGACTAGGAAAAGCTGCCTTCCACCCTGCTAAATGAGGTCAGTTGAGAAAAAAAAAATCAGAAGTGTGTAACTTGGGACGGGTGGAATCTAAAACAATTTCTCTAACGCTCGGGACCACAGAGAAATGGAAGCCAAGTGACTTGTCTGAAAGCAGAGAGATCGGTTATGTGCAAGAAAAATCAGAATATTGAGTTTTCTTTTAATTGAAAAAGAGGGCCATTTGGGTTTGATTCTGAAGTCTGACATTCTCACTGTTCAAACCCTGATAGTCCTTAGTTCTTAGCCTCATCTCCATTTTAATCTCAGGGCAAGCAGGACGGCAAATTAGATGGAATTTATTTACCACGCTCCCATTTTTTCCCTTTCCGTGCGCTCATTTTCTGCCTTCAGACATTCTCTCCAACACATCTAGTAGCATCCTTAACTTCTCTCTCCCTTTCCCTTACCAAAACAGCAAAGCACCCTTGGGATAAACTAATTCACACTACAGTATAACTAACTGATAAAGTGTTACTATACCAATGATATTTTATTTTTTAAAGATTTTATTTATTTATTTGACAGAGAGAGAGAGAGAGAGAGAGAGATCACAAGTAGGCAGAGAGGCAGGCAGAGAGAGAGGGGGAAGCAGGCTCGATCCCAGGACCCTGAGATCGTGACCTGAGCCAAAGGCAGAGGCTTTAACCCACTGAGCCACCCACGCGCCCCTATACCAATGATATTTCAAAAGAGAATAATCTAAAACGGGGTTTAGCTAGCTTTTTCTGCAAAGGGCCAGATAGTACATGTTTTCCATTTTGCAGGCCGCACGGTCTCTGTGGCAAGCATTCGACTCTGACATTATAATGTGAAACCAGACATAGACCATAAAGAAATGGCATGGCTGTGTTCCAATAAAACCTTATTTAATAAGAAGGATGTGGGCTTTGGTTTGTGGGCTGTAGTTTGCCAATCCCTCATGTAAAGCAATGGGGCTATAAAAATGGAATGTCCCATGGTAAGGAGGAGAATTGCAGGGAGAGATTAGTTTTAGGTGATTAGGAGAGTTCCAATGGTCAGAAGACCTCTTTGTCATTCTTCAACCTTAACCTTTGATTTTCTCAAAATTCACTTGTTCATTCATCCTTTCCTTCCTTCCTTCCTTCCTCCCTCCCTCCCTCCTTCCTTCCTTCCTTCCTTCCTTCCTTCCTTCCTTCCTTCCTTCCTTCCTTCCTTCCTTCCCTCCCTCCCTTCCTCTATTTTTTTTTCAGTTCTTAAGCCCTTGGGGAAAACAATGCTCATCCCTTCTATTAGGATCTTCAAGTGAGAACAACTCTGTGCGTTGCATGGAGTCAGTAGCAACAGTAGTTGCTGTTGCTGGTGATGCTTACACTGAGTCTCTGCAGACACTCCTGTAGCTGGCTTTGGCTGGGTACCTTCTGACAGAGGCACTTTTGATGGGATTCAGAAAGATTGGTCCCAAGTGCAGGAAATAGGTTTTGTTGCTGGAATATGACAGACATGTCTAAGATCATGAGACCCACTTTCCACACTCGACTCAATATGAATTTTGTCCTCTAATAATTACTTAGCAAATCATGCCCAAGATATTGTTAGTATTCTGAAAGTCAAAAAAAAAAAAAAAAAAGAATTGCAGAACATATGGAATGTTATTTATTTTGGGATTTTTTAAAAGATTTTATTTATTATTTATTTGACAGAGAGAGCAAGAGATCACAAGTAGGCAGAGAGGCAGGCAGAGAGAGAGGGGGAAGCAGGCTTCCTGCTGAGCAGAGAGCCTGACACGGGGCTTGATCCTAGGACCCTGAGATCATGACCTGAGCCAAAGGCAGAGGCTTAACTCACTGAGCCACCCAGATGCCCCTATTTTGGGATTTTTTGAAGATTTTTTTTGAATTTATAAATGTAGATATTATAGAATGTTCAGAAAATAAAGAAATGAAAATAACATCGTATATAATCTTAATTCCCTAACAAAATGTGGCAAGTGCCTGGTACATATTAGGTGCGCAGAAAATATCTTTTGAATGAATGAATAAATGTATATTTCTTTTGAAAATCTAACGAGTGGAAAATCTTTATCCTTTGAGGGTAGATTTCATTTTTGGAAGTAGCCAACACCTCTTTGAACTCAAGTGTGTTGGTGTGGTAGATTACCAATATGCACACTGTTCCTGAACATAATGAGGCTTGACTGTAAAATATTGGGAACAATGGGGCTGAAAATGAGAAGATTTGGATTCTAACCTCAGCTCTGACATCAATGTGCTTTGTAATCTTGGGAATCCTTCCATGCATCCATAACGCCAAACAAGAGAGACAGGGTTCCCATTCTTCTCCTTATAGTCTGGAAAGAGTGCAGACATTGGTCTTTCAATGGGGGTGATGGGGTCCAGGATTAGAGACTTAAAGAAGTGAAGGATCTCAACTTCTTCATCTATAAAGAAAGAGATGGGCTGGATGGTTTTCAAGATCCTGTCCAGTTCTGCCATAGTGTGACTGTGGTTTTATTGTTGCTTTTGACTAGAAAGCAAGTTTTGAAACAGATCAATTTCACCTTCCATAGCTGTTGTAGATTTGACTTGCAGCTTTTAGGGGGCATTAGCATGTTAGTTATCCATGCCCCCTGTCTTTGGATGTCTCTCCTTTGGTGCTCAAGAGGGAAGCTTCAGGATGCTTTCTGAAGGATGATGATTATATGGAGCTAGACTTGTTGTCCGTTGTCTACAAAAAATTCCTTACATCATTGAGGGACTGCTGAACAATCTAACGGCATGAATGCTGTAAGTGGCATTTAGATGTTAGCCATAGTCAGATGGCCTGTCTTCGTCATGTTAGGGCTACATGCCATGATCCTGGCCAGTGGTCTGAGTGCTTAAAGGCTCGCATCACAGTTTGGAACTTGTTAAAATGGGGCGTGAAGATTTGTAGACGTTATTATCTTGACCTGGAAGGGATACCCCTCTGGTCCCTTTTCTGTGCCTCATGAATCCAGTTTTTGACACATTGCTTGGATGAGAGAAGCATTTTGGCTTTGGGTGGTTGTAACCTTGGCTTACTGGTTACAGTAACTGGCAGGAGACGTGCCAGTTACTATAGCTGTGTGAGTTTGGGCAAGTAATTTATCTTCCTGGGACTCAATTTCCCAATGTTTTTGAAAGGGTTCAATGAAATCATCACAAAATCACTTTATACCAATGAAGTTCTTCCATTCTAGAGGTGACCCCAAACAGCTGGATCCCATTTTCCCATTTCAAAAATAACTTAGCATACAGAACAGAAGTACAGAATGTCTCCATTTCAGGATGGGATTAATTTTTATTTTTATTATTTTTAGAATCATATGTATGTGAATTATAGCTCAATAAAGTTGTCCCCGTGGGGGAAAAATTTGTTGGGGTACCTGGGTGGCTCAGTTGGTTAAGCATCTGCCTTTAGCTCAGGTCATGATCTCAGTGTCATGAGATTAAGCCCCATGTTGGGGGGGGGTCCCTCCTCAGTGGGGAGTCTACTTCTCCCTCTGTCTCTCCCTCAAGTCATGCTCTTTCTCTCAAGTAAATAAATAAATTCTTAAAAAAAAAATAAAATTTGTTTAAGTAAGCTCTAGACCCAGTTTGGGGCTTGAACTCATGACCCCAAGATCAAGAATCACATGCTCTACTGAATGAGCCAGCCAGGCGCCCCTGGGTTTAATTTTTTTAAAAAAATATTTCATTTATTTATTTGAGAGAGAGAGAAAGTGAGAAAGAGAGCATGAACAGGGGCAGGGGCAGAGAGAGAGGGAGACGCAGACTTAATGTGGGGCTCTATCTCACCACCCTGAGATCATGACCTGATTTGAAATCAAGAGTTGGATACTCAACTTACTGAGCCATGCAGGTCTCCTGTAAAATATGATTTTTGTAAAAGACTGCAAAGTGTTCCATTGGATGTCTATGGACAATGATAATACCTCCAGGTCTGACTTTCCCCTTTTATAGGGCAAAACAGCTAGTGCCCACATGGGTCCGTGAAAGTGCACACCATCCCAATTTCTATTCTTTTTCCTCCTCCTTCTCTTTTTCCTTTTCCCTTCTTTCTCTTTCTTCCATTCTTCTTTCTTCTCTTGTCTTCTTTCCCCTTCTCTATATCTTGATCTTCTTTTTTTTTTTTTAAAGATTTTATTTATTTATTTGACAGAGAGAGAGATCACAAGTAGGCAGAGAGGCAGGGAGAGAGAGGGAGGGGGAAGCAGGCTCCCCGCTGAGCAGAGAGCCCGATGTGAGACTCGATCCCAGGACCCTGAGATCATGACCTGAGCAGGAGGCAGAGGCTTTAACCCACTGAGCCACCCAGGTGCCCCTTCTTTGTCTTCTTTTAATGTTATAATTGGGCTGGTTATTTGCAGAGATGTTAGGCCAGTAAAGAGTGAGAGAGAGAGAGAGTATGTTTGTGTGTGTGTGTGTGTGTGTGTTTTGGTGGCTACACTTCTGGCCTTGAGTCTGGGGAGATACTAATGGTATATCTTAAGAGACAATCTCTGAAAGTCAGTCAGTCCTTACAAAGTCATGACCTCATTAGAGATATTCAAAGTGGTTGAAAGAAGATAAGATTTTTTTTTCCTTCTTTAGATGAGAGATGTACAGGATTGGACTGGGTCATTTTGAGTAATGAGTTCCTCATTACTGGTTGCATTCAAGCAGAAGTTGATTGACCACTTATTATAGGCACTGTAGTGTTCTCAGACAAAAAAAAACCAGGTCTAAGCTAAAAATTCTCATCCTGTGCCAGATTTACCCTAAAGCTTCCCCCAAACATTTCAGTCTGGCTCTCTCTCTAGGTTAGATTTAATGATTTCTAACTCCTTCCAAGCAGGAGATTCTCTGAGTCTATGACTCTGTAACACAGGCTTTTATTGAAGTGCTAGTATTTAACTTCCTGAAATTGATGCTGGTAAAAAACTCAGATGGGAAAGAAAGTTGAATTGCAAATAACGAGATTTCAGCTTACCTGGGAATTTCAATTGTTTAGGGCTTCCCTACTCCTCATTTCTATGGATATGTGATGGACTGTCTTAATGACAAAAACATTAAAGGACACATGTGAGGCATGTAAGGAAAGCAATAGGCACACATTCTAGATGGACAGATGTTAGTTTCTACCTGCATGCTTGAACGAGCTACTAGGTCCTGTATGGAATGTCACGCTAAAGACCCTTTAAATGCCTTGACTGAGCAATTTGGCCGTAACCCCATTTTCTCATTTCAAAATGTTTCAGGTTCCTTTTGCTCCGTGAAATGCACGAAAGCTGCTTCTGACCACAGAGACTAATGTGCTGTCCCTTTTATCTCCAAAACGGGCTCCCAATTGGTTCCAGGGAAAGTGATTTCCCCAAACTTGGCCACCAGCTGTAATTGGCTTATATGTGACCCATCCATTTCCACATGCTTGTTAGAGCTGGGTGCCAGGGTCTCCTCAGTTCCTCCCAGGCAGCTGGGCAGGGGCAGTAAATACCAGCAGGCATGCTGATAGACCCCTGGGATTGTGTGGTCCACACCATGCACTCCATGACCCATTGGATGGAGTGGATCCAATATGGACACTGCCTTTGAAACCAGATTGACACTGAAAAACATTGGAGGAAAGAGGCCCTATCTTTCTTTTTCCTTTCTTCTTACCTTCCTTTCCTCCCTCCAGAGGCAGCAGGAAGAAAGTGTACAAACTAGAGTCAGGGCTGTCTGGGTGGCACAGTTGGTTGAGTGTCCAACTCTGGTTTCAGCTCTGATCCTGATCTCAGGGTTATGAAACCGAGCCTTGTGTAGGGTTCTGTACTCAGCAGGGAGTTTGCTTGGGACTTGCTCTCTCCCTCAGGTGCCCTCCGACCCACGCTCTCTGGAATAAATAAGTAAATCTGAAAAAAACCCAACCAACCAACCAAACAAACAAAATCTTGCACCGAATTGCTTGTGTTTGAACCTGGCTTTGTACCTACTAGCTGTGTAACCTTGGGCAAGCTCCTCAGAATCTCAATGCTCTCAGTCTCCTCCCCTGTAAAATGGGGACAATAATAGTACCTTCTTTCTAGTGTTGTGAGGACTGAACCTATGAATGTAAATAGAGCCCTTAGGACTATGCCTGGCAAGTCATGATGGCTGTACATGTATTTTCTAATATTTGATTCAAGAAACCTAATACCTACTGTGAACTCCGCACAGGCTGGATGCTGGGCTCCAGTGATCATAGCCCTCAAGAGCCTTGGGGAGACATGATAGGCTTTTCCTTTTCTTTACCATCTTCCTTTCCCATGGTTCTTCCCCTCCTTTCCTCCTTTGTGTTTTGGTTTCCTGTTGCCACTGGAGCAAAAATGATCACGAACATACTGGCTTAAAACAAGACAAATTTGGGTGCCTGGGTGGCTCAGTTGGTTAAGCAACTGCCTTCGGCTCAGGTCATGATCCCAGAGTCCTGGGATCGAGTCCCACATTGGGCTCCCAGCTCCACGGGGATTCTGCTTCTCCCTCTGACCTTCTCCCCTCTCATGCTCTCTCTCACTGTCTATCTCAAATAAACAAATAAAATCTTTAAAAACAAAAAAACAAAAAACAAGACAAATTTGTTACATTACAGTTCTGTAGGTCAGAAGTCATTGTGGACTAGGGGCACCTGGGAGGGGCAGTAGGTTAATCGCCAGACTCCTGATCAACTCAGGTTCTGATATCCGGGTCTTGAGATGGAGCCTCTTATTGGACTCCCAGCTTAGCACAGAGTCTGATTAAGATTCTCTGTCTCTCTCTCCCTCTGCACCTCCCCCCACTTCGGGTGCTTTCTCTTTCTCAAATAAATAAATAAATAAATAAACAAATGTTCTTCACAAAAGTCTCAATCAAGGTGTTGATAGGGTTGTGTTCTTTCCTGAGGCTGTAGGAGAGGATTTGTTTCTTTGTCTTTTCTAGCTCCTAGAGGCTAACCCCCATTCCTTGGCTCGAGGTGCTGTTCATAGCACCCTGACTTCTGCTTCCCTTGTCACATTTTCTCTGATTCTCTTGTCTCCCTCTTTCCCATATGAGGACCCTTGTGATTGCATCAGGCCCCTTGCATAATGCAGGATAATTAGTCCATCTCAAATTCCTTGACCTCATCATATTTGCAAAGTCCTTTTTGTCATATAAGATAGCGTATTCACAGGTTCTAGGAGGAGGACATGGACATGAGAGGGTCTATTATTATGCCAACCATGATTTTTTCCCATCCCTTCCTTCCTTTTTAAAATGCTTGTCCTGGGAACGACTGGGTTGCTCAGTCAGTTGAGTGAGTGTCTGACTCTTAATTTTTGCTCAGGTCTTGATCTCAGGGTGGGATCAAATCCACTTTCCCTCCACGCTCAGTGGGGAGTCTGCTTGGGATTCTCTCTCTCCCTCTCCCCTTTCTCCACTCATGAGCATGCTTGTGCTTTCTCTCTCTCTTTCTCAAATAAATAAATAAAATCTTAAAAAGAGTTAAAATGCTTGTCCTGTTCATAAACAACCTTGGTCTGGTGTGGGGCATCCGAGGAGCTGGGTTCCAGGCCTGATATTATATCGGTTCAACCTACATATGACCTTGGGAAAGAATCCACCCCTGTCTGTAGCCCAAGGGGTCAGACTTGTGTATATTAGTCAGGGCTTTCCAGAGAAACAGAACTGATAGGAAAGAGACACAAAACAAACTGCATACATTTCTTAGGAGGAATTGACTGATAAGATTATGGAAGTTGATAACAGAGGAGCCAATATTATGTATAAATTCAGTCCACGGGGAGGAGAAGACTGATATCCCAGCTCAAACAGGTAGGCAGAAGGGAATGGGGATCCTCCCTTCCTCTGCTTTTTGTTCTATTCAGACCTCAGGAGATTGGGTGATAATCACCCGAATGAGGGAGAGAAATCTACTTGACTGAGAAGATTGACTCAAAGGTCAATCTCGTCCAGAAACAGGCACAGAAATGATGTTTAATCTGGGAACCTCATGGCCCCATCAATTTGGCACATAAAATTAATCATCGTAACTTGTTATGCAGTGCCCAACTTCAGATGAACAAAAAACACAACTTCCTTGATTTTGTTTTAATGGATCTGATTAAATCAGCCTGATTCTGATGCCTCGGAGCCCCCACCTTGCTGCCTGGTGGGAAGTTCACTCTGCTTGTTGGAGCTTTCCTTGTTCCTTGCAGTCAAAGCCCATAATATCTCAGAATGCACCCCTATCAGGCAGGCTGCTCCGGTGTCCACACCACTGGTTCTCAGTGCCATCTCTGGGATGCCCATTTCCCCAGCCTGCATGGTTCCTTTTAGGTGCCATACTTGCATTCAGAAAACTTTTGTGGCCCAGGCCGCAGTCATCCTGGGTGCAACTTGAGGCTCACCCACCCAAAGAAATAGGCTCTGAGACTTGACTCAATGACTTCCATCCTGTCCCTAGTCTGGGGATTCTCTCCTCTGTTCTTCCCTCCTGCTACATTTGGTATAATTTCATCAATGCTTTTTTCCCCCAAATACTTTTATTTTATTTTTTCAGTGTTCCAAGATTCATTGTTCATGCACCACACCCAGGGCTCCATGCACTACATGCCCTCCTCAATACCCACCACCAGGCTCATCCAACCCCTCACCCTCTCCCCTCCAAAACCTTCAGTTTGTTGCTCAGAGTCCACAGTCTCTCCTGGTTCATCTCCCCCTCTGATTTCCCCCAATTCACCCTTCATTTCCTTCTCACAATGCCCTCCATGTTTTTCATTATGCTCTATGTGTAAGTGAGACCATATGATAATTGACTATCTCTGCTTGACTTATTTCACTCAGCATAATCTCTTCCAGTCCCATCCATGTTGAACAAAAGTTGGGTATTCATCCTTTCTGATGGATACATAATATTCCATTGTATATATGGACAATATCTTCTTTATCCATTCATCTGTTGAAGGGCATCTTGGTTCTTTCCACAGTTCGGCGATTGTGGCCATTGCTGCTATGAACATTGGGGTACATGTGGCCCTTCTTTGTACTGCATCTGCTTCTTTGGGGTAAATACTTAGTAGTGCAATTGCAGGGTCATAGGGTAGCTCTATTTTTAATTTCTTCGGGAATCCCCACACTGTTTTCCAAAGTAGCTGCATCAACTTGCATTCCCACCAACAGTGTAAGAGGGTTCCCCTTTCTCTACATCCTCTCCAACATTTGTTGTTCACTGTCTTGTTGGTTTTGGCCATTCTAACTGGTGTAAGGTGGTATCTCAGTGTGGTTTTGATTTGAATCTCCTTGATGGCTAATGAGATCCAGGAAGAGAAGTACCTTGCAGGGCAACTTGAGTTTTGGCTTTCCAACTGAAGGAGTAGAGCAGGGGTGGCTTGTTTTGCTTACACCCGCCTTCTTGTGTGTGGCCCCCTCAGGACCTGCCTCTGGGAGGGTCAGAGCATGGCTCAGCCCTCCCTTGAGCTCATTGGCCCAGACCGCCTGTGGGTTGGGTTTGGGTTAGCCAATAGGAATGCGGAACCCCTGACTGGGAAAGAATATAAACCCCGCCTTTTGCCTGCCAAACTTGCGCGCCAATTCTGGCCAAGGTGATAGGCTATTTCAAACAGTTACTAAGCAACTTTCTGTGTGTTACAATCTCATTGGCCACTGGTCCCTCTAAAACTGTTGCGCTTTTTGAAACTCACTCTCTTCTCTACACCGCTGCGTTGGTGAGTGTGGGAGACTGAGCTCAAGCTAGCTTGAATAAAGGGCTCTTTTGCTTTTGGATCAGACTCGGCTCCCTGGTGGTATTTGGGGATCTCAAAATCTGGGCATAACACCAACATCAACTCCTGAAGCCAAAGGGCCTATTATAGACTGAATGGGTCATCCCCCACCCAACTCATATGTTGAAACCTAATCCCCAATGGGGGATGGTGTTAGGAAATGGGGCCTTTGGGAGGTGATTGGATCATGAGGGTGGAACCTTCAGGAATGGGATTAGCGGCCATACAAAAGAGACCTAATAGAGATCTCTTGACCCTTCTGCCACGTGAGGACCCAGCAAAGAGATAGCCATTAGTGAATGAAGTGGGTCCTCACCGACATGGAATCTGGAGGCACTGTGCTCTTGGACTTCCCAGCCTCCAGAACTGTGAGAAATACATTTCTGTTGCTTCTAAACCACCCAGTAGGGTTTTCTATGATCACAGCCAATCAGACCAAGACCTCCTTGGAAAAAATATGAACCAAACAAGTACAAGTTAACGGATCACTAGATTATCTTGTCCCAAATGGCCTTCAAAAGGTTTTCCACAGAGGCTTGTACCTCTGTAGAAGGTAGAGGTCAGATGAGTGGAGTTCTCCATCCGCCTCCCTCACTTCAACCAGAGTAGCTGCTCTGATGTCAGTTTTATGTATTGCAGATTTCTCCCAGGATTTTATTTTAAAGAAGAATTCTGCAGCTTAAAAATTTTTGAAACCACTGGAGTAGATGATCTCTAGGGTCTCTGTCAGTTCTGAGGTGTGTAATGTTTGTACTTTCCAGCACATTCAGCAGTCTTCTGAAGGAATACTTATTCTCTATCATCTGCCTTTGTATTTAACCAGAATTCCCTGTTAATAAAAGTGTCCGTATAATATATCCCCAGCACAATAACGTGTGCTTCATTGAGATGCAGTATCTGACCTTGGGAAGCATAAAGCTTTGTCTGTATCTCTTTTTTCTAGGATGTGTTCTTAGGCCTAGAATTACTTCATCCAAGGGGATGAGCATTTAAGCACAATAGAATACACACACACACACACACGCATGTGCACACACACACAGATACGTATGTAAAGTGCATGATATGGTCATGGAGAAAATTTAGAAAACACAGAGCAATCCAAGAAGCAAACAGAAATGAGATCACCATTGATTTCAGCTTGATTATCAATGTGTTGAGGTATTTGCTTCTGGTATTTAAAAATTATGTTTGCAATGTGTTCACACATATTGAAACAAAATAGGGATCGTGCAATGTTTGGAATTTTAGGTTGACTTTTTCACATGATCTTATCCAATGAGCATTTTCTTGCTTTATTATTTTTTTAAAGCCATGATGGACGTGTCATAATTTCTTTACCGGTTTCCCTAACCCTGCACATTTCAAATATTTCTAATTTTCCCTGATTATTAATGTGATTTTAAGGAGCATGTCCACAAACAAATCTTTACTCATGTTTCTAAACATTTCTGAAGATAGCTTCAAAGGTGCGAATTTAGTAAATCAAATAGGAATAAACTGGTTTTTCTTTTCTTGTAAGCCTCTTGATAAGTATTTCCAAAGTATCCTCCACTATTTTAAACTCCCTTCAGCTCTGCTGGAATCCTAGTCTGACTAAATCTTTATTAAAATTTGCTAACTGTTGGGTGAAACGTTAATCAGAGTTTTAGTGCCACATGAATTTATTACACTCCTACTTTAAAATGTGACAACCTCCATAGCTTTCAAATTAATGGAATATTCCAACATCTCCAATAGAGAACTTTTTTCTGAAAAAATAAAAGACGCAGAAATAAGAACAGGGCTAAAATAAGCTGGAGTGTTGATATATAAAAATGGAAAAAGAGAAAAAATAGTCTTCTAGTCCTGATGTGACCTATCTTCCAGCTGCCTCTTTCTCTAACACATAGTGGTGTTTGGGGAGTGGTGGGGGGCTGTGGATTTCGCCCAGGTTAGGAGAAACACTGGGGAGATGATGGGTAGGGTCTGTCCTGACGGCACCAATGTTTAGAATCCAGCCCAGTGATTTTTTATTTGTTAACTCAGGGATTTAGATGATAAAGCCATGGGAAGGGGCCTGGGAAGCTCCTCCATGAGACTTAGCTTGCTTCCCCAAATCCTGAGGCAGGACAGTGAAAGATGTCGCGTCTGCCCAGGACAGAGGCCAGTCTTCCGTCCTCCCTCCCTCCCTCCCTCCCTCCCTTCTGTTTCTTTCTTCCTTTTTTTTTTCTTCTTTAAGATTTTATTTACTTATTTGAGACAGAGAGACAGAGATAGCTAGAGAGAGCAGGAGATGGGAGGAGAGGGAGAAAAGGCTCCCCAGGGAGCAGGGAGCCTGATGTGGGGCTCCACCCCAGGACCCTGAAATCATGACCTGAGCCAAAGGCAGATGTTTAACCGACTGAGCCACCCAGGCGCCCCCTCTGTGTCTCTTTCTGAACTTTTATTTGCTCTTGGATTCCTCAGGAGGCTGTGGGGATATTTTTTTTTCCGTCAGCCTTTAGAATTCGGTGGCCTCTGAGTCTGGGGATGGAGTTGATCCCAAGGCTGCTGCTTTCTACCGGGCTTGGGCAAAGCCAGTAAAAGCAGGCCTTCTTTCTCCAGCATGTTACAATGTCTGCCAAATTTCTTTTTAACGAAAAAGTTTTTTAACATAGGGATGCCTAGGTGTCTCGGCTGGTAAAGCAACGACTGGCTCTTGGTTTCGGCTCACGGGCTGACAGCCGAGCCCCCCGTCGGGCGCCAAGCTCAGCCTGGAGTCGGCTTGAGATTCTCTCCCTCTGCCCCTCCTCCCTCTCTCTCTCTCTCAAATAAATAAATAAATCTTAATAAATATAAAATAGCATAATTAATGAGGTGGTAAGCACGTGCCAGTTAATGCGCCTGGTGGTCAGGTCACCTGCTGTCAGCGCACAGTCTGGGGGGACAGTTCCCATTCTGTCCCACTGACCCAGACTCCAGAGGTGGCCACCTCATGTCCTTCCTCCATCTTTTCCAGATGGCCAGCAACAGATTTGCTAATTAGCACAGTGGTATCAATAAATTGACATTTCTTTTTAAAAGATTTATTTATTTGACAGAGAGAGAGATCACAAGTAGGCAGAGAGGCAGGCAGAGAGAGAGGGGGAAGCAGTCTCCCCGCTGAGCAGAGCGCCCGATGCGGGGCTCAGTCCCAGGACCCTGAGATCATGACCAGAGCTGAAGGCAAGAAGCTTTAACCCACTGAGCCACCCAGGCGCCCCCCAAAATTGACTTTTCTTTTTTCTTTTCTTTTTTTCTTTCTTTCTGTGTTTTTCTATAGGAAATAAATAGCTTTTTACTTTTTTTAAAAAAAGGACTTTTATTGGCAAATCTAGTGAGTGTTCATTAGTTTGATGAACATTTGAAATGAGCTCCAGATATGCAGCTTGGGCTAACATATGCAGTTTAGAGACCTTCACCTTCCTTGCATGAACTTAGCAAGGCTTGCAGCTGTACCTGTAGGGATGGGCCTGAACTGGAGCCTTAATCAACTCTGTGTCTCGCTATTGATTTAGGGGGCTTTCTGATGACAGGATTCTAACTGGGGATGGCAGAAATCTGCCCCTAATCTGCTTTGAGTAAGCTTTCCATTACAGGGAAAGCTTGGAGCCCCTGGATGGTCAGAAAGCTGGGGGTTCCTCACACCCTAGCACTGGTCATATGAACCGCTTAGCACTGGCTTTGCCAATGGATGTTTATTTAATTAATGTTGGCAGGTGTGACTGTTGGCAACCCAGGTCAATGGGACGGAGCTTCAGCCTTTCTTCTGCTAAATCAGAGCTCACAGAGAAGTCAGTGCAGGGTTAGCTCACGTTAGGCAATGTCTGTCAGCTGTCCCTTTTCTTTTCAACGTCATGGCCAGCCAGCTGCCCAAGATCTGCATCTGATTTGATTTAGGGAAACTCATCTGAGTTCTGGGAGCAATTCTGGTTTTTTAAACTCAAAGGAAAAGAACAGAAAAGAAAAAGAAAGAAACAGAGAGAGAGAGAGAGGGAGGGAGGGGGAGGAAAGGAGAGGGAGAGAGACAAAAAAAAAAAGAGGTTGACTACTGCTTTTTAGGCTTCTGTGTGTTATTTAGATTTTGATGGATCCCTCTGGTGTTAGACATCCATAATGGATGTAATACGGTAAGACAAACAAAGAGACCCTGTTCTGGAACACAGAGGCACTTGGTCCCTGGTGTGGCTATGTCGAGTTACTGAAAGGCCATGTGGGCTGTGACACTGAGCTCCTCATTTGCATTTCTAACTGTGACTTGGGGGCTAAGTCTGATGTATGAACAGCGAAGGTAGCTTTCCAAATGGCTTACCCACGACCTTTTCCCGTCACCTGCTTCTGAGAAGATGTTAGAAAAAATGTTCTGACTCGGCTGGTATGAAAGGCCAAGTTAGATGCATAAGCTTGAAAAATGTCACAATATTTCTCCTGTTACGCCATTAAATCCAGTGTCTGACAGAGAATGAGTACTAAGAAATGTTTGTTAAATGAATGGATAAAATTTGTTTTGGGGCTTAGTGGAGTGAATCTGTCTTTTTATCTGAATTTAGAATATTTGTTTTCCTAAAGTCTGGAAAACATATGACAGTGTATTTCTGTGCAGCTACTATTACTAATGAATGACACTGGTAATAGATAACACATTGAGTGTTTACTGTGTGCTAGACTTTCTACACATTATATAATGTAACCCTTGCAACAACTCAATTCTCTTACTACCCTCTATTTTAGACAAGGAACCCAAGATTCCAAAAGGGTAAGTGTTTCAACTAAAGTCCCATAGCTAGGAAGTAAAAAGAAAAAAAAAAAGTTTTACTTGAACCCAGACAGTGCCTCCAAACCCCCCATTTAATCCCCAGCCATACTGCCTCTCTCTTTCTAGGGAATTTTACATGCCTTCATTCTATAATGTCTTCTTAATAATTGTTTTTTTGGAGAATCTCTTCTTTGGCAACACTACCACTCAGAGTCCCTTATTATTTATAGAGTTCATCATTAGTATTCAGATTGAAAAAGTTAGTCTGTGTCTTAACCTTAGCGTCCCCGAAGACTAAATCTGTGGATGGATGTCTGATTGTTTTTTTTTTTAGATCGAGACAGAGTGTGAGTGGGGGTGGGGGCAGGGGCAGAGGGAGAGCGAGAATCCGAAGCAAGTTTCATGCCCAGCACGGAGCTCAATGGGGGCTTGATCTCACCACCCTGAGATCATGACCTGAGCTAAAATCAAGAGTCAGAGGATTAACCGATTGAACCACCCAGGCGCCCCAAGTGGATGCCTGATCGTGATAACAAGAATGAGATTCACCTATTGAGTGAATATGATATGGCAGACACTTTCATACAAATTATTGCCAATCCTCATAATCAACTCCGAGTAACTATTACTTCATCATCTCCGTTTACCGAGGAAGAAAGTGAGGCTCACAGGGGTCACATTAATTGTTTTGGGTTACCGAGATTTCAAGATAGGTCTGTGAGATGCCCGTTTCTCTTGTCCTAGCCGGCCCCACTCCCGGTGATAATACAGCGTTGACATGGGGTTACCATGTCAGTTTCCTCTGGGAGATATCTCTTTTGCCAGACTTTCGGAGGAACACCTGGTTGAATCTGTGTCCTGTCTGATTGGAAGCGGATCGGACATCTGCCATAGAGCAGCCGGGGCTATTTCTCTGCACCCTGATCGGTTGTATTTGTACTGATACAGTGAATCTTGCCATTAAGGGAAGGATGACCTAGCTTAGCCTTCAGGTAGGCTGGCCAGGCCCCAGTTATATTCATCCTGACTTGGATTAGTACTTTTACCAGTAATAAAAAATTAATTTTAGCACTTGAGCTAATTGGGTTAAAAAAAAAGTGACACCCAAGCCAGAAATAAGCCTAATGAAGCCCATTAAATAATTTAATGATTACATAATTATGTTCATTTAAAATGCAGGAATTGATTACTCTCAAATTAATTTTACCATCTCTGTACTTTTTAGAGCACATTTATTTTGAACAAAATGAAGGATTAGTTTCATTTCTGATGGGCACTCTGCCATTAATAATCATGTCTCATTATAATGAGAAAATGTTGTGTTTTGAATAAGTTCATGTGACCATATATTTCCAGATAACAGACAAGCTTGTTCTGTGGACAGATTTAAGCTATTGAAAGGGTCTTACTAATTTGAATCATAAAGTGAGTGAGCGGAGGACTGATGTGCTCCGCGAGCAGAGATGTGGATGGGAAAATCTGGTGCAATCCATCTAATTAGGGGCTGGATCAGGGTGTTCTGGAAGCTTCGAGCCAGTTGCCAAATCAAGTTTTATGGGGTCAGAAAGGCTAAAAATGCTTCACAGTAGATATCTTTTGAATGCTTTTCTAGCATCTTTTCCTTCCTCCTTTCCAGGAACTTCTAACGTGTATTTGAGAATGGCTCTCATTTTGAGTAAACGGTTCCTTCTCAGGCTCCCAGAGGCCAGCCTAGGATCTGCGGGAGCCAATTGCTGCACGTCGTGCTTCTGGCCACAGTGATTGGTTCAGCAGTGGTGGGCGTGTCATCTAAGGCTGACCAATCAGAATGAATCTCGGGGCTATTTCCGGGGATCCCAGAACAAACTCTCTTCCTTTTCTTTTGGCTATGAAGCAAGCTAGCCGCCCTTTGGGGCCCGCAAAGGAAGCCAGTTTTAAGATGTAGTTGAATTGAAGAAGGCAGAACCGAAAGGGAGGAGGAAACAGGGTCTTGGCAACATTGTTGAGCCCCAGGAAAAATGGCTATGGAAAGTTCCAGGCCTGTGAGGGACTGAAGGGGTCACTGATTCCAATAGGGGTACCACACCCAATAGGGGTACCACACCCAATAGGGGTACCTCCAATTCCAATCTGGGAGGTTGACTTGTGGTCTAATACGAGTGTTTTGCATTTGTGGAATGTCTTCTATCTATTTTCCATTGTGTTTTCAGAATGCTTTGGACACTCTGGACTGACGATCTCTAGGAGGGAGAAGGGCAGGGTCATCTCGTCACGATAGATGGGCAGGGTGGTTCGGTGAGGTGAGATGCTCTCTCTACGTGGAAAGATCTGACGTCAAATCCCGGCTCTTCTACTACGTCATCTGAGCTGTGCCTGCACCTGTAAAGTGGGCATGATAGCAACTTTGTAAGTTCTTTTGTTTTTATTGGGTGTGTAAAAGTTGAAATGGAGATTGGTTATGACAGAGCCTGGCGCGAAGCACGCAAGGAGAGCATAATCCTGCTCCATTTTGTTTCTCTTTTGAAAGCACAAAGGCCTTGGTGTGCCAGTGGTTCTTTCTCCACTCTCTGTCCTCAGTTCCACCCTTAGAGACTCAGGGTTTTTTTCCCTGGGAAAGTGCAGATATTTCTGTGGGATCATGTCGGTGAAAATTTTGTTGTTTGCAATAATTTATTTGTTAGGATCCATGAGAGATGAGAATCAGGAGGTTTTGATGAGAGAGAAGAGGATAGAGGGCATGTTCCTCAATGCCTGAGAGGATGCTTTGAGGAAAGAGACAAGATACAGCATAGAGGCAAATATCCGCTTTTGTAGGTAAATGTTTTGGGTGCCCATCAGGATGTCCGAAACATACAAATAGCATTGGTGTCTTTGTGGAGCCACCAGAAGGGATGAACTTTTCTTTAAAAGTTTAGGGGCACAGGCTGGTCATTGCAAGTCATTCAGTGTGGGGCCTGACCGTGATATTCCTACGCTCATGTCAAACATTAAGAATATACATCATTTTATAAAGGCTGACTAGGTCATAGGCACTGGCGCACTGGCAAAATTTTTTTTTTTCTTTCTACTTCTTGATTTTTTTTTTTCGAGTCAAAAAGGAAATATATTTGCTCATATATCTGAAAACTCCATGGACTTACTGGTGCCAGACATGGCTGGATTCAGGTCTTAACATCCTCAGGCGCTGTCTCTCTCTCCATCCCTGGTGTCCTTGGTTTTGGCTTTATTTTCAAACAGGATGTTCCCAGCTGGTGGCAAGGATGACCACTGGCAGTCCCAGGATTCCGGGCTTAGCTAACTGATTTTCATATCTAATCTTCCATTCCAGTGCAAGCTTGCCAGGTATTATCCCATTCTACACGTGAAGAAATCAAGGCTCAGGGAAGTTGAGTGAAGGTTGCCCAGTAAAGGAAGGACAGACCTGTTGTGGCTTGAATTGGGTCCTCCCACCCCCAAATTCATACGGTAAAGTCCTAACCACAAGTACCTCAAGAGTGTGACCTTATTGGGAGATAGTTTTTATTTTTTAAAGATTTTATTTATTTGTCAGAGAGAGAGAGAGAGCACAAGCAGGCAGAGTGGCAGGCAGAGGCAGAGGGAGAAGCAGGCTCCCCGCTGAGCAAGGAGCCCGATGTGGGACTCGATCCCAGAACCCTGGGATCATGACCTGAGCCAAAGGCAGCAGCTTAACCAACTGAGCCACCCAGGCATCCCAAGATTTTATTTATTTGAGAGAGACTGAGAGAGCACATGAGTAGGGGGAGAGGCAGAAGGAGAGAGAGAAGCAAACTCTCTGCTGAGCAGGGAGCCCAATGTGGGGCTTGATTCCAGGACCCCGAGATCATGACCTGAGGCAAAGGCAGATGCTTAACTGATGAGCCACCCAGGGGCCCCATGGAGATACGGCGTTTACAGTGGTAATCAAATTAAAATGAAGTCAGTAGGATGGCCTCTAATCCAAACCTTATAAAAAGGGAATATTTGGGTACAGACATGTATACGGAGGAAAGACAATGTAAAGAAATAAGGTGAAGTTGATTATTTCTATGCTCAGGATGGAGACCTGGGCCAAACAGATCCTTCCCTCACAACCCTTGGAAGGAACCAACCCTGCTGACACTATGATTTTGGACTTAGTCTAGCCTCCAGAACTATGAGATGGTAAATTTCTGTTAAGCCACCCAATTTATAGTATTTTGCTAGAGTCCTAGGAAACTGATATAGGGCCCAAATTTGAATTTGCCTCTATCTGACCCTAAAGCTAGTGTTCTTCCTCATTTATTTGCTCCACATCGGATGTAGCGATCGGATGTGTGTGATATCTGTGAGGTTTACGAGATGGATTCATTTCCTGAACTAAAAAAATAAACTATTTTTCTGAATAGGATTCTGCAAGTGCTTTCTGCTTTCACAGACCTCTAGAGGAAGGGGAGCATTTTCTACAGGCAGCTGTGCTTGAAAAACTCCAAACAATTCAGTCCAAGAAGCAAACACATCCTCTTCGTGCTGGGTAATTGCTGATTCTAATCGAGAGAACATTTTAATTTGTTAAATTAAAGTTACATGTGTGTACCCACGATGACAGCCATTGGTGGCCCTGACAAGGAGGGGAGTTTTTTCTGCTCGCATGCTTTCAACCTAAAGAGGCCATTTAAACAGGCTAACTCTTCTCCTCCATGTTCTCGTCCTTTATTATGTGATTGTCACAGGATATTCATTCACTCATTCCCTTAACAAACATGTATGAAGCCTTTCCAATGTATGAGTCTAAAACGTGATGCACAGAGCAGCAGCATTATCTGATAGAAATAATAGTGTGAGACACAAATGCAAGCCATATGGGCAATTTTGAGTTTTCTAGTAGGTGCATAAAAAAAAAAAAAAAAAGAAAAAGAAACAGGTGGAATTCATTTAAATATTATATCTTATTCAATATGATCTATCAAAAATATTTTTTCTTTCAATATGTAATTAATATAAAAGTTCTTAATGGGATATTTTGGAGTCTTTTCTTTTCCCTAAGTCTTCCATTGTGGTGTGGATTTCACCCTGACAGCACTTCTCCATTGGGTCAGTCACATGTCACATGATCACTAGCCACCATGTGTCCAGTGGCTCCTATATTGGAGAGGGCAGATCTAGAGGACAGTGCTAGAATCATGATGATAGCAGTAGTAAGAACCACAATCACTTCCATTATTTTTGTACCCTGTGCCATGAATGTTCTCACTATATACATTGTCTTTTTCGAAGCTGATGCTTTGAATACATTCATATAATTTAAGATGCAAACATATAAAAGTATATGTAAAATGTCTTGACCTTTGTCATCATGTCCTTAGTTTCCAGTTCTTGCAAAAAAAAAAAAAAAATTCCCACCCTCAAACAAGAACCCATTTTGACACCTAATTGCATGTCCTTACATTTTCTTTAAACAAATATGAGTATATACTCTTATTTTCCCTTCTTTCTTTTAACCCAAAGGTAGAAAGTTATATACATGTCCTGCATTCTGTTTCTCACTGAACAATTTAAAAAATTTTTAATTTAAGTTAAATTTAATTAACATATAATGTATTATTAGTTTCAAAGGTAGAATTTAAAGGTTCATCAGTCTTCTTTTTTTAAGTTCATCTACTTTTGTTTTTAAGATTATTTATTTATTTGACAGAGAGAGAGAGAGAAAGAGAGCTCACAAGCAGGTGGAGTAGCATGTAGAGGGAGAGGGAAAAGCAGGCTCCCCGCTAAGCAAGAAGCCCAATGTGGTGGTTTGATCCCAGGACCCTGGGATTATGACCTGAGCCAAAGACAGTCACTTAACCAACTGAGCCACCCAAGGGCCCCAAAGATTCGTCAGTCTTATGTAACACCCAGTGCTCATTGCATCACATGCCCTCCTTAATGCCCATTACCCAGTTACCCCATCCCCTATCCCTCTCCCCTCCAGCAACCCTCAATTTATTTCCTAGATTTTAGCGTCTCTTATGGTTTGTCTCCCTCTCTCTTTCGGTCTTATTTTTTTTCCTTCCCTTCCCCTATTTATTTCCTTTCCTTTCCCCCTATATTTTCATCTGTTTTGTTTCTTAAATTCCACATACGAGTGAAATCATATGATATTTTTCCTTCTCTGACTGACATATTTCACTTAGCATGATACCCTCTAGTTTCATCCACGTCATTGCAAATGGCAACATTTCATTCTTTTTGATGGCTGAGTAATATTCCGTTGTATATATACACCACATCTTCTTTATCCATTCATCTGCTAATGGACATCTGGGTTCTTTTCATAGTTTGGCTATTGTGGACATTGCTGCTATAAACATTGGGGTGCAGGTACCCCTTCAAATCACTATGTCTGCATCCTTGGATAAATACCTAGTAGTATAATTGCTCACTTGTAGGGTGGTTCTATTTTCAACTTTTTGAGGAACCTCCAAGTGCAGGGGCGCCTGGGCAGCTCAGTCACTTGAGCACCCACCTCTTGATTTTGGCCTAGGTCACGGGTTGAGCCCTGCAGCAGGCTTCATGCTCAGGAAGGAGACTGCTAGATATTCTCACTTTCCCTTTGCTCCTCCCCCTATTAATGTGCTCTCTCTCTCTCTCTAAATAAATAAAATCTAAAAAAAAAAAAAAAGCTTACGCACATCCCAAACATTACAAAATCTAGCAAAATTACAGAAATTTGTATTAATGAACAGATTGAACCACCTCTGTCATATTTTCCCCCCTAAATTCTTTGTCTGCATCCACTTTGACTGCCTCTCTGTTCGACAAACATACTATAGTCTCATGTTTGACAGAAATAATAGAAAGATAATGCAGTTTTTCCTCTAGAATGATTGTTTGAAATTTGCTTTTTATAATTGGTGGTGGGTGACTTTACATGGAGATAGACTTGCTGTTTATTGTACTGCTTTGGATTGGTGCCCTTGTCTGATAAACTCTGTTTCTTGAGATTCTGTCAACAAAGGTGCATTAATCACTGTAGTTTCTGCACTCTTGAATTTATTCCTTAAGGGAGAACACTTCTGTGATTAGGTGTCAGTGAGGACTGAAACTTCTGCTTATGAGTTTACACATTGTAAGAATTTTCCAAAGACTAGTTTCCTGTTTTATATATTTAATACCTTGTTGCTTCTCACTACTCACAGAGTTCCAGATCTGGGCTTCGTATGACATATCCATATGCTCCCTGGTCCTCTGGCTCTGCATCTCTGGGTGAGGAAGGAGTATTCCTGGAAGCCACTCCTGCTCAGGGATAGCTAGTCATGGAAGTGACTATGATCTACATAAATATATCTCACTAAGCCCAGACTAGATGTATCCCTAAGATAATTTCCCCTTAGCCAGCTCCCTGAAATATCTGCAGCCCTTCTAAAGACCCATGCTGGAGGGAAATGTGACTGAAAAGTCAGAGAGGAAAGGGACAGCAGTCCTAACTGATTGTGCCTAAAAGATCTTACTTTTCTGGATTATACCAAAATCTATGACTTTCTGAGCACATTGCCAGAGCTTACGTAAATTCATAGCAATCTGGCTCTGCTCCTGACTACCTCTCAGTTCTCACCTTCCACAGCTTTCCCATCATTCATTCTGTTTCAGGCACGCTGACCTGCTTCTTATTCTTCGAGTATGCCAGGCATTCTCTGCCCCAGGACCTTTGCACTTGCTGTTCTTTCTGCTTTTATTTTTTTTTTCTTATTTTTTTTATTTTTTTTTTCTTTCTGCTTTTAATACTCTTTCCAGATATCCACACAGAGCTCACTCCCTAGCTTCCTTCAGCTTTCCTCTCAAATGCCAGCATCTCACCATCCTATATAAAATAGCACCTCGAAACCCCAGCAGTCCTACCCTCTGTACTTTATTTTTCTTTGTAACAGCACCTGTGACATAGAATATATTTACTCACTTGTTTATTGTATTGTTATCTCTTTAATTAGAATATCAGGTCATTAGAGAGTAGGGGCCGTGTTGTGCTCACTGCCGTGTCCCAGCACCTAGAATAGTGTGACCCAGAGTAATTGCTTGATAAATATTTGTTGAATAAATGAAGTGCAACTAGAAACCACTGAAGAATTTTAAGCAGGAGAGACATGAGATTTTCCTGGGCCTGACAAAAGAAATTAATCTTTCATTTACCTTTCTACCAAAGCATCTTTCCACAATATTCCTTGAATTATAATCGCCTATCAGTCTAATATTCTCTGCTGGATTGTAGAGGACAGGGAGTATATCTAATTCATCAACAGACCCCCTACTACTTGTATTTCAGAATTAAGGCTGGCAGAATTAAATGGAATCTGCTGTTTCTTTGCACAAGAATTCTTGAGCTGGCTCTGTTTGGTTTTCTCAACTAACTAGATTATAAGCTGTCTCTGAGTAGGGGAAATTTCCTTGGTCGTTTATGTCCTCTCAGCATCTCTTAGCAACCAATACGTTGTGCTTCTTAAATAGGGTTCAACCTCTGTGTCTTCTGTCTGTATGATTTCTGTACTTAGTGTCTCCCTGTTCTCCATTATAATGGGTTCCCAAGCAAAACCCCTGTATCTGTTAGGATACTTTCAGTTTCTACTTATTAAAAGCAGCTTAAACAACCAGGGGCTTATTATCTCAAGTGGCAAAGGGCTAGTGGGAGGATGGCTTTAGGAGCGTTTGATTCTGTGCCTAAGTGACAGTTTTTAACTTTGCTCCTAGTTTGTTTCCCCATGGTCACAAGATGGCTGCAGTGGTTCCAGCTATCACGTTCTTACATACTGACAACCAGAGGCAGGAGAAGGAACTGCTTCTTCTCAGACATCTCTTCAAAGAGCCTTTTCCCTGGACCTTTGCAGTGTATTTCCTTCACTTCTCATTGGCTAGAATGACAACACATTTCCTTGCCTACACCAGTTTGATCAGGAAAATGGAATTGTTCTGGTTGGCTTAGATCAATAGAGATTCATCTCTTGGCTCAGCAGAGGGGTCCTGTCCCCAACTCAGAGCCACACAGAAGACCAGCTCAATAGCCAGGATAAAGAGGGCAGGAATGAATTTGGGTTAGCACCAACAGTGCCTACTGAATCTTCTACATGCTCACCTCCCAACATGGACTGGTTGAAAGGTTTGAAACATTGGAGGTCCAGAGATAGTTCTTTTCATCCTGGAACTAGGGACATACTATTTTACAGAATTGTCTCCTAAAAAGAAAAAACCTAAATACCAAGCATATGACTTATTTTATTTATTTGTTATTTATTTATTTTAAAATACTTTGTTTATTTATTTGACAGAGAGCGAGTGTGCACAAGCAGGAGTAGTGGTAGGCAGAGGGAGAGGGAGAAGCCAACTCCCCACTGAGCAGGGAGCTTGATGTGGGATTCAATCCCAGGACCCTGGGATCATGACCTGAGCTGAAGGCAGACGCTTCACCGACTGAGCCACCCAGGCACCCCAACTTATTTCATTTAAAAAAAGAAAGCCAAGCCAAGTAATTTGAATTGAAATAGAACATTGAGCAGGTTGCTTCTTATCCTCATGCCTCAGTTTCCTAGTCTATGATGTGAAGATAACAGTACCTAGCCTACAGGGTTGATGTAGAGATTGAATAAACTATGACGCACTGGATTCTCGCCTACTCAGTGCCACATTTTAACATGTTTGTTCTTTTTGGTGGTGATTTTGTTGTTTAATATGGCCCTCAAGCATAGTGCTGAAATGCTGTCTTGTGTCCCTAAGCGTTAAAGGGCTGCAATGGGCCTTATGAAGAAAATACATGTGTTAGATAAGCTTCATTCAGCATGCATTATAGTGTTGTGGGTGATGAGTTCAATGTGAATGAGTCAACCATATATATTAAATAAGGTGTCTTTAAACACAAACACACAAAAAACGGGGTTCTATACCGATCCGTTGACTCATAGGAACCTAACCCCATATTTCTCCTAGGAGCAGTGACTCTGTATGCACTGACTCAGTGCTTACGATGACATTACAGAACATGACTACCATGAATAATGAGAATCAAAAATATTTGACATGCTTAGGATACCTTCTATCAGGGGATAAGAACTCTACAATTGTTAGTTTTAAAGTCAATTAATGTGGGGCTCCTGGGTGGCTTAGTTGGGGAAGCGTCTGCCTTCGGCTCAGGTCATGATCTCAGGGTCCTGGGGTTGAGTCCGGCATCGGGCTCTCTGCTCAGTGGGAGCCTGCTTCTTCCTCTCCCTCTGCCGTTCCACCTGCTTGTGCGCTCTCTCTCTCTCTGTATTTGAAATACGTAAAATCTTAAAAAAAAAAAAGAAATTAAAAAATTAATTCAACTAATGTAATAATAAGTCTCTAAAGTAGAATATTAGAACTTTGAGTTAAATATGGGTTGAGTCTATATTTCACTAGATTTGGCTTATGCCCCTAGTCAGAATCAATGAGTAAACACAAACAACCACGCGCAAAGCTGTTTTCGTATCCAGAAAGCCGGGAGCCAGGGATTCAAGTCCACACAAAGCCCACAAAGGTGGTCACTGTAAAGCCACAATGGACAAGAGACAAGAGGCACTAAAGGTCAAAAGCTGCAGAATTCTATCCATAGCATGACCACCTGTGAAGGGGTGAGGATTCTGTCTCCACTAGATGCCTTGGTTCCGATCTGGTTCCTTTCTCCCTCCCTTTCTCCCTCCCTCCTTTCCTTCCTTCCTTCCTTCCTTCCTTCCTTCCTTCCTTCCTTCCTTCCTTCCTTCCTTCCTTCCATTCATCCATCCATTGGATTTTATTTATTTGAGAGAGAGAGAGAGCAGGAGGAGGCAGACGGACAAGCAGACTCTGCACTGAGCGAAGAGCCTGATGTGGGGCTTGATTCTCGGGGCTCCAAGATCATGACCTGAGCTGAAATCATGAGTCAGACAATTGACTGATGGAGTCATCCAGGTGCCCCCTCAGGTCTGCTTTCTTTTTTTTTTTTAATAAGATCTTTTTTTTTTTTTTAAGACTTTATTTATTTATTTGACAGAGAGAGAGATCACAAGCAGGCAGAGAGGCAGGCAGAGGGAGAGAGGGAAGCAGGCCCCCTGCTGAGCAGAGAGCCTGATGCGGGGCTCGATCCCAGGACCCTGAGATCACGAACGGAGCCGAAGGCAGAGGCTTAACCCACTGAGCCAGCCGGGCGCCCCTCAGGTCTGGTTTCTTGATCTCAGGTCAGCATGTCCCCGTTTCAGCCGAGAGCAGAGGGAACACTTAGAACCATGTTTGTCGAGGGAGAGTGGCTGGGCTGGCTCCAGCCTTGTCTGAGAGCAGTATTTCTAGGCACTCACCAGCATTCTCTGTCTCTTGCCTTTTACCAGCGAGGCTGGGTAGGGGGAATTACAACTGAAGCTCTGTTTGAACTTGACCTTTATGGGAAATGAAAAGAGAGAAGAAATTCTGAGCTGGGCTTTGGGGGAAAGGAGTGGATGAGTCCATTGTCTATGCTCTTAGCTTATAATATCCCGATGACACAACAGTTTCAAATCTATGTATAGAGCAGCCTATTCAAAGTCATTTAGAATATAGGATAACAATGCCAAAATAATTTCAGTGTAAGTCTTTGATCTCCTCATTATAATGCCATTACCATACCATTATTAGCTAAGATTACAATGACAAATCAATTTTAATTGAAGTCTTTGGAGATGCCATTTATAATGCTATTATCCTGCGAATTTGCAATAGAAAAGTTACTTGAGCAAGCTTGTTGAAACAGAGCTATAATGCCACTATAATGGAAAATTTTGATGGTGAAATTATTCCAAGTCCCTAGGGACTGGTGATTATCATATAAAACCACTAACCATGAAAATATTCCCCCCTCCCCCCAATAATAAATCATGCTATGGATAGTATCTACTGATCAAAGAATATCTTTCTCATAGAATGAGTTCCCCCAAATCATACAATCTTAAGGCAGATAAAAGGCTTTCATTTTACAAAAGAGAAAAGCAGACACAGAGGGAGGAGACATGAGGTGCCTGAGGCCAAGCAGTGAGTGCCAGAACCTAAGCCTTTGCCTTCTAGTCTTCAAGCCTTTGACTCTTGGACAAGGCTGCTCAGTTGTTGGCCATAGAGATTTTATTCTGGTTCTACGGCTTCCTATGAGAGAACACTTCGTTCTGGGAAGAGAAATGCGCCTCCCACCCCCACACCTGCAAAGAGAAATTTAAACTCCTCTGGCTTTGAGTAGAAAAAGGCAGAAAAGAAAAGTGATCATATTGCACCAAGGAGTTACAAAATTCAGCCAACTAAGGACTTGGTAAACAGAAAAAAAATCAGTTACACTAGTTGTTTGACTGAAGGGAGTGTTTAATTTAATCACCCTGGGAAGAGACTGCCTCAAACTAGTTCCTTGTTAGAGTATCTTTCTTTCCGAGAGCATGTCTTGTGTTGGCGCCCTTCTTTATCTTAATTTGTCCAAAGCACAGCCAGTCTCCTCTCACTTGAAAAGACTTCCCCTCTTCCCTGGTCATGGCATCCTTCTGCTCTCATTTTTCTCCTTCTGTCTTGCTCACTGCTTAGTGGAAGGGGCTGGACCGTGTATAGGGAAGGCATTATTTTCCCCACACGCCTTGGTCTACTCTACTGTGGGCCGGAAGTCTTGACCCTTGGGGGCACCTGGGTGGCTCAGTCGTTAAGCGTCTGCCTTCAGTTTGGGTCATGATCCCGGGGTCCTGAGATGGAGCCCCACATTGGGCTCTCTGCTCCGTGGGAACCCTGCTTCTCCCTCTCCCACTCCCCCTGCTTGTGTTCCCTCTCTCGCTGTGTCTCTGTCAAAAAAAAATAAATAAAATCTTAAAAAAAAAAATGAACTTGTGTCTTCCTCAGAATAAGCAGCTAACGTTTTTGGAGGGCTCTCAGGCATGATGCTAATGACTTCTTTAGCAAAATCTAGCAGTGATTATTACAACATATCATCCTGGAGCTTGGTAGAGCAATCTACCCAAGATTGCACAGGTAGCTGGAGTACAAACCTTGGTCTGTTGGATTCCAGAGCCTTAAATTCTTAGCAACTTTGTATCACAGGGACAGTTTAGCATAGTAGGGGAGCAATCATCTCTGGACCCAGGCAACCATGTTCACATCTTGGTTCTGTTATTTCCTGGCTGTGTTACATGGGGCAAACTACTTAACTTCCATGTGTCTCTGTTTCCTCATTGTAGACATAAGGCTAATAATAATAACTTAGTTCAGCGTGTCACTGTAAAGCTATTATATGCCAAACACTTCGGACAGTACCTAATGTGGGGACACAGTCTGTAAGTGACAGGTTTTTGATGCTCTTCTCTTCAACAACATGACTAGGTTTGTCAGAGTCTGTCAGTTTGGGGTTAAGGACAAGAGGTGAGGCAATAAACGGGATTTTACATGAATGCCTTCTCCCATCGCAGGTATGGATGTAGACATTTGACTCGGGTGCATAATTTAAGGAGGAAAGCTTGATCTTAGGGGAGGCAACTAGCTGCTTCTGGCGGCCAGATGCCAATTTTTAAGGGAGCAGGATTCGAAAGGATGAAACCAGTGACCATTCTGATGGATGAGAAACTGATAAAAGTCAGTTAGTTTCATAAAGTCAAGGCCAAAATGTTGGTGTGTGTTACCAGCTGTGGGAAAAGCTGTGTAACTAATTACCCAGGGAGGAGTGGCAGTCAGCTAAGCTTTAGGTAATCTCAGGAAAATTCCTTAGGCCCACGTCCAGCAGGTCACAGGCTGAACAATGGCTCAGGAATGTCAGAATTCCGGGTTCTCATCCTTGCTCCGCTACTGACATGTTCTGCCATCAACGCCGCTTAATCCCCCCCATGCCTCTACTTCCCTCCTGCCGAATGCCAGAGGTCTCCCTGGGAGATTCTGAGTGATAACCAATGAAAAGGATTAGGGCCAAGAACCACCAACCAAATTGTTAATAAAAGTGGCATTTGTAGTCAATTTTTGCGTCGAGACCCTTTATGCTCTCTCTCTGGCATCCCCCACCCTCCCTCTCTCTTATTCGTGGACTTTTCTCCCCACCCCCACCGAGAAGCAAGACCATGATATATATGGTACAGTGTCTTGCAATAAAATGGCAATCTGGATGAAGGAGAGAATTAGCCACGCTGTGACATTTCGAGCAGTTTGCAGTCCAAGGGAGAAATTCACCTAAGGGATGCCCCCAGTCCAGCAAACAAAGAAGTAATGGAAAAAATACTATAGGAGCTCTGGGTCTCATGATGGGACTTGGATGTCGCTGTCTGTATTGAGTTGGCCGGTGCCTGAGCAAAGGTAATGTGAAGATTCTGGATGCTGAGAAAAATAATAAAATTGCCAGTGTGTTGGAAATTAACTCCGCGAGCATAAATAATGAACACAACATTGATTGGAATAAATGATGTACTCCGCTTTAGAAATGTTATTTGAATAACTGAAATTGTACTTTGTCAGGCTATGGTTTCAAATGCATTCGATTACACATTTTAATGTTTCCCCCCAAACAGTCTTTCAAATCAGTATAAATTGCTGTATGTAGCGGGCATGTCTTGATCTTTAGCTGCCATGACAACGGGATACAGAGAAATGCATTTTCATAACAATTGCTAGCAATGTTTAGTATCACTGTTACTTTGTGTCAGGGAAAGGCTGGCTTGGGGAAGAAAGCGGTATTGTTTTCTTGAACTTGAAAGCTTTTGTTGTAATAATTGAAAAAATAGGTAGAAAAATTGCTGTTTAGGGGAGATGTAGGTAGATGGAAATAAAGGGGGTGGGAGGCGGGGAGAAGGGGGAGAGAGGGAGAGAGAGAGAGAGAGAGAGAAAGAGAGAGAGAAAGATCCCTGCCTGGAAAGACGGCTACATCCGTGGGTGCATAGTGTAAAGCTACCTAGCAAGTAACTGGGTAATCAGATCAGCAAATGGAGTCAAATGATGTGATTTTCAGTGATTTCACAAACTTGGAGAAATATCATGTATCTCCTTCCTCTACACGTGTGTTTTAACCCAAATCTTCTCAAATAGCTCAGAAAGAGCGAATCCGAGGAATTGCAGTAAATAACGTTTGTATGGACAACAGACATTTAAAAAAATTCCAGGCACACATGTGTTCCACAAAAAAGGCAGTGGAAGGGCTCTTTCTCCCAGTCGTCTGAAATCCATGATGTCTGCTGCCTAGAGGCGCCTTCTCACTTCTAGGGGAAGGGAGGCTGCATAGCCTGGTGGGAACGGGAGTAAGAGGGGATAAGTATAGCCCCATGGCAGGCAGAACTGGGATGATACTCTGGCTCTGCCCTACCCCAACTGGGGAGGTTATTTAACCCCTCCCTATGTCTTTATTTATTTTAAAATTAAAGTTACTAATCTCCTTGGGTTTGGGGAGGGTAAAGAAGATGAGGCAGGAAGAGGGCTTAGCAAAGTACCTGTCACAGAGTGAACCTTCGGAATGTGTTAGCCATCCTTGTTACTGCTACGAGATAATTTCATGGATAAAGAAAGCCTGGGTTATTCTATTATTTTCTCCATCAAGTTCTTAATGTTCCTTAATGTAGCTTTTAGAGGTATTAGAGGAATTAGATAATTCTCAGATGACTGGTGTCTTATAGCTCTTGAATCAGTCATGGCCCTGGCAGGAAACAGAATTTCCTCCAGAAGATTTAACTGGAAAGAGTTCAGTGAAGGGACTGTTTACAGAGGTGTGAGCAGAGGTAAGGGACCAATAAAGGACACTGAGACCTCTAGAGACCAGCAGTGGGGATCCCGAAGTGGCAAAGGGAACAAGTGGCCAAAGGTCGGGGGTGCCAGAGCTGTAGAAGGGAGGTGGCTTCTTCTAGAAGCACAGGGGCAGGTGGGGAAGAATTCCCCTGGCCTTTCTCTGCTCTCACCCACCCTCCTGCTGGTGCGTTCTCTTGGCTGCCTTTCGCTGGAAGCCAGACAGCAATGGACTGGGGTGAGGGCAACCCCAGGGATCAGCTCCTTGGGGCACAGAGCATGGAGACAGGGGCCAAAAAATGGATTCTTGGAGGCAAACGGAAATGAGAGCAACCAGCCAGGGTTTATCTTAGTGTGATTTTTAGTTACCAGGGTAAGTTTTTTAAAAATTGCTGTAGAACTGTTTCTTTTTATTGTTTGGTGTGCTATTCACCCACCTCTCTGGTGAAATTATAGGTACATTCAAGGCAAAGACTATGGCTTATTCTCTTCTAGTTACCACAAAAGGCAAAAGGCAAAACAACAAGCAAGCAAGCAAGCAAGCAAACAAACAAAAAACAACCAATGCTGGCAATAAATAGCCATAAACCTAATTGACGGGAATGTAATAGTAACAATTATTCTTTTTTTTTTTTTAAAGATTTTATTTATTTATTTATTAGGAAAGAGAGAGAGTGTGAGAGAGCAGGTCAGAGTGAGAAGCGGACTCCCCATGGAGCTGGGAGCCCGATGTGGGACTCGATCCCGGGACTCCGGGATCATGACCTGAGCCGAAGGCAGTCGCTCAACCAACTGCGCCACCCAGGGGCCCCAACAATTATTCTTATTATAGCAGAAACTTACATAATACCTACTATGTACCAGCTATTAATCTAAATATGTACTTTATATATTTTAACTGATTTAATCCCCACAACAACCCTATGGAAGGCACTATTATTACTGTCATTTTGCCGATGAAGAAACTGAGGTCCAGAGTCGCTAAGTAGACAGTGACTAACCCTGTTCTGCAATGTCTGTGTCTACAGAGATCAGAGATGTCCAAGATGGAGGATACAACAGAAACTCAAAGGAGGTGAGGTGGGTAGATTTTTGGAAACTCCTTTTTCCTAGGGGCAGGGATTCCTAGTCTTCCTTGCAAGTAATTTTTTTTTTTAAAGATCTATCTATCTATCTATCTATCTATCTACCTATCTATCTATCTATCTTAGAGTCAGGGGAAGGGACAGAGTGCAAGAGGAAGAGAGAGAATCCTACTGAGCATGGAGTCCAATGGAGGCGCTCAATCCCAGGACCCTGAGGTCATGACCTGAGCCGAAACCAAGAGTAGGACGCTTAACTGACTGAGCCACTCAGGCATGCTACTGCCCCCACCGCACCCCTTCCCCTGGCCAAATTCTAAAAGTGCTGTGTGAATGCGAGAGTTGGGGAAATATTTGCTTTAGGGAAAGAGCCCGAGTGGATGAACTGTATCGTAAACTCTGGGACTCTCCAGCTTGATGAACATTGCTTGGGGATACTATGCCAGTTTCTTTCTTTTCACCATTTTTTTGTCATTCTTACCTATTTCCTAGGTGGTTTAAAGTAGGAATGAATAAATTCTTTCTTTCTTAGATACTGAGGGCCACATCAGATCAATTCCCAGACATCTCAAAAACTTTTGTCAAAGGCTGCTGTGGCCTAGGATAATGGCCCCCAAAGCTATTGGGTACTCGGAACCTGTAAACATTGCCCTATATGGCAAAGACTTCAAACATATGATTAGAGACCTTGAGATGGATAGACCATCCTGGATTATCTGTGTGTGCCTTTAATACAGGCACAGTGTTCTTTTTTAAAAAATTAATTTATATGTGAGAGAGAGTGAGAACACATGAGCAGGAGTGGCAGAAGGAGAGAGAGAGAGACTCTCAAGCAGAACGTGACACGGGGCTCGATCTCGCAACCCTGAGATCATGACCTGAGGTGAAACCAAGAGTCAGACATGTAACCTAGGCACCTCTAGGCACCCCTAGGCACAGTGTTCTTATGCGAGAGAGGCAGAGGGAGATTTGCTACACACAGGGGAGAAGGTGAGGTGACAGAGTGGCAGAGAGAGCTTTGAAGATGCTGGCCTTTGAACATGCTTGGCCACAAGCCAAGGAGGGCTGATCATCACCAGGAGCTGGAAGAAGCAAGAAACCAGAGTCTCCGCCACAGCCCCTGGAGTGGGCACAGCTCTGCGGACACCTTGATTTTGGCTCAGTGATACGGATTTCAGTGTTTTGACCTCCAGAACTGTGAAGGAATAAACTTCGGTTGTTTTAAGCCCCCCCAGTTTGTGTAATCTGCTACCTTAGGAAACTACACTTGTTGCCCTAGGAAACGAATACGAATCTTGCTGCAATAATTAATTATTATTATAATTAATAATAATAATAATAAAGAGCCGAGTGATCAAGATACCTCAGGTACAGGGGTAACTGACCTCTCTCCTACCTTTCCATCCTTCCTGATGCTCTCAAGGGTCTAAGTCTTAAGTGTGAATGATGGGCGGGGCTGAGCTCAGGTCATATGCCAACCCTTCTCCCTCATCCCCACCATCCTGGGATGAGGAAGACAGGAACCGGAACTTTTTGTTTAAGCAATCATCCAGAATGACACTCTCATCAAGACTGTACCCGACAGTGGAGAGGTCTGTTCCCCAAGGAAATTACAGAGCTTTGAAAAAGAGGGAAAGGACATTGAGATGCCTCCAAATGACAAATACCTATTGTAGGGATTATTTCTATTATTACATAAATTATAAATTCTGTAGAGAAACAGAAGATGGTGGGGAATGGGAGGGATAATGTCAGGATGAGAACAGGTAAGAAAAGCTTCACAAAGATGCTACTTGAAGTCTGGGTCCTGAGCCATGAGCTGGGTTCATAGGGTAGAGACAGGAGATGAAATTAGCTCTGTCAAAAAAAAGAAAAGGTGATCAAGAACTTGGAAGACAGACATTCTGTATCTTAAGAATTTCAGCCAGAATACACATCCCATGGGTCTCTATATTTGCCTTCTGAATACTCTTTTCCCTAGAGGTGGTAAAAATAACACTGAATGTTTAAAGTGTATTTTTTTCCCCTCTCTTCTTTTGCATATCTCCCTCATGGCATTCAGAAGTGGACAGAAAAATGAAAAGATATAAGGATTAAGAGAGAAACTTCTTTGCTGTCAAGGTTTTCAAATATCAAGACGATAAAAGGAAGAGAAAATCTGATAGATTGATACGCCAGTCCTGATATTTTGGTTTCTATTTCCTCTACAAAAGAGATGATCTAAGATTGCATGATGTCCAGTATTAAGTGACAAACAGAATTAGGAGTCAAACAGACATACCTGCCAACCTGAAGGGCTTTTACAAAAGAAATAGAGCATTGCTGCTTTTTGGGACCATCTGAACCATTAAGGGGAAAATTCTAGAAAGGCAGTGTTATATTAGGCCTCGAGTTTGCCTAATCTTTGTTATTTAAGGACCACCATCAAGAGTTTTGCAATATCCCCATACCACTAATGCAATTTGTTTCTTAAAATTAAAAAAAAAATCAGCTTTTCTTCTTTGGCATGGAAATCCATCATGTTTTTGATATTACTGCATATTTTCTATGCCTTGAAAGAAATCTTAAACATTTATTTTATTTCTTGATGCGTACATATTATTGAATTATAAAATGGATATTTAAAAATGTATACAAATCCAAAATCTATAAAGAACTTATCAAACTCAGCACCCAAAGAACAAATAATCCAATCAAGAAATGGGCAGAAGGCATGAAAAGACATTTCTGCAAAGAGGACATCCAAATGGCCAATAGACACATGAAAAAGTACTCAACATCACTCGGCATCAGAGAAATACAAATCAAAACCACAGGGAGATACCACCTCACGCCAGTCAGAATGGCTAAAATTCACAAGTCAGGAAATGACGGATGTTGGTGAGGAAGCAGAGAAAGGGGAACCCTCCTACACTATTGGTGGGAATGCAAGCTGGTGCAGCCACTCTGGAAAACAGTATGGAGGATTCCCAGAAAGTTGAAAATAGAGCTACCCTACAACCCAGCAATTGCACTACTGGGTATTTACCCCTAAAGACACAAATGTAGTGATCCAAAGGGGCACGTGCACCCGAATGTTTATAGCAGCAATGTCTACAATGGCCAAACTACGGAAAGAACCTAGATGTCCATCAACGGATGAATGGATAAAGAAGATGTGGTATATATATGCAATATATATGCAATGGAATACTATGCAGCCGTCAAGAGAAACGAAATCTTGCCATTTGCAATGATGTGGATGGAACTAGGGGTATAATGCTAAGTGAAATATGTCAATCAGAGAAAGACAATTACCATATGATCTCTCTGATATGAAGAATTTGAGAGGCAGGGCGGGGGGATGTGGGGGGTGGGGGGAAATGAAACAAGATGGGATCAGGAGGGAGACAAACCATAAGAGACTCTTAAACTCACGAAACAAACTGAGGGTTTCTGGGGGGTAGGAGGGTAGGGAGGGTGGCTGGGTTATGGACATTGGGGAGGGTATGTGCTATGGTAAGTGCTGTGAAATGTGTAAGCCTGATGATTCACAGACATGTACTCCTGGGGCAAATAATACATTATATGTTAATAAAAATTTTAAAAAAATGTATACAAATCATCTCTGTAGAGCTTGATGACTTTTTGACAAGTAAATGCACCCATGTAACCAGCACCAGACAGGCCATAGGATAGGACCAGCAACCTAGAAAGCCTTCCCCCCACCCCTCTCTACTCAGTATGCTCCCCTAAAAGAAAACACTTTTCTAATTCTATCCTATCAATCTGTTTTGACTATATTCTGAACTTTATATAAATGGGATCCTACAGCATGTACTCATTTGGGTCTAGCTTCTTTCATGTGGTAATTATGTAGAACTGTGTTATAGTCTTTCTTTGCTGCATAATGTTTGTGATGGATATGGAGGTACACCAGTCAAAGCTCTCTTGAAGGAAGAATTTTTTGCTAGGAATGCAGTCTGTGAACAGCTTTCTGTCCTCAGATTCTTCAGGGTTTGCCTCAGCTGCAGAAATCATTGGCATGCTATTCCCAAGGTGGCCAACATTCCATGACTGATCATGGCAGGAGATGAAGGTCCAGCCACTTTGGCCCGCCATGGGACAATTCTGACACATGTGCTATATATTGGCCAGGCTTCGATGAGCCTGTAGTGTGGTTCAACCTCTCCCTCTACTTCTTCCCCCTCCCTTCCCCACAGTTCCTTCCTAATGAACACTTTGCACACCAAACTCCATCTCTGGGTCTGCTTCCAGAGAACCCAACCTGTGCCAGTTGATCCTGGGAGTAGTCTGAGAAAGCAGGCAGTATGATGGAGCCTGGGAATTGGGTCACTTCCCATTTGACTGGCAGTGAGGACTGGTGGTTGCTGAAGGCCAGGTAGCCTGTGGAACAAGGTGGGAAGTCCTACTGTGAAAACTCTTACCGGTGATGAATTAGGAAGGATGGCAAAGGAATCTACTACCTTGTGCCATGCATCAGGTGTTTGGAAAGTACGGAAGCAGAAATCAAAACTGTAAAAACAATGCAGTTGGATGACTATTTCCCAGTGCCAAGTAGATACGATTATCATAGTCAGTAGCAGGTTTGGCATACTGGCAGAGAATGGAGGATGGGAGTTAGGGAGATGGTTAATAAAACGTGGTATTCCTAGAGGCAGAGTCGATATGCAGCCGACACAAGTACCACTCAGCTTGTACATACCACCAGAAGAAATCACAGATAGATGACCAGAAGGAGGCTGAGGGGAGACTTCAGTAAAAAAAAAATAATGATTTCTTGCCTTGTTTCCAGATCTGAGCCAGTTTTTTGGCTCAGAATTCACTGACTGAGGAATATGTCAGGTCTCCAAAAAGAAGGATGCCATAACACTAGGGCAAATATAGATAATAATAATTCTCCCAGTCTTCCTCCAAATGGATCTATAGCCACGAACTAGGGTGACTGCACATTGGGGAAAAGGGAACACCCAAACCTTTTAATTAATGCTGGACGTAGGATCTAAGTTGACCTTGTGATTCAGAGACCTATGGCATCATCTCAGTCCTCAGTCCTTTTAGAGTGGGGGCATGGGAGGACCTCGTAAATGAAATCCATTGCATCTGCCAACCCACCCAGTGATTATTTTTCTGGTCCTTGGATGTATAACTGGGACTGACATACTTGGGAGTTGGGTCCTTAATCTGTGGGCTATGTGGGGCAGGCCAAGTGGAAACTGCTGCGCTTTCTATCCCCCACCAATATGGCAAATAAACAGCAATATGACATCTCGGGATGGGAGGATGGTGGGAATTAGCGTCACCCTTCAGGATCTAAAGATCGGTGATTCTATCGTATTTCCATTCAATTCATCAGTCTGGCCCCTGTAGAAACAAGGTGCATCCTAGGGGATAACAGTAGACTTCCACGAAAATAACCGAGTACTAGTCCCAGTTGCAGTCACCATGTCAAAGGTTTTTCTTTGCCAAAGCCAAATATTATGGTTGCAGATATACAATTTGCAGCCGTTAATTTGGTGAGTGTGTCCTGCTTCTGATTAGAAATACATTGCATTCATAAACAACAGGCAATGATACACATTTTGAGTTTTGCCCCAGGACTATCTAAACTCTCCTGTCCTCTGTCATAATATAGTCTGAAAAGATCTGACCATTTGGATATCCTACAGAATATCCCATGGATCCACTCTATTGGTGCTATTATGCTAATCAGGCTGGATGAGCAAGAATGGCCTAGAATGCTGGAGGATGTGTTCAGAGCATAAGAAACAAAACCTACGACAATCCAATAGGGGCCGGCCGGTGAAGTTTCTAGGGACTCGTGAGTAAGGAGAATGCCAGGAAGTCCCACCAAAGTACAAAGACACATTTTTGCATCCTCTCATGAAGGAGGAAGCCCAGTGCCTGGTAAACCCCTTTAAATCTGAAGGAAGCTTATTCCACACCTGGGCATCCTGCTGGAGCCCATATAACAGGTGTTACAGACGGCTGCCAGCCCTGAGTGGTGCCCAGAGCAGGCAATGGCTCTGCGGCCAAATCCAGCCGTGGTGTGATAAGCCATGTGGCCGTACAACCTGGCAGCCCCTATCAGTGATGGTAGAAAAAAACGGCACAGCAAGAGTCCCATCGAGCTGTAAGCTATAGCCGCTGCCCGAGCACTTTAAGGCTCCTTGTGTTCAAGAGGATATTAAGGCAAGGAAAGGAGTCATCATTTGGGGAAGGGTAATCGGCCTGGGTATCAGGAGGAGGTAGGGTTGCTTTTTCTACACTAGGCAGGAAGGAAAAAGTGTGGCACCCAGGCGATCCACTTGGATGCCCCTTGCTACTGCCTTGCTCGGCTGTGATGTTAAAGGGTCAAGTGTGACAGCCCTGGCCCGAGAAGGGCACGGTGACCAAGAGCTCAGATCCCTCAGCATTGAGGGTCTGCGTCCTGCCACAAGGTGGGTCACAGAGACCAGCACAGGTGCTAGTTGAGTGTGAGGACAATCTAGAATGGACAGCAGAGGAGGGAGAGGATGAGTATCAGTGTGGTTCCCAGACCAGCTGCTGGGGAGGGTGGGGGTCTGTATTCCATCCCATTACTCTTCATCTCTGAGTTTCTCCCCAGTGCCCATTGGAATCCTGGAGGAGCAGCATCTTGAACAAAACCGAAGGAATGGAATGGAGCAGCGTCATATGCGGTAGGTGGTGAATACTGACATTTACTGCCCAGGGAGCCCCCTTTTAGAGGACTTGTTCCCCAGCTCCTAAGAGTGGTGGTAGCAGACAGCATCTACCTGTCACCTCTGTCAGCCGCAAAGAGCCACCGTGCCTGTCCCAGGGCAGCCCGCTCCCACTGACAGGGGACAGCAGGTGTATAAAGCATTTCAGCTTACTGTGGGGCAACACGGAGGGACCATATACTCTCCAGGGCTCCCCACACCCTTGGCCCGGACTCTGATAGGCCTGCCCTGCTTTGCGCTCCCCCATCTCCTCAACCCTCATGGATGTCGATCCCTGAGGCTCTTTGCGAGATACAGAAAGTTTCCAGGGGAGCCATCCCGATGAGCCATTTCTCCCCAGTGACCGAACCCCACGTCGGACAAGATTTGAGGTCAGCTGATCAGGATTGGCATCCCAAGTGGGATTTGTTCTCAGCAAGATGATGATATAGGAGACATTTATCTTTAGTGCCCAGGAGCCCATTTAACTGCATTTTGCATTCTGTGAATGTACAGCCGGTGCAGAGGAAAGACAATGGAGCTGGACGCTGGTTCACATCCCGACTCCTGGGCCGGTGACTTGAATTTTCTACCTCAGTTTCCTCTTTTGTAAAATGGGCAAATGAAACCTTCTTCAAACAGTTGCAGGAATTGGAAGGTACATAAAGTCCCTGGGGTATCTGGTAAGGAATTAGCTGTCAAAAAATGATCATTTTAAAATTTTATATTTTTAGCCCCTTCCTTCCATTTTTGTGTGGCCAGCCCATCATTTTAGGCAAGAAAGCAGTTAGTTGTTTGTGTGTGTGTGCTTAAATTTCTATTTAAATTCAATTCAGTGGGGTGCCTAGGTGGCTCAGTTGTTAAGCTAAGCGTCTGCCTTCGGCTCAGGTCATGACTCCAGGGTCCTGGGATCGATTCCTGCATTGGGTTCCCTGCTCAGCAGGAAGCCTGCTTCTCCCTCTCTCACACCCCTGCTTGTGTTCCCTCTCTCACTGTGTCTCTTTCTTCAAATAAATGAAGAAAATCTTTAAAAAAATAAATTCAATTAGGTAACATATAGTGTAGCATTAGTTTCAGGGGTAGAATTTGGTGATTCATTAGTTGCATATAACACCCAGTGTTCATCACATCACGTGCCCTCCTTAATGCCTGTCACCCAGGGACCCCATCCCCCCACCAGCATCCCTCAGTTTGATTAATGCTTGTTTATTAAGATTTTAGGGATTTAATGCATCCCATCTTCCCTGGGAAATTGCACTTTTAAAAAAGAAGCTGTGATGTCTATGTAAAGGAATGATAGGCCAATGGGTCGGCATTTGGGGAGATAGGAGCCCTTCATTTGGTCCAGGGAGGAGAATGCTCTTCATGTCTGTGCAAGGTGGACTCTCTCCACTTGCAATGAAGAGGAAAGAGAAAACTTTCCACTTCGGGAGGACCGCCCCCTCCCCTGCCACGATCCACGTGGAGAAGGGTTTGCCTACATCTTGCTTTTTCAAGTGGGACAACTAAAATATCTTCTAGCTATTTGTTCCAGTAGTTCAATATATATTCTTGGTTATATCAAATATTTGATATTTTAGGAAATCAGCCTTGTTAAATTAAAGTGGATAAGATGGCATTTTAAGGTCACCTTGCTATGATCAAACATGATGCTGACATTTACAATCCATTTCCATTCCTCCTCGCATGTTTCCTTGTCAGTTAAATCCAGACTCTTCAAACTTAAAGGAGTTTCAAATCTAATAATGCAATTATAAATACTGTACCCGAATCGCTAACTGCCCACCGATTTCCAGGCAAGTTAGAAAATCTTCATATGTCCTCTCTCTTCATTTAAAAATTTTTCAGACTGAAAGTGGTTTTACTATGCTACCTGCCCAAGTATAAATGAGTATAAAAATGAAATGTTTATGGACTCCTTCAGTGAATGACTTTTGTTCATATAAAAATCAAAGTAAATTGGCACATTAATTAGAAAGAAAACCACAAACTAAATGACATGTAATTAACCCATGAATTTAAGGTGGTAGAGAACACAGTTTTACAGAAAACACATTGTCACACATAGAATGAATTTGGGCCACACTGCTGTGGGCAGGTTGTATTTTTTTTTGGTCACCATTTGCCCTCCTGCCGACAGTATCTTTTCAGAATGAAGTCTGCCTCTACCCTTTCTTTGATAGATCACTATTATCCTAGTGCCTGAACGTCAACTTGGGCTCATAAATAGTGTGGGAACAGGTAGGTCAAATGTGGTTATCCTGGTGGTCAAGACATAACATGCTTATAAAACATAATTTAAAATATTGCAGAGATATTTAAGGGCTGAGAATATATCCACAGTTCTCTTCAGGAACTCATACACCCTGTTTAAGAAATACTCATGTATAATGCAGACGAAACAAAATATAATAATATAACTCTCAATGGGAAATACTATGAGAAAAACATGTGATTAGGAAAGTAATCTGTGTGAGCTGCCGGAAATGTTTTCAGAATTTAATACCTAAATATTCGTTTTACATTGGTAAAATATATAACACAAAATTTATAATTTTAACCATTTTTAACTGTTCACTTCTGTGGCACTAAATATGTTTACATGGTTATACAACCATTATATACCATTATTACCATCCATCTCCAGAACCTTATCATTTTCACTTTCTTTCTTTTTTTTTTAAAGATTGTATTTATCTATTTGACAGAGAGAGAGAGAGAGAGAGAGATCGAAAGTAGGGAGAGAGGCAGGCAGAGAGAGAGAGGGAAGCAGGTTCCCTGCTGAGCAGAGAACCCAATGCAGGGCTCGATCCCAGGACCCTGAGATCATGACCTGAGCCGAAGGCAGAGGCTTCAACCCACTGAGCCACCCAGGCGCCCCTGTAATTTTTTTTGAAAAAGATTTTATTTACTTATTTGAGAGAGAGGAAGAGAATGAGAGAGAGAGCGAGCGAGAGCGAGCGAGCGAGCATGAGAGGGATGAGGGTCAGAGGGAGAGGCAGACTCCCTGCTGAGTAGGGAGCCTGATGTAGGACTGGATCCCGGGACTCCAGAATCATGACCTGAGCTGAAGGCCATTGCTTAACCAACTGAGCCAGGTGTCCCCTTGTGATTTTCTTAATAACATTTTCTTTTCTCTAGCTTACTTTATTATAAATGCAGTGTCTAATACCTATAACATACAAAATATGTGCTAATCAACTGTTTATCAGTAAGACTTCTAGTCAACAGTAGGCTATTAATAGTTACATTTTTTTTTTTAATAGTTACATTTTGAGGAGTCAAAAGTTGTATGTGAATTTTCGACTGTGTAGGAGGGGCAGTATCCCTAACTCATACGTTGTTCAAGGCCTACGTATCCATATTTCTCTCTCTCTCTCTCTCTTTCCCACTCTCTCTCTCTTTATATATATTTAAATATCTTTATTTTCATATTATACAGGTTAGGACCCTCAGTATTATGGTAAGTAAAAGGAAGAAATAGGCACCTTTGTTTTTTCCTTTAAAGAGACCACATGTATATAATGCTTTAGCTTTATATATGATGTTTACTATAGGTTTTTGGCAGATGCCTTTTACAACTTAAGGAAGTTCTCTTTCTATTTCAAGTTTGCTAAAAAGTTTTTTCCCTGCATATATTGAGATTATCATACATTTTTGTCTGTAAATATGATGAATTATGTTAGTAGATTTTCTAATGTTAAACCAACCTTGCATTCCTGGAATAAGCCCTATGGTTACAGTTATCATATTAAGTATTTTATGCATTTTTGGATTTGGTTTGTATCTTTATAAGTGTATCTTTAAGATATTTGTACCTTTATAAGTGAATTTGATGTATAATTTTCTTTTCTTGCACTGCTCTTATCTGGTTTTCATATCAAAATTGTATTAATCTCATGAAGTGTGAGTCTCATGAAAGGAGAACGTTTACTCCTTTCTTTCCTTTTCTAATCTAGTGGCTTATGACAATGAGACTTTATCTCTTTTTGCTTCAGTTTCGTAATTATGAATTCGTAATTATGACCCATGAATTCATAAGAAATGGAAATACTGAGATCATGGGGATATTTTGAGAGTTAAAACAGTTAAACAAAGCTTTTAGAACAGTGGTCATAACGTAGCAAGATACTTTTTAGTTTTAGCTATTATTGCCATTGTTCTACTCCTTAAAAGTTTATATGAGAGGGATGATGTGCCCCTAAAGGCGGGGTAATACTCACCTGTAAATGATCTAACATTTTTCTTTTTGTGGATATATTTTAACCTATTCATTTGCAGCTTTATTTTTTTTTCTTCTTGAATTGTTTTTGGCAAGCTATATTTTTCTAGCAGTTTGTCCATGTCATCTAAATTTTCAAGTGCATTGGCTTAATATCTATAGCATACTGTTATTAACATTTAGTTATTGCTATATCTATATTTCTGGCTTCCTTTCCATATTTTCACTTTTTGGGGGATACTGAGTGCTTAGTTCATTAAATTTTAGATTTCTTTCCCAATACATATGTATGTGCTTTTATTACACTCCACAGGTCCCAGGTGGTAATGTTTTTCATTTTTACTAAGTTTTAAATGCTTTCCAATTTCCATTGTAATTTCTTACTTTGACCCGTGAATTCATTATATTTATAAACATTTCTAAAATAAGGTTTCTATGGTTTCCTTTCTATTATTGAATTTTACTTGCACTGTATTGTCATCAGAGACTGTTGTGTATAATATAACTCTGTTTCAATATCCATAATACATTTATTTATTCCTTATAATCCCCCTCTGGAATGTGATCCTCATGAAGAAAGGAACTTACTCTGTTTGGTTAGCTATCATGTCCCCAGCGTCTAGGATGGTGTTTGGCACATACCTGTAACTCAGAATTTGTTGAACGAAAGAATGATTGATGCTGATGGTAATGCTTGCTGATCAGATTCTATTTCCTTTAGGTGTTCTTTCTTGGGCATTGAGAAGAAGATGCATATTTCCATCGGTTCCAGTCTACACTCATAGCCTTGGCTCCATGACTCATATCCATATGTGTCTGATAAACATCAAAATTTCCAGAGTGACAAAATTCTGGAGACCTATGTAAAGCATGGTGATTATAGTTAATGATACTGTATTATATACTTGGAATTTGAGATCTTAAGTGTTCAGCCCACACCCACAAAATGATGACTGATAGATATGTTAATTAGCTTGATTGTGGTAATCATTTCACAATGTATACATATATCAAAATCACATTGTACAATTTAAATATATACAACTTTTATTTGTTAAAAAAAGTAGAACTTAGAGTAATTAATTAATTACTCTAATTAATTCCTAATTAATGTAATTCTGATCTGTCCATTCTCAGCACCCAGGCATTGATGTGACCTCTGCTGCCCACAGATGGGAAAGGTTGAACCATAGCAGAACTGGGAATCCTCATGAGAAATTTTGTGTTTCCTGTATTTAATGTTCTCCACAAAACAACCTTCATACATTCTGTTATGCATTTATAGAGTGGAGACAGCTGGCCATTACTCAGCTTGGTGTATCAAATAGATATTTTTTAAAATATACAAGCTCTGAAAATTTTTATTCTTCAGACAACTTTGGCTTTGAAAACTCTGTATATCTTAAAAGCAGTTTCATAATGTCAGTAGTTTTCTGTGATTGATAGTCACAGCACACTGAGCTCATGGAGACATTAAAAATGTGGCATAGAAAAAGGGAAACAAGTACTTTCCAATATTGGATTCTGTAGCAGCAAGTAATCTGGTCTTGGCTTTACCTCCCTTAACTGAAAGTTTTTTTCCCCCCTTTGCTTCTGAAAGGTCTGTGTTTTATTACATTCTAGTTTTGGACATCCTAATAAAAATATATATTTTTTGATGCTTGCCAGAATCCTATTTCTCAACATAGAGGGGATTATTGCCTAAGTGCTGTAATTCTGTTTCTCTTTGGAATGCCGAGACCCCAGATTAAAAAACAAAACCAAAAAATTGCCAACAAGCGGGGTCGCCAGGTAGAACAGTGACATTGGCAGGTCTCTCCTGGGGATGATAGGGTTTCTTGTGTGCTACATTCTCACAAAGGGGGAGGTGTTTCCATTACTGAGTGTGGTGGCTCAATGTCAGGGTTAAGTGATACAGAGAAGCAGTGAGACAATGTAGGGATAATTCTGAGAAGCACAAGGAGGTTATTCTTTCTGAATGTGGAAGAATGTCGTTATTTTCCCTAACTAGAGTGTCCTATGAAAAAATGATAGTGGGATAGTTGCTATAACAAATACGCGCGGAAATGGAATGGCTCATCACAGAAGCATATTTCTTGCTCAGTAATTAGTTGTCTGGAATTGGTGTTCATGTTGGCAGGGGGGCTTCCTTTTTCAACTCACTTAGGGACACAGACTCCTTCCATCTTGTGGCTCTGCCATTCCTTAGAACAGGGGTTAGCATTTTTTTTTTTTTTTGCCAAGAACCAGATAGTAAATATTTTAGGCTCTGTATACTATAGAGTCTGTCACAATTATTCAATGCTGCCATTGTACCATGAAAGCAGCCATAGTCAATAAATAAGTTAATGGGGTGACTGGTTCCAATAAAACATTATTTAGAAAAAAAAAGTAGTAAATTGGATTTGGCTCTGGGGCATAGTTTGCTGACCCCTGCACCAGAGTCTGGGCATTCTCTTCTGTTTTTAGTAGAGGAAAGAGTAAAAGCATGGAGAAGCAAATATGGAAGGTTTCCACAGGGCAGGTCTGGAAGTAAAACACATCATTTCCCCTCATGTTCATTGGCTAGAAATCAGGTTTTTGATAACACTTGATTACCAGTGAGGTTGGAAAATAACATCTAGTCATGTGCCCAGAAAGAAGAAGAAACACATCGGTGAACAGGTGGCACTCTTTCCTACATTTAGCGTAAGAGAAAATCTGAGGATGGAATTTAAGGTCCATTCTCAAAGTATTATACCATGTTTTCAAACATGGGGATCACAGAGCATGGTTGTGCAATCAGACAGACCTGCGCTTAAATCCTAGCTAGGCTGCTTTTTTGCTATGTACACTCGGGTAATTTGTTTAACCAATCTGTGTCTCAGGCCTCATCTGGAAAACAGCATAATACTCCAAGCATCATTGTGAGTGTTAAATAAAGATGATGACTATCACTTCATATACATCCAATAAATAGTAGCTATAATCATTATTACTCAAATAATGACCCTTCTTCCTGGTAAAGTGTAATTTAATGCTTTGCTGCTGGCCTTGAATCCCTGCTCCACCGTTTACTCGCTGTGTAATCTTAGACAAATTATTTGCCCTCTCTGTGCCTCAATTTCTTCATTTATAAAATTACAATAATAGCGCCTATCTCCTAGGATTGGTGTGATGCCTAAGTGATTGAACGCATATGAAATCATAGATGCCTAGACTTAATAATGCTCAACATGTGTTTTCTATTACCTTGATACACTGATCTCTGACATCCAAAGGAGATACTAGTGACAAAAATCATCATCACATCCATATATTAATTTATTCAGCAAATATCGGACATTAAAGGGCCAGATTTTGTGCTACTCCCTGAGGTTTTAGATGGTGACTAAGCCTGACATGGTTCTGGTCTTCATGGAGTTTACAACGAGTTTGCTAATAGTATTTTCTTTTTTTGAGCAGTCCTTGCAGTGATCTCTTTTAGCATGTTATTTAATTTTATCCTTTGCCATCACTCTGTGAAATTACATATTATTGTCTTTATTTTACAGACGAGGTAGTAGGTTTAGAGAACTTAAATAATTTGAGCTAAATAATTTGGTAAGTGGAGGAGATGGTATTTGAAATTATGTCCCTCAAATTCAAATGCCAGCCATGACTGTCCTAACAGTCAGGCTGGGCAGTCAGATCTGGCCACATAAAAAGATTTGCCTGGCAAAGTATATACTGTTTAATGGGAATGTGGGTTGGAGGTGGGGAAAGGGGGGAGCTCTAATGACGAGGGTGGCCTCTTGGCCTGTCTGGGGATTCAGTTCCATCTCCAGACCATTTATGACAGCAAATGCTCTCTCTCCTTGGATGACTTCAAATGTCCCCCAGGATTAGAAACATGTAATCTTATCAACCAGGTTTGGTTCCCATCTGCAGGAGAGCTGGGCTTTTCAATTTAACCACTGGCTTAAAAAATGGAGAAAAAAAAACAACACAAAGAAATCTACTGTCTCTAACCTTCTTTAAAATGATGAATGCTTTTTTAAGGCAAATCCATCATTGGTCACTTGAGGGAGGAAATGTCAAGAAAAGTTATGGTTTGTTAGCTTTTAGTTCTTGACATTATACAAGAAAGTAATTGAAGTACAACAAATGCCATGTTGTTTTACCTCATCTATTTATATAGCAACCTGACAAGATGAATATATATGTTACTGTGGATTTGGAAAAAAAAAAAAAGTGACATGGGCTCTATGATTCCTTCTATTGTCTTATCAGTGCTGATCAGATGTGCTTTCCCTTAAGAAACCACATGGCAAAGGATTTGGTACTCTTTCATGTAGATTCCTGGATATTAAACCACTGAACTCATTTTACACTCAGCCCCATTAGGCTCTTATCTCAAGTTCTGAGAGCTTTAACACGGACGTATAATAAAACGTGCACAAATTCAATTCAATACAACAAATATTTATTTAGCACTCACTGTGCATGAGATACTATGCCAAACAGAGATGCCATTAATTCACAATCTGTGATAATTCCAGTGCAGCCTGGGCTAAATGTTACCATTATACCATTTATGAAAAAAAAAAAAAGTCTGCTAAGCAAATCAACAAGGTAGATCTCACTGTGTATTACGTGATGCTCCTGAAAACTCGTATGTAAATTAGATTTTGAATGCACTAGGAGAGCTTGCTGTTCAAAGAATTTTATAATAATGTTTCTGGAGAATATATAATCACTGACAAATAAGGGTTTTTAAGTTAGATATTTAAAAGGTGAGTGACCACTTTATTGAGGGATATTAGGTGACTAGTATTACAAGAAATCCCAAGGCTTGTTTCTATGACAGCCCAATCTCTTTGTGGTTGGGTAGTCTGGTTGTCAAGGAACTTAAATAGAAGAGACATGTTAAATTATTTTTTTCCTTCTGAAAGGTGTCAGCTACAAAACAAAGGTACAGAGCTGCTTATTCTGGGGTAAAGATCTCTTTAGTTTTCCACATAGACTGCCAGGGACGAAAAGAGATACTAAAACTATACCTAATTGGAAGAGGCAGAGTGAGTTTTCAGTGTGTCTTAACCTTTTTATTTTGCTGAAATTGCCTTAGAAAACCAGCTGGGATCTCAAGTGAGTTACTCAGTGATATAATATTAAGAATCATGAGACAACATCTCCTATGTAAGGCATATAGTAAGATGGTTACTTTGCATTTTGTTTACTCTGTTTTTTTTTTTTTTAATAGCCTCTTTATCAAAACTGGTCCCTTTGCATTTGTTTCTGTCTGTATATAAATGGGCTGATAGGTTGGACTCCAGAGAGTTTGAATTAAGAACCATCATTTATATGTCTGTGTAGTAAAGAATGTGGCCTTGCCCAAAGAGATATTTGGCTTTGCCCTCAGCTTCTAGGAGGTAATCTTTGTCATACATGATTGGAGTGTCTTTGTTTAAAGTGGGGGTTGGCCACACCGGGTCTTAGCGTGAGACTAGCTACATCTTCTAGTCTTAGAGTCAGAGCTGGCCATGCTAGAAAGATTTGTTTTGGGAATCCCTCAAACTTGTAATTGGTGTCATAAGTGAAAGGAGTCTTGGGGACGATTTTCTCTTACCCTTGCAGTTTGGAAAACTACAGTTAAGTACCAACTGAAAGGGGTCTAGGGACATGCAAATGTGTCCCATTATATATAGCAATGATATCTGGCCTCAAAAGTCCCTCAAAAGAAGAAAATTCACTTGGAAAATACTCTAAATTTGACAAGTTTAGGAAAATCAGCATTAGGCAGACATCTTTTTTTATGCATCCATTTGAAATTAGAAGGACCTTAATGGGTTTGAGTGATTTCAGGGATTGCAAAAAAATACCTTATGAGCCCAGGCAGATAACCGAAGTGAAGCACTAGGTAAGATCTGTGGTGAACTGAAGAATATATGCCTAGTTTAAAGGCATTCAGGGTTAATAAACAATGTAAAACACTATAAGGACTATAAAAAAACGTGTATAACAGGAGCTGACCCAGAGACCATCAATTTGCCTTTTCTCTATAATCTGGGCCGAAGACTCCAGTTACAGATTGGTCATTTTTTAAATGAATGTTTTGAGATCATTCGACTTTCTATTTCCCTCTCAATTTTTTTTTTTAGAATTTATTCATTCAACTAAATTTATTTCAAACTTATTGTCATAAAGTTGTTTGTCATACCTTCTTATGACTTTCATAATGTTTACGGTATCTGTGGTAATGCCTCATTTTAAATTTCTGACTTTGATTATTTGTGCCTTCTATCTACTTTTCTTGGCATCTTATCGTGGATTTATTAATTTTGGTGGCTTCTCCAAAAATAAATTTTGTTGGTTTTCTTTATTGATGTTTGTTTACTATTTTGTTAATTTCTACTCTTGTATTTCTTTCTTTTTTTTAAGCCCAGTGAGATGACTAGAATTTTTTATTTTTTTAAGATTTTATTTATTTCTTCGACAGAGAGAAAGGAATAGAGACCGTGCAAAAGTGGGGGGAGCAGGAGAGGGAGAAGCAGGCTCCCCACAGAGCAGGGAGCCTGATGTAGGGCTCCATCCCAGGCCCCTGGGATCATGACCTGAGCTGAAGGCAGACGCTTAACAGACTGAGCCACTCAGGAGCCCCATCTTCCTGTGTTTCTTTATATCCTTTGTTTTTCTATCTTATTGACACGTATGTTTAGCTCCTTGTCCATTTTTCGAAAAAAACTGCATTTTTCTTAAAGTATGGGTTTATCTGCTGCTCATAAATTTATGTCTACACATAATTTATCATCTATTAGTTTTTTATCACTCAGTTAAAATATATATGAATTGCCACAGTAGTTTTTTTGATCTGTGGATTATTTAGAAGTATATTTTAAAATGTTCAAACTGGGGCACCTGGGTGGCTGTATGGGTTAAAGCCTCTACCTTCGACTCAGGTCACAATGTCAGGGTCCTGGGATCGAGCCCCGCATTGGGCTCTCTGCTCAGCAGGGAGACTGCTTCCCCCTCTCTCTCTGCCTGCCTCTCTGCCTACTTGTGATCTCTCTCTCTATCAAATGAGTGGATAAAATCTTAAAAAAAAAATTAAAAAATGTTTAAACTTACGAGTTTTTTTAGCCTTTGTTTTGTAACCGCTTTCTTGCTTCATTGTATTAGGGCCAGAAAACATACTCTGATGGTTTAAAGCATTAGAAATTTTTTGAGACTCATTTTATGGACCAGAAATGTTTATAAATATTACATATATTCTTGGAAAGAATATGCGTTTTCTTTAGTCACTAGTTAAGGTATTCTATAGCTGTCCACTAAGACAACATTGTAATTGTATTATTCAAATAGATCTGCACTGATTTTTATTTGTTCCGTAAGCTATCACTGAAATCTCCCACTATGATAGTACTTTTGTCTCTTTTGTATCTTGTCAACTTCTGCTCTATGTATTTTGAGGCTATTTTAGGTACACACGCCTCTTGTTACTCTATCTCCAGGATGAACTGAAAATTTCATCATTAGGATAAGGTTTTTGCTTTGTCTTATAATAACACAGTTGTACCAGCTTTAAAAAATTTAATGCTTATGTGGTCTATTTTTTCTGCCCCTTTATTTGTAACTTTTGTATCCTTACATTTTAGGTGTCTTCTTGTAAACAACTTGTAATTTAAAAATATCTGGCTGAAGGGGCGCCTGGGTGGCTCAGTGGGTTGGGACTCTGCCTTCAGCTCGGGTCGTGATCTCGGGGTCCTGGGATCGAGCCCCACATTGGGCTCTCTGCTCAGCGGGGAGCCTGCTTCGCCCTTTCTCTCTGCCTGCCTCTCTGCCTACTTGTGATCTCTCTCTCTCTGTCAAATAAATAAATTATTTAAAAAAAATATCTGGCTGAAATTATTTGTCTTTGAATTGGAATGCTTGGTCCATCTACATTACTGATATATTTGAGTTTAAATCTACAATCTGAATGACACTCGCTGAGGTGCCCGGAGCCATTTAAGAGTAAGCTGGCCTGAGGGCTCCAAGATGGCGGGGGGACTAGGAAACGAAATGTTGTCTGGTCTCGGGAATTCAGCTCGATAGTTATCAAACCTTTCTGGACACCTCCGAACTCAACAGGAGGTTGAAGAAAAGAAGAGCGGCATCTCTATGAACAGAAAAACAACCACCTTCGGGAAGGTAGGACATAGAAGTGAATCTGAGGCGATACATGGGAAGATGGCGGGGCGGGCGAGAGCAGGGAGGGAGCCTCCGTCAGCCACTTACCGGCGGGTGAGAGAGCAGCGGGCACAAAACCGGAGCTTTTAGAAGTCTGTGCCGCGGAGGGACGTCACTCCAGTGGCTAAGTGGGGGGTTGAATCCTCGCTGGGTCCCTGTGGTCTCAGGACCCGCCGGGTCACAGAAAGCCTGGGGGTGCCTGAGTGCGGCAGAGCTCCCAGGTATCGGGGCGGGGAAGCCGGCTGCAGAGACGGAGCCGACGAGGGAGCTCTCAGCTCAGCGTTGCCGTGAACCGTCATCCAAGCCACAGTTGGGCCACTGCTTTTCCAGCTGGGACCCCACAAGTGGCTGGTCGGGGGAAACTTCCCCTCCTCCCCCGGGAGGAATGGCGCGGGAGCTCGCTGCAGGAATCTGCTGGGTTTAGAGACTGTAAATGGGGCTGTGCGCCAAAGATAGAAATGCTCGGTCACAGGCTGAGTGAGCACGGACTGGGTCGCAGACCAGAGAGATAGGAGTGATTGACTGCTTTTCACTGAGGGTGCACTGAGGAGCGGGGCCCCGAGCCCTCAGCGTCTCCGCCGGAGATTGGGAGGCCGCCATTTTTATTCTCACTCCCGCCCTCCAAAGCAGTACGGAAAGCCTTCAGGGAACAAAAGCTGCTGAGAGCAAAGCCAAGCAGATTATTTAGCTGGGTCCCTGCAAGGTTGGTGCAATTCTGCCTTGGGCAGAGACTCTCAGGAATCACTGCAACAGGTCCCTTTCCTAGAAGATCAGCAAGAGGAGTGGCTGAGTGGGTTAAGCCTCTGCCTTTGGCTCAGGTCATGATCTCAGTGTCCTGGGATCGAGCCCTGCATTGGGCTCTCTGCTCAGCAGGGAACCTGCTTCCCCCTCTCTCTCTGCATGCCCATCTGCCTACTAGTGATCCTTCTCTCTCTCTCTGTGTCAAATAAATAAATAAAATCTTAAAAAAAAAAAAAAAAAGATCAGCAAGAACATACAGCCAAGACCAAGTTTACCAATCAATGAGAACAGCGAAACTCCAGCACTCGGGGAATAATCACATAGAGTTCATGGCTTTTCCCCCATGATTCCTTAGTCTTTCTAAGTTAACTTTTAAAATTTTCTTTATTTTTCTTTTTCTATTTCATTTCATTTCTTTTTTTTTTTTGAATTTTTCTTCTTTCTTTTTTCAACTGACTTCTTTTTTTAAATTTAATTTTATTTTTTCAGTGTTCCAAGATTCATTGTTCATGCACCACACCCCAGTGCTCCATGCACTATGTGCCCTCCTCAGTATCCACCACAGGCTCACCCAACTCCCACCCCCTGCCTTCCAAAACCCTCAGTTTCTTTCTCAGAGTCCATGGTCTCTCATGTTTCATCTCCCCCTCCAATTTTCCCTAATTCACCCTTCCTTTCCTTCTCCCAGTGTCCTCCATGTTTTTCCTTATGCTCTACATGTAAGTGAAACCATATGATAACTGACTCTCTCTGCTTGACTTATTTCACTCAGCATAATCTCTTCCATGTTGATACAAAAGTTGGGAATTCATCTTTTCTGATGGAGGCATAATATCCCATTATATATATGGACCATGAAAAGCTTCTGCACAGCAAAGGAAATAGTCAACAAAACAAACAGGCAACCCACAGAATGGGAGAAGATATTTGCAAATGATGCTACAGACAAAGTTCTGATATCTAAGATCTATAAAGAACTCCTCAAACTCAACACTCACAAATCAGATAATCACGTCAAAAAATGGGCAGAAGACATGAACAGACACTTCTCCAAAGAAGACATACAAATGGCTCACAGACACATGAAAAAATGTTCATTATCATTAGTCATCAGGGAGATTCAAATCGAAACCACACTGAGATACCACCTTACACCAGTTAAAATGGCCAAAAACAACAGGACAGTAAACAACAAATATTGGAGAGGATGTGGAGAAAGGAGAACCCTCTTACACTGTTGGTGGGAATGCAAGTTGGTGCAGCCACTTTGGAAAACAGTGTGGAGATTCCTGAAGAAATTAAAAATAGAGCTCCCCTATGACCCTGCAATTGATATTGGGTATTTACCCCAAAGATACACATGTAGTGAAAAGAAAGGTCACATGTACCCCAGTGTTCATAGCAGCAATGGCCACAATAGCCAAACTTTGGAAAGAGCCAAGATGCCATTCAACAGATGAATGGATAAAGAAGATATAATTCAACTGACTTCTTATCAATTCTTTTTAAAAAATCTTTTTAAATTTTTTAATTAAAGAAGAAATTAAAAGAATTAAAAACATTCATGGAAACAAATGAAAATGAAAACACAACTGTTCAAAATCTTTGGGATGTAGCAAAGGGGGTCCTACGAGGAAAGTATATAGCAATACAAGCCTTTCTCAAGAAATAAGAAAGGTCTCAAATACACAACCTAACCCTACTACACCTAAAGGAGCTGGAGAAAGTACAGCAAATAAAGCCTAAACCCAGCAGAAGAAGAGAAATAATAAAGATTAGAGCAGAAATCAATGACATAGAAATCAAAAGAACAGTAGAACAGATCAACAAAACTAGGAGCTGGTTCTTTGAAAGAATTAATACGATTGACAATCCCCTGGCCAGACATATGAAAAAGAAAAGAGAAAGGACCCAAATAAATAAAATCATGAATGAAAGAGGAGCGATCACAATGAACACCAAGGAAATACAATTATATGAACATATTATGAGCAACTATACTCCAACAAATTAGACAATCTGGAAGAAATGAATGCATTCTTAGAAACATACAAACTACCAAAACTGAACCAGGAAAAAATAGAAAACCTGAATAGGCCCATAACCAGCAAGGAAAATGAAGCAATAATCAAAAATCTCCCAACAAACAAGAGCCCAGGGCCAGATGGCTCCCTAGGGGAATTCTACCAAACATTTAAAGAACATTTAATACCTATTCTTCTGAAACTGTTCCAAAAAATAGAAATGGAAGAAAAACTTCCAAACTCATTTTATGAGGCCAGCATTACCCTGATCCCAAAACCGGACAGAGACCCCATCAAAAAAAAAGAATTACAGACCAGTATCCTTGATGAACACAAATGTAAAAATTCTCGCCAAAATACTAGCCAATAGGATCCAACAGTACATTAAAAGTTTCGTCACCACGACCAAGTGGGATTTATTCCTGGGCTGCAAGGTTGGTTTGACATCTGCACATCAATCAATGTGATACAATACATTAATAAAAGAAAGGACAAGAGCCATATGATACTCTCAATAGATGCAGAAAAAGCATTTGACAAAGTACAACATCCTTTTTTGATTAAAACTCTTCACAGTGTAGGGATAGAGAGTGCATATCTCAATATCATCGAAGCCATCTATGAAAAACCCACAGTGAATATCATTCTCTTCCCCTGAGGTCAGGAACACAGCAAGGATGTCCACTATCACCACTGCCATTCAACATAGTATTGGAAGTTCTAGCCTCAACAGACAACAAAAAAGTTATAAAAAGCACCCGAATCAGCAAAAAAGAAGTCAAACTCTCACTCTTTCCAGATGCTATGACACTTTATGTGGAAAACCCAAAAGACTTCACACTAAAACTGAGAGAACTCATACAGGAGTTCAGTAAAGTGGCAGGATATAAAATCAATGCACAGAAATCAGTTGCATTTCTATACACTAACAACAAGACAGAAGAGAAACTAAGGAGTTGATCCCATTTACAACTGCACCCAAAACCATAAGATACCTAGGAATAAACCTAACCAATGAAGCAAAGAATCTGTACTCAGAAAACTACAGAACACTCGTGACAGAAATTGAGGAAGACACAAAGAAGTGGAAATATGTTCTGTGCTCATGGATTGGAAGAATAAATATTGTTAAAATGTCTATGCCCCCTAGAGCAATCTGCACATTTAGTGCAATCCCTATCAAAGTACCATCAACTTTTTTCAAAGAAATGGAACAGATAATCCTAAAATTTATATGGAACCAGAAAAGATCCCGAGTAGCCAGAGGAATGTTGAAAAAGAAAACCAACATTGGTGGCATCACAATTCCAGACTTCAAGCTCTATTACACAGCTGTAATCATCATTAAAGTATGGTACTGGCACAAAAACAGACACATAGATCAAAACAGAATAGAAAGCCAGAAATGGACCCTCAATTCTATGGTCAACTCATCTATGACAAAGCAGGAAAGAATGTCCAATGGAAAAAAGACAGTCTCTTCAACAAATAGTATTGGGAAAATTGGACAGTCACATGCAGAAGAATGAAACTGGACCATTTCCTTATACCACACACAAAAATAGACTCAAAATGGATGAAAGACCTAAATATGAGAAGGGAATCCATCAAAATCCTTGAGAAGAACACAGAAAACAATCCCTTCAACCTCAGCCATGGCAACCTCTTCCTAGAAACATTGCCAAAGGCAAGGTAAGCAAGGGCAAAAATGAACTATTGGGACTTTGTGAAGATAAAAAGCTTTTGCACAGCAAAGGAAACAGTCAACAAAACAAAAAGATAACTGAAAGAGTGGGAGAAGATATTTACAAATGGTGTATCAGATGAAGGGATAGTATCCAAAATCTATAAAAACTTATCAAACTCAACACCCAAAGAACAAATAATCCAATCAATCCAATCAAGAAATGGGCAGAAGACATGAAAAGACATTTCTGCAAAGGAGACATCCAAATGGCCAACAGACACATGAAAAAATGCTCAACATCACTTGGCATCAGGGAAATACAAATCAAAACCACAATGAGATACCACCTCACACTAGTCAGAATGGCTAAAATTAACAAGTCAGGAAATGACAGATGTTGGTGAGAATGCGGAGAAAGAGGAACCTTCTTACACTGTTGGTGGGAATGCAAGCTGGTGCAGCCACTCCGGAAAACAGTATGGAAGTTCTTCAAAAAGTTGAAAATAGAGCTACCTTACGATCTAGCAATTGCACTACTGGGTATTTACCCTGAAGATACAAATGCAGTGATCCAAAGGGGCACGTGCACCCTTTGTTAATAGCAGCAATGTCCACAATAGCCAAACTATGGAAAGAGCCTAGAATGTCCATTGAAAAGTGAATGGATAAAGAAGATATTATATATATTAGAATATTATGCAGCTACCACAAAAAAGAAATCTTGCCATTTGCAATGACATGGATGGAACTATAGGGTATTATGCTAAGTGAAATAAGTCAGTCAGAGAAAGATAATTATCATATGATTTCACTATATGTGAAATTTGGGAAACAAGGCAGAGGATCATGGGGGAAGAGAGGAAAAAAATGAAACAGGAGGAACCAGAGGGGGAGACAGATCATAAGAGACTCTTAATCTCAGGAAACAAACTGAGGGTTGCTGGTGGAGGGGGATGGGAGGGATGGGGTGGCTGGGTGATAGACATTGGGGAGGGTATGTGCTATGGTGAGCGCTGTGAATTGTGTAAGACTGATGAATCACAGACCTGTACCCCTGAAACAAATAATCCATTGTATGTTAGTAAAATAAAAAAAAGAATAAATCTATAATCTTACTATGTGCCTTATTCTACATGTTTTATGTTTATTTCTATCTCCTTTCTTATATTCTTTTGGATTGATAATTTATTATTTTCTCTCTTCCTTCTATTAGTTTGGAAGTTACACATTATTATGTTATATGTTATTGAGATAATATTTGCAATGTCAATATCTAGAATATACAAGGAGCTCTTTTTAATGAACAAGAAAATGATGTGGAACACAAAAGAAGAATAGGCAAAGATTTTGAACAGGCAATTTCCAGATGGGAAAGTATGTGAACTGATACATGGCTTCATTTGAAATCAGAGAAACACAGATTAAGATAACAAGGAGATATCACTTTATACTCATAAAATTTGTAAACATTAAAACGTATTTGGATAATACCAAATGTTGGCAAGGCTGTGGAGAATTGGCAAATTATATGTTCTACTTGTGAATATTTAAACATATTCAGCTGTTCTTAAGCACCGACTGCAGTATTTAGTAAAATTAAGCATTGTGCAACCCAGCAATCCTACTATTGGGTAAAAGCCTTAGATACACTGGTTGATCAGTGTACCAGGAGAATGCATAAGGATGCTCATCATAGTGTTGAGAGGTGGGAAGGAAGTGGAAGCCCATAGATGTTCATCGACATGGGTCTAGATAAAAAAAAACAAAAACAAAAACAAACAAACCGTGGTAGATGCATACTGTAGAATATCGTGCAGCAGTTAGAGGAAATGAATGTAAATAAATCATAAGAACAGCATTGAGTGAAAACAGTAAAAACCAGAACTGAATCAAGCAGAACAAATTTGCTATACAAAACCATGCTATTTATTTTTCAGAAGCACAAACAAATCTAAGCATATTTAACAAAAACATCATAAAGTTGTTGTCCTCCTGGGGTGAAAGGGAACCAGAGAGGGGTTTGCATTAAGAAACAAGATATAAAAAAAGAAAAAAGAAAGAGGCAAGATATCCAGAGGGCGCCTGTGTGTTTCAGTCGGTTGAGCATCTCTCTTTTTTTTTTTTTTTTAAATATTTTATTTATTTATTTGACAGAGAGAGAGATCACAAGCAGGCAGAGAGGCAGGCGGAGAGAGAGGGGGAACCAGGCTCCCCATGAGCAGAGAAGCCCATGCGGGGCTCAATCCCAGGACCCTGAGATCATGACCTGAGCGGGAGGCAGTGGCTTAACCCACTGAGCCACCCAGGCACACCTGACTGTTGGTTTTGACTCAGTCATGATCTCAGGGTCATGAGATCGAGCCCATACTGGCCCTACATTGGGTCCCAATCTCACTGCAGAAATCTACTGAAGATTCTTTCTCTCTTCCTCTCCCTCCGCCCCTGTTCTTTCTCTTGCTCGCTTGCACATGTGCACATGCTCTCTCTCTCAAATAAATACATTAAATCTTAAAAAAAAAAAAAGAGGCAAGATATCCAGAAGTAAAATTTAACAAGATGAGGATCTGTATGGGCTTCTGGCGACCAAGTGATACCAAAGATCATCATTAACTCATCTCGAAAGGAGAGTTGCATTAGGGATTCCAAAGCCGAAATTATGTATATTAGAACCTTTGCCCTATTTGGAGAACATCTAGACAGTGTACTTAATATCTTTTTTAAGTAGTCTCATTTAAAACACAAATATTTTATTTAAAAAGGAAGCTTTATATCATGACCATCAGTGGAAAACTCGTATCTTTTCCTGGTAAATACAAGGGAAGTGTAAAAGCAATTACATGAAAACCAACCAATGGCCTGAACTTCCAGCTGGATACTGTGGCCAGCTGAAGGCTGAGTCTGAGGTTGGGTCTCTGTGGAAATGTCTAGAAAGTCACTAAAGAAAAAAAAAAAAAGGAATACAAAGGAAAGCCACTAAAGATATAGTAAACCAGCCTATGCTATTCCTTTTCTTTAAAATCAGAAGAGGGAAAGGAAATTAGGAAGGAAATATAACTTTATATGATGTGCTTCAGGAATATTTAATGCCTTTAGCTGGTATTTAGCACAACCCCTGAAATTAATTTGAGACCCATCAGTGTTATGTGTCCCACACTTTGGGAAACCCAAGAGTGAATGGCTGCTAATGTCTTTTCCAGCTTTAACTTCTGAAATTGCACGAGATTAAGAAAGGCAAAATCTTGTGAATGAGGGAAGATTCCTGGTAGTAAAAACACCAAATAACAGGATGCATTTCCAGTTGAGGAATTAGGGCTAAAAGGCTACTTGGAGGGTTGAATCAAATCTCCACGGTTGTTCCCATTTCAGAGCACCCTGCAAATGTTTTTTAAGCTCTAGGGATGATCCAGGTAAGCTCGTTGGAACTGGGGGTTGGTTGATGAGTTGTTTTTGTTTTTTGTGTTTTTTTTTTTTTTTTTTAAGATTTACTTATTTAGAGAGTGTGAGTAGGGGGAGGGGCAAAGGGAGAGAGGATCTCAGCAGATTCCCTGCTGAGTGAGGAGTCAGGCAAGGGCCTGGATCCCAGGACCCTGAGATCATGACCTGAGCTGAAATCAAGAGTCAGCTGCTTAACCCACTGAGCCACACATGTGCCCCTGCCTGATGAGTTCTAAAGGGTTGTAATGATGCAGCTTCTGAGACATCAGCAGGAATGATGTACTAAGGTAAATATAAAGAAAAGAGTCCCCAGAACTTGTAGTTCCATTGGTCTCTGACTTCTTTAGCGGTTTCCAAGATTATAAATAATTTGATCGATGGAGGGAATAAATATTATTTACCATGATTTCTTCCAGACATGGTGTGACTGTTTGGGTTGCAAGTGACATGACCCTAATAAGCGAAAAGGCGACAGGAAGTTACCAGGACTGGTTTGCTTCCCTTCTTCAGATCGGCTCTCTCCGTATCACCAACGCCAGTGGCTTCAGGCTTCCATTCTTCCAGCTTCCACCCCTCGAGAAGGAGAGCTGCTTCCAGCGGATTCCAAGAGTCGCTGGAGCCTCTCGTTGGCCCCAATGGAGCCCTGTACCCATTTTTGAACCATTACCACAGGTAAGAGGATTTCTTAAAGTATTGGATTCATGCTCCACGCGGGAGATAGAGGTGGGACCAGTCCCGTGCTGAACACGGGTCTGAGAATGGGGAAGGGAAATGCGTGCTGGGAAGGCAAAGTCAACAAATACTCATTGCTTCTTTGAAGTTAGACCAGGGGTCAGCCAGCTTTTTCTTTAAAGGAGAAAAGAGTATTAAATATTTAATCCTGTTGGGGCCATGTAGGGTCTGTATCCCACCTCTCTTTCTCTTTCTATTCCAACTCTTTATTTTTATTTATTTACTTGAGAGGTGGGGGGAGAGGGAGAGAGAATCTTTTTTTTTTTAAAGATTTTATTTATTTATTTGACAGAGAGAGAGATCACAAGTAGGCAGAGAGGCAGGCAGAGAGAGAGGGGGAAGCAGGCTCCCCGCTGAGCAGAGAGCCCGCTGTGGGGCTCAATACCAGGACCCTGAGATCACGACTTGAGCTGAAGGCAGAGGCTTTAACCCACTGAGCCACCCAGGCACCCCGAGAGAGAATCTTAAGCAGGCTTTATGCCCAGCGCAGAGCCTGATGTGGGGCTCCATCTCATGACCCTGAGATCATGACTGAGCCTAAATCAAGAGTCAAGATGCTCAACCGACAGAGCCACCCAGGTGCCCCTCTATTACAACTCCTTAAAAAGTTTGAAACCTTCTTAGCTTGTGGGCTATAACAAAACTGGCTGCGAGCTGGATTTGGTCCATAGGCCATAGCGGGCTGATCCTGGAATTAGACTGACCCTTCTTTTCTGTGTTTCAGAATGACTTTTTATAAGGTTTATTTTCTGAAATGCTTCTATAGACAAAACAACCTCTAATCCAGAAGCTTCATTAGAGCAGGGGCCATATCTTGTCTTCTCTTTATTCTTTTCTTCTTCTTCTTCCCCTCTCCCTCCTGCCCCTCCGCCCCCTTCTCCTTCTTCTCTCTACTGTTACCACTATTTGCCATGCCCTGTTCTTACCGCCTTCTATCCAGTGTCCAGCACAATGTCTGGTAATCGAAGTCACCCGATGAGTGTATACTGAGTAGATAAGAGCCCTTTTTTCAAAGTCCCACCAACGAAGACTGGCCTTCCAGCGGCTTGGAAGAAAAGAGAATCATTCTCTTGGGCGTTTTGCTGAGCTCCACTGCCTGGCGATTCCAGGAAGGTGGGTCGTGGTTGGCAGAAAGCAAACTGTATAAGGAAGCAGGAAACCAAAGTTTTAGTTCTAGCTTTGTCACAGCATTGTGACTTTGGACAAGTCACTGATCTTCCTGGGCTCTTTTTGCTTCTTCACTTGGAAAACAAAATGATTGGATTAGGGAGTGGCTAAAGTTTTTTATAGCTCAAGTTTTCTAGGCACAAAGGGAAACATTACGCAATAGTGACAGGGGACGATGAGAAGGGGAAAGTGTTTTTATTGTGGGGTGATTTTGGAAGTTGATTTTCAGGAGTTTTGGCTTTCTGAAGAAATGATAGTGACCAAAACTGACATATAAATGCAGCTATAATAGAAGGAGGGTTTTAGGGGCACCTGCGTGGCTCACTCAGTTAAGCCTCCAACTTTTAATTTTGGCTCAGGTCATGATCTCAGGGTCATGGAATCGAGCTCCGCATTCGACTCTGAGCTCAGCAGGGAGTCTGCTTGTCCCTCTCCCTCCCCCGCCCCCGTCATGTGCTCTCTCTCTCTCCCTCTCAAATAAATAAATACAATCTTTTAAAAAAGGGAATTTAAAACGTTCTTTTCAATTGAAGGCAGGAATATTTCTAATTTTTTTTTCCCAAAGGATGAAGTTTTGCAATATGTTCGGAAGCTTACCTTTCACTACACACACGGCAGACATTTGTAGCTGGAGAAATTTTCCCCTATGTAAATATTGTCCAGTAAATTAATCAAGCTTCTACTGAGAACTGATTAAATATCAGGTGCTTAGTTAGATGCCTCCAAGATGGAGAACAGATGGTTTCTTCCCTAAGGGAGTTTTAATCTGGAGATGTTGAATGGAGAATCATTTAGGTCTAACCAGGAAAACAGAAACACCTCGAAGTATTTCGAAGGGGGGAATTTAATGCAGAAAGGAGTTACACAGACGATGGAATTGTTGAGAAGCCAACAGGGGATGAGGCAGTGACCCAGGAGATGAGGTGGACCTGCTGCTAGGAGGTTTTTAGAGGCATGGAAAAAGAAATGGCCCATGATAAATGAGGCGGAAATGCCAGGATTTCCACAGAAGGTGATGGAAATGGATTGAAAGGCTCAGAGTAAGGCCAGAGAACCCACCAGATGCTTGTGTGCCATGGAAAAGATATGTTTGTAAGGAAATGAGGAATGTGTGGGTGAGTGGGACAGTAGCATCCCTGGGAAGCCTGGTGGGGCTTAGCCAAGGCTAACTCTAGGAGACACGGTGACAGAACTGGGCTTACCGAGAGCAACAGGGGAACTCGCACTGGGAAATAGAGTCCAGATGGTGACATTGAGTGTCAGGTGGACAGAATTATTGTAATGAATTAAAAGGCCATAGCAGCAACCAGGAAGGCCCTTCTTACAGAGCATTATGAAGATGCTTAAAGGAAAATGACCTCTCCAGGGGCGAAAGATGGGCAGCCAAGAAGAGCACTACTAAATGTGTATAATCAAAAGAGATCAAGGGTGGACCATCAGGAGGCTGAGAGCAATGACTCCTAATAAAAAGACACAGCACGTTGCTCATTTTTGCCAGACCTGAGCCAGTTTTGGAACCTGAAACCCAGTGAGAGGCCAGTTTTCCACAAGGAAGAGCCTTGTCCTGTAAGTGGACCCGTTAATGATTCTTCCAGGTTTCCCCAAAGGGACATATAGCCATTTACTTGAGTAATTGTACTGGGAAAAGGCGAAAGCCCAAACACTTCCAGGGCCGGTGGACACAGGATCCCAACTGGCATTGACACCTAGAGGTCAAAGCATGGTTATGGCCCGTCTATTAGAGCAGGCGTGTAGGAGACAGATTTGAGGTCCTTGACTATGGTCCAGCTCCACAATGTACAAGGTCTGTGTATTCAGCCAGTTGTCCTTCCCCAGGTTTTGAAAGGTATTACTGGGGTAGACATTATCCATAGTTGGTTTAATCCACACCGTCTTTGGTCTACAGAGTAGGAGTTATCATAGTGAGGAAGGGCAAGTCGAAGGCTCTGCCTCCCACTTCCCAACCCTGGCAGAGATAGTCAATTAATGATAATATCTCATCTAAGGGGGATAACAGAGATTAATTCTGGCAAAGACCTAAAGAGTTCAGAGCCAGTGGTCCTCATCCTATCTCCATTCGATTCATTAGCCTGGCTCCTGGAAAAATCAGGTGGCTTCTGAAATACAACAATGGAGACCAAGTAGTGCCCCCCCGACCCCCACCAACCAGTGCACCTACTATGTCATAAGTAGTCTCTTTTCTAGAGAGAGCAGATTAACAAAGCCACAATGTTCTTTTTTTTTCTCCCCAAATATATTTATTTGATTTTTTCAGTGTTACAAGATTGATTGTTCATGCACCACACTCAGTGCTCCATGCAATATGTGCCCTTCTCAATACCCAGCACCAGGCTTGCCCAACCCCCTCCCCCCTCCCCTCCAAGACCCTCAGTTTGTTGCTCAGAGTCCACAGTCCCTCCTGGTTCATCGCCCCCTCTGATTTCCCCCCATTCACCCTTCCCTTCCTTCTCACGATGCCCTCCATGATTTTCTTTATACTCCACACGTAAGAGAGACCATAAGATAATTGACTCTCTCCGCTTGACTTATTTCACTCCGCATAATCTCTTCTAGTCCCGTCCATGTTGATACAAAAGTTGGATATTCATCCTTTCTGATGGAGGCATAATATTCCATTGTATAGATGTACCACATCTTCCTTATCCACTCATCCGTTGAAGGGCATTTTGGTTCTTTCCACAGTTTGGCGATTGAAAGCCACAATGTTCTAAAAGTACAGTAGTAGGAAATTTGAGGTTCAGTAAGGTCAGCAGGTCAGGAGATGGTTACCATTGGAAAGATACTTGGTTAGTCACAGTTCCCAAGAGAAGCAGGCATGCCAAACGCCAGGGTGATGGGGGGCACTGGTGTTGTCAGGAGACAGAAGGAGTAGGGGGCAACTGCCTTCACTGTGGTTTCTTCAGGAAGGAATGGGAAAAGCAAGGTGAGTAGGTTTAGGATTGGACAGTTGCATGATTTCAGTGGGCTCTGGGCCACAGGGGCTCTTCCCAGTTGTCTGACATCTGGCCTGGGGTGATTAGCTTGGGATGGTAGAGGCCCAGAGTGTGAGGCTCCCCCCAAAAAAGAGGTGGCCAACTGGATTGATTGGTTTGTATTTGAAAAATGTGCTAGTGGGTGGGTCATTTACTTCCTCTAGGTATTGGCTAGCCTTGGGAGGGACAGTCCCTCTGGGGTTAGCAAGGGCTCTGATGTCACAGCATCAGAATACAGAAAAGACATGGTAATACAGGTGCATAGTATACGGTCACCAATCTGGCAAATGTGCCCTTTTCATTCCCTATCAGAGGATGAGAAGCAGCCCGCTCTTCACATGAATGGTCAACAGTATGCATTTATAGTTTTGTTCCAGGACCATGTTAACTCACTCCCTTCTATCATAATATACTCGGAGTAAATCTTGGCTGTCTAGACGTTCCACAGACTATGACCCTGCTCCACTATGTTGATAAAACTGTGATAATCCAACTAGATTTGCAAGAAGTGGCTAGCACGTTAGAGGCATTACTCTGACAATTGCATTCTAGAGGGTGAGAGAGAAAAATCTATGAAGACCTAAGGGCCTGTCCTATCAACAGCATTTCTCATGGGTCAACTTGTCTGGGGGTGTGACTATTTAAAGATGGAGGTAAAAAGTCTTTCTTGCCCCAAGTAGGGAGAGTCTTCCTAGAGTATGCCCATCTTTAGGATCCCTACAGAGTTGCTGAAATTTCTTTCGAGATCTCATCACAGCTTGACCTCTCCCTTGGACCAAACTTGTTTCTTTCCTTTCTTTTCTCTGGTGTTGACCCTAAGGAGAATTCCTTTTTTTTTTTTTTAAGATTTTGTTTATTTGACACAGAGAGAGAGCAAAAGCAGGGGGAGTGAGAGAGGGAGAAGCAGGCTCCCCACTGAGCAGGAAGCCCAATATGGGGCTCAAAATCAGGACCCTGGGATCATGACTCAAGCTGAAGGCAGACGCTTAACCAACTGAGTCACCCAGGCATTCCCCCCCCCCCCCCCCAGCCAAGGGTAATTCCTAATCAGTCCCCCATTCCCTAACTTCTATCTCAGAATCCACTTTTTGGGAAATCCAACCTGTGATAAAAGTCTTTTCCATTATCATTCAAGCAACAAACAGAAGAGGTCTGTGAGGACAGATAGGAAGGAAACCTTGCAAAAACAAATGGAAACCAGTCAGTGCTGTTCTAGAAATGTCGATCACTGCTTTCTCTACCCATACCCTTACCTCTAGCCCCAGATAGATGCTGGCAGTAGCATATTTGTACCGTGTGACCCAATTCCTCTTATCAAGTCAATTTTACTAATGGTGGATATGTGATTCAAGGGTACTTCATCCACTGGCTGGCCAGTGCTACGTGATTTGGTGATGTAGTGTGGAAACATGATGCCTTTGGGTCCATGCAATTGTCCACTCAGGAATTTGAAATGAGACAGAAACTGAGCAGGTTAGCTATTGTGCACAGCGGGGAAAAGGGGCGGGGTAGGAATGGTTTGGGAATGGACATCACAAGCTCTGTGCAGGAAAACACAGCTTGGTAAGAGAGTAGGATATAGAATAGAGAGAGGGTGAAGTAAGGAGAGGGAGAGGAGCCTTGATTCTTCCCGGCTTCCCATTTTGAGTTCCTAGGGGGCCCCGCTATGTGTTGGTTCTTACCTTTGGGTTCCTTGAGTTACTGATGAGACTATTCCTCAGTTGAGCTAGATTGAGTGTATCTCTTTCTTATAACTAAAGAACCTAGAATTGAACCTGCCTAGAATTGAAGCCTAAGGTGCATTACTTGCTGTGTGATTTATCATATCACTTTCTTTGTTATATTATTAGTTACCTTCTATGTATTGATTCTCTCTCTCCATTTAAACCGTGAGCTTTTTGAGGTTAGTGTTCTGTATATTTTAGGGAAGACTAATCATGATAATAATAATAATATTAATATTAATAATATTAGCTTACATTAACTCAGCTTTTACTATGTGTCAGATGCTGAGCTAGGTGCTTTTCCATGCACTACCTTTTGTAGGAAATGCTCAACTGTGAGTTTTTATCATCATTATTAATAATTACCTTCATGTACTTACTGAGAGGGTAAAACCAGAGGAAATGAACTTGCAATACAGCTGGAGGGAGGAAAGGAGGAATTTATTCCTGGGGTAGTATTACTTTTCTTAAGATTTTTTAAAAAAGATTTTATTTATTTATTTGACAGAGAGAGAGATCACAGGTAGGCAGAGAGGCAGGCAGAGAGAGAGGGGAAGCAGGCTCCCCACTGAGCAGAGAGCCTGATGTGGGGCTCGATCCCAGGACCCTGAGATCATGACCTGAGCCGAAGGCAGAGGCTTAACCCACTGAGCCACCCAGGCACCCAATTTCTTTTCTTTCTTAACAAAAGTGAGATATGTCCATGAGAGAAAACTTGGAAAAAACAGAAGACCACAAGGAAGAAAAATCTTAAAAATCACCCCATTCTCACCATGAGAGATAACCACTGCTAATATTTTGATGCATAGCCTTCAGTTCATACACACACATGCAAATAGGTGCACATGCTATTTTGTCAATTTCCCCCATGCAATCTGTGTGAACACTTTGGATGCCATTCCATATGCTGCCAGGACATGATTTTTAAAGATCCATGCAGTAATCCTCTATGTGAGATGTGTCAGGGAGCGAATGGAACAAAGGACCCTGGGAGATCATATCTTGGGTGGGGGCTGTGAACTCTCCTGCCTGTCCTGCGGGTTCCAGGTACATTTTTGCCCGGAACAGGGGGAAGGGTCGTATGACCTCTGGAGGGCACTATGTTTCCAAAATTCTTCTGAAACCAGTAAACTCTTGCATCTCTTTCCCGTCCTTCTTCCTTTTGCTTCCTTCATCGCACGTTGGTTTTGAAATTTGTTTGCCCTTCGATGCCTTGAGGCTCCCGGGAATTGGTGCCTCAGGGTTGTTTGCACAGGGTCTGGGTTCTTGGGCCAGTTGCGGATGGCCTGGGTCTCTTGGAAGGGCTTGAGTTTTCAGTGGCGTCCTCGCTACCAGTGCATTTCCCTGCACTATACCGGAAGCTGCCAGCAGATGGCGCTGTGAGCAAGTGCGTCTGCCTAAGTGTGATTTACACAAGCCCTTGAAGGCTTTAAATATTTATCCACAAAATTCAATAAAGCTGTTCATCAAATCTAATGCTTGGAATTTGGGCAGCCCATGAAAATATTATAATATTTTGCCCGAGGTTCCAGAATCCTCCTCTGTAGGGTGTGTTTGTATATTCAGACTCCTGATACTTGTTTATCACCAGCAGGAAGGAATGCATGTTTTCATATTGGAGATTTTCCATGAGATCAGCCTGGGAAAGCTTCCTAATTTTTTTTTTCTCTAGGTATTGCAGGGAATAGCTTACCTTACCTGGCCGAGAGGTCATCCAGGTGAGGTACAAATTTGAACCATCTATGTGTTCTCTGTATCCAGCAAGTGTGTCAGAGAGAGAGCACCCCATTAAACACTTTAATTTAGGGAGGGGGTAAGCTGAGTACAGTTTTTATTTTTTATCTTTTTAAAAATTTTTGAAGGTGTGTGCATGTGTGTGTATGTATGCATCCGTTAGAGGCGAGGGGATGAACAGTAAACGATAATCGTCAATTAACCTGATGTATGTCAAGTGCTGCCCCCCCCCTGAGGAGAATTGGAGATGCATCTGGTTGGCATAATGGGTGGGTGGACGGGGGTGAGATGGGGTCCCCACTGGCATTTCTTGGGCAGGAGGCAAGGACGCTGAACACCAGGAAACAGTTCATCATGAAGAATTGTGCAAAATGCCACTTGCTCCCCCTTTAAGAAGACTTGTATGGCTTCTTTCTAGCTGGGGGTGTTATGCAAACCACCTAACTTCTCTATCAATTTTCCTCATCCTCTAAAATGGAGATATCAGCATTTATCTGGATTACCTCATAGTAATGTGGGTTTCGAATAAGTAATGCATATTAATGCACTTTCCACACATTATGAGGCACCGTAGTACATAGCAATTTCACGCGCAAGCCTGGCCTGGTTGGCTGCCGAGTGTGATCAGCTGAGACCTGAGTCCCAAAACCTGTTTCCACCTGAATTCCCGACATGTCAGTCACCAGCTCCTCTCTCCGTTGCTCAAGCCCCAAATCGGAGCCACTTTGATTCCTTGTTGTCTGTCACCCCCCAAAGTTGAATCTCTCATCATTCATATCCATTCCACATAAAAACTCTGCTCAAACCTGTGTCTTCTCTTCATCTTTCCTGCCTTCACTGCAGGCCAGCTGTGGCCTTTGATATCCTGGGGGAGCCGCTGAGGCTCGTGGGTCTCAGGGCTTCTAGTCTGGCTCCCCCTGTGACACTCCTCTACACAGCGGCCAAAGTGATCTTCCAAAGAGTGTCATTCCCCAGCTTCAGGCCCTCATTGACTTCCCACTTCCCTTGGAATCGCAGCCACTCCTTCCACTGGCTTCCAAGGCCCTACAAGCTCTGGTGTCTTCCAGCATCTTTTTGAACCCCATCTCCATATTCCCCACAGTGCCTCGACATCCCGATTCCCAAACTTCCTGAACTCTTTCCTCCCTCAGCCATTTTGCCCTTTTCCTCTATCCAGAACATTCTTTTCTCTCTCTCTCTTTTAAAAAAAGACTATACTTATTTATTTGAGAGAGAGAGAGAGAGAGCACAGAGGGAGAAGGAGAGGAAGAACCAGACTCCTGGCTGAGCAGAGAGCCCGATGCAGGACTCCATCCTAGGACCCAGACGCTTAACCAACTGGGCCATCCAGGCACCCCTCTCCAGAACATTCTTTTCTGAGTCTTTTATTTCTTCAAATTTCAGTTCAGATGTCACCCCTCAGAGAGGCTTCTGGCGGTCTCCCCAAATAGATCAGTCCTACCAGGCATTTTCTACCCTATTACCCTGTTTGATTTCTTTTGCAATGCTTCTCCTCCTCTGAAATGGCCCCATTTTTAAATTTTTTTTAAATCCATTCCTTGATTTACACCGTTAGAATGCCATTGTCACGAAAGCAGGCGCTCTCTCGGTCTCGTTCCTGCTTTATTCCTAGAACCTAGAATAGTGCCTGGCATGTAGCTGGTGCTCAGTCAGTGCTTGCCGAGGAATGAAAGGGGGTAGCTCTGGCTCGGGGTTTCCCATCGGGTAGTAGTTGGGCTGTTGGCCAGGCCGTCATCTGAAGGCTGATAGGAAGCCGGTAGGAAGAGAGGTGGCTCACTCACAGGGCTATTGGTAGGAGGCTTCAGTGCCTGGCCATGGGGACCTCTCTGTGGAGTTGCCCATGACATTGAAACTAACTTCACCCAGAACAAGTGATCTAAGAGAGAGCAAGGGGAAAGCTTGGGGTCTTCTATGACCTCATCACTCACTGTCACTTTGGCCTTATTGTATGTGTTCCAAGAGTCACTGAGCGCAGCTCACGCTCTGGAGGGAGGAGTGTTGAAGAACCATTGGACAGTTTTGTTTTTTTTTTTTAAAGATTTTATTTATTTACTTGACAGAGATCACAAGGAGGCAGAGAGGCAGGCAGAGAGAGAGGGGGAAGCAGGCTCCCCGCTGAGCAGAGAGCCCCATGCGGGGCTTGATCCCAGGACCCTGAGATCATGACCTGAGCCGAAGGCAGAGGCTTAACCCACTGAGCCACCCAGGCGCCTCGCGTTGGACAGCTTTTAAGACCACCACGCCCAAGTCATGAGGCACACAGCCTGGGCCTCATTCTTTGGGCCATATATCTCTCCACCTGCCTTGTCTACTGCTTTCAAGTATGTCATTGGAGGCAAGAGGAAACACGGAGGCAGTTGAACACCACTAGCTCCAGCTTCTGAACCAAAAGAGAGTCTGCCGCATGCCACGGGACCAGCAGCATCCTCTGTGTGTGCGGAGGAGGGCCGGGGAAACGCTTGCACAGGCAACGTTAGGCCTCCTCCCTCTTCCTACGCTCTTCTTTAACGTTGGTGTTTAGTGGTAGGTGGCATAAATAAGAGCTTGGCCCGTAAGCTACAAAAAATGAGGCCCCAGTGATAACAACAGAGAAAATCCAAAGCTAAGGGAAACTAGTTGCTGAGAATCCTTGTTAATTGAAGTAATTAAATCAGCAGGAAGCCATCTGAACAATTATCACACTACAAGGAAAAACTCATTTTAAGGCCTTAGAATAAACATTCTAATAAATAGCTATTAGTTTATATTTGTAAATACCATTGGCCTATCAGGAAATTTGCTAATAGATTTTTAATTAAGGGGAACATTTATAGTAGAGCTGTACAGGCTTGTGTTCAACATCCTTCCCCTGGTTTGGACATGGAGCCTTGGACTCACTTTGAGAAATTGAGAAATTGGCTGGATCTCTCTTGGCCAAAATTGCTGATATTTTTTTTTTTTTTGGACCCACCAGGAGCTAATTCAATGAAGTCTCTATGTCCTCACAGGTGGAGGAACCCAAATGCTTGTTCTCATGAGAGAAATAAGGAGGTACTTACAGAAATATAGTTGGCGCTGTGGTCAGAGGACCAGGTAGTGAACACAGGAGTCCTGATCACGGTGATGTGTGCAGGTGTCTACGTCAGTTTCTTCCCATTGAAAGCTGATGGTAATTTTTTTTTTTAAAGATTTTATTTATTTATTAGGAAAGAGAGAGAGTGAGAGAGAGCATGAGAAGGGAGAAGGTCAGAGTGAGACGCGGACTCCCCATGGAGCTGGGAGCCCGATGTGGGACTCGATCCCGGGACTCTGGGATCATGACCTGAGCCGAAGGCAGTTGCTTAACCAACTGCGCCACCCAGGCGCCCTGATGGTAATTTTTAAAGGAAGTATGAATAGCTTACTTCTTTTTTTTTTTTTAAAAAAAGGATTTTTCCTTTTTGAAGTTCTTTCCAACACATCGTCTCCTTAATTCTCACTCAAACCTCATGGAGTACATAACACGTAGATGATTATCCCCATTGCTTGGATGAAGTAACTGAGGCAGATGTGATTTAATGTTATGTAGCAAGTTAAGGACAGAGTTGGACTGGAGTCTGGGTTTTGCAGCTTTTCCTTGTCTCTCTCTACCTTGATGTTTCCCAGTCTTCCTTTAAGGCAGCAGGGCCTACCTATTTGGGGCTCACCTTTAGGAATCTGCAGGCCTCGGACACCTGAGTGGCTGGGTCGGTTAAGCAGCTGCCTTCGGCTCAGGTCGTGATCCCAGGGGCCTGGGATAGAGTCCCACATTGGGATCCCAGCTCTGCGGGGAGCCTGCTTCTCCCTCTGCCTGCTGCTCCCCCTGCTTGTGCTTGCTCGCTCTTCCTCTCTCTCTGACAAATAAATAAATAATATCTTAAAAAAAATCTGCAGACCTTAAAAAAAAAATCCACCTGCACACACAATTTTAGGTACAATTCAGGAGATTTAATCACTCGCTGAAAACCAATGGTGGACTGCCTACGGGTTTATTTATCCCAAGACGAGAAGCCTCACCATTTACCTAGCAGCAAGGTGTTAGCCACATGGAGGTTTAGACCTCATATGAGAAGCAAAGATCTGACTCTTCCAGTTCTCAGACTCCCTTGCCTATCGCTTCCCTTCCAGTTTGGTGTTCATCAATAATTAGGGGAAAGGGCACCTTCAACATGGTGCCCTTTGAAGATCGAAGGTGCCCAGTTCTCAAGGTTTTATCCCGTTACATTAATTATCATTTTTCTTTAATATCTAGGGGCATTAAATGTTCTGAAATCAGATCCTTCTCTCTTCCCTTCCTCCGATTCAAGGTCCAGGTGGAGGGTTTTGCTTGGATTTGGCTTGAAGTGTCTCTGTTTCATGGGCACACCCACGTTTCCGCCCTTCTTTGAAATATCAGTGGCAGAGTAATATGATAAAGTTCTTACTTGACACACTGAGTAGTCTGTAATATGCTAACATTTCTGTATCATGTTAGTATTGCATTAAGCTAATATGACACTAATTCAAGATGACAGGAAAAATGACTAATACAATAAAACCTTTGTCTACTTCTCCAGGGCTACCGCACGCGTCTGATTTAATTCACCTGAAACCTCCCAAGGCTAGGCAGGGTTAAGGTGCAGGAAGGCCATGAAAGTGAAAGTCCCCGTAAACCAAAAACCACGGGACAGTTGCTGGCTGCCTTTCCTGCCTCCCTCTCCACCTGCAGATCCCAATTCCCAGGAGGCAGAATAGAGAGACGTGTCAAACAGGGGGAGTGGTGAGTTAAATGCATTAAGGTTGGAATTAAGACAGACTTGGATTCAGGTCTCAGCTCTACAAAATATTGATCCTGGGCAAGTTACTTAACTCGTTTGAATTTCAGTTTCCTGTAGAATAACCTCCATCCAATGACCTCATGGGGTAGTTTTGAGGGTTAAATAAGTCAACATATATTTACTAAGTACTCAGAAATGATAATGATGGTAATGATGACAAAAATGGAATCTCACTGGACCTAGAAACAGAATTCCTTGGAAAACCCTTGGGTATAGGGGTTAACTTATTTTTTATTTTTAAAAGATTTTATTTTTAAGTAATTTCTGTACACAGCGTGGGGCCTGAATGCACAACCCCAAGATCAAGAGCTTCATGCTCCACTGACTGAGCCAGCCAGGTGCCTCAAGATCAACTTTTCTTAAAAAAAAAAAAAAAAAAGATTTATTTAATTGTCGGAGAGAGAGGGAGCATGATCATGGGAGTGCGCATGAGTGCAGGGAGAGAGGCAGAGGGAGAGGGAGAGAGAGAATCTCAAACAGACTTCCCACTGAGCAGGGAGCCTGATTTGGGGCTCGATGTCATGACCCTGAGATTATGACCTGAGCTGAAACCAAGAGTCAGACACTCAGTGACTGAGCCACCCAGTCTTTCCCCCCACTCCTGCCCCTGCAAGGTCAACTTTTTCAAATATTTTACTGTGGTACAAAGTACATGCATAAAATTCACCATCTTCACCACTTCTGAGTGTGCATTCAATAGTGTTAAGAATATTCACATTGCTGTGCAGCCACTCTCCAGAACTTCTCTTGTCCACCCACAGCTCTACCTGTAAAAAACCTCCAATTTCTTCTTCGCCCCAGCTCCTGCATCATGTCCTCAAGGCTTACCCATGTTATAACATGTGTCAGAATTTCTTTCTTTTTAAAGATTGATTGATTTTTTTTAAAGATTTTATTTATTCATTTGAGAGAGAGCAAGAGAGAGAGAGAGAGCATGAGAGGGGAGAAGGTCAGAGGGAGAAGCGGACTCCCGGTGAAGCCAGGAACCCGAGGCGGGACTCGATCCCAGAATTCTGGGACCATGACCGGAGCTGAAGGCAGTTGTCCAACCAACTGAGCCACCCAGGAGCCCTAAAGATTGATTTATAACAGCATTATCCATAATAGCCAAATTATGGAAACAGCCCAAGTGTCCATTGGCTGAGGAACAGATATAGAAAATATGGTATATATACACAATGGAATATTATGCAGCCATTAAAAAGAATGAAATCTTGCCATTGGCAATGACATGAATGGAGCTAGAGAGTATAGTGCTAAGTGAAATAAATCAGAGAAAGACACATACCATATGACTTCACTCATACGTAGAATTTAAGAAACAAAACAACTGAGTGAAGGGGAGAGAAAAGAGAGATTGATAAACCAAGAAATAGGCTCCTAACTATGGAGAACAAACTGATGGTTATTAAAGGGGAGGTGGTGAGTGGGGGTTGGGTAAAAAAAAAGAGATTGAATAGTATTCCGCTGAATATGCATAGACCATATTTTGTTTATCCATTCATCTGTTGATGGACATTTGGTTTGCTTTTACCTCTTGGCTATTGTGAATGGTGCTGCTATGAACAGAGGTGTGCAGATATCTCTTTGAGACTCTGCTTTCAATTATTTTGGATAGATAACCTGAAAGCAGAATTCCTGGGTCATATGATAATTCTATTTTTAATTTTTTGAGGAACCACTGTACTGTTTTCCAATGATTAGTGATGTTGAGCATCTTTCCAGGTGCTTGCAGGCCATTTGTCTGTCATCTTGGCAGAAATGTCCATTTGAATCTTTGTCCATTTTTTAAATTGAGTTATTTGATTTTTTGTTGAGTTGTAAGAGTTCATTATATATTCTAAATAACTCCTTATCAGATATATAAATTGCCAGTATCTTCTCACATTCTGGAGGTTGCCTTTTCACTCTGTTGATTGTGTCCTTAGATGCACAGAAATCTTAATTTCTAGTCTAATTTGTCTATTTTTTCCTTTTATTTCCCGTGCTTTTAATGTCGTATCCAGGAAATCCTTCCCAAATCCAATGTCAGTAAGCTTTTCTCATATGTTTTCTTCTAAGAGTTTACAGTTTTAGTTCTTACTGAGAACTTTGATCCAGAGTTTGATCCAAAGAACTCTTACTGAGGTCTTTGATCCATTTTAGGTGATTTTTTATATATGATGTGAGGTAAGGGTCCAACTTCAATATTTTGCACATGGACATCTAGCTTTCTTAACACAATCTGGGGAAAAAGTCTTTTCCCATTTGATGGTCTTGGCACCCTTATCAAAAGTTCTTTGACTTTTGTCGATAAGAGTTTGTTTCTGGGTTTTCAGTTCTTTCTCATTGATGCATAAGTCTATCTTTATGTCAGTACCACACCGTTTTGATTACTGTAGCTTTATAGTAAGTTTTGAAATCTGGAACTGTGAAGACTCAACTTTGTTCTTCTTTTTCAAGAAAACTTTCTTGATTTCTTTTTGGGGTTGTTCAAGGAAACTTAATTTCCTATTTATTTTCTTGAAGTGTTTACTTTTTCCAAGTCATATGGGCATGCAGCAAAAACATTTATACAGCATAAAAACATGTGTGATGAAAAAGAAGTCTCCCTCCATACTGGACCTCTAGGTCCAAGCTTCCTTTTCCAGAATCTACCACCCTTGCTAGTTGCTTTTATACTGTATTGACACAGCCACTGTATGAACAGATGGGATGCATAATATACACCATTCTGGACCTTGCTTTTTTCTTTTAAACCCACTATATGTTGACAAAAGTTTCATATTAGCACACCAGGAAATACTTTATTCTTTGTAAAAGCTACCTACACTTCACTTTTTTTTTACTTTACTTTTTTTTTTTAACCATTTCCATAGCGAGAGACATTTATATTGTTTGCAGTTTTTGCTATTAGAAAGACTGCTTCAATGGACGTCTTTGTACCAGTATCTTTGAGCACATACATGAGTACTCTGCTAAAATAAATTCTTGAATATGTTTCTAGAACGGCAACTGCTGGACCAAGATTATGTTCACAGAAAATTTTGGGAGATTGTATGCAGTTTCTACTAATTAATACATGTTGCTGTAGTTTTCAAGGATGGAGGTTTTTGCCATATCTGTAGGAGAATTTTGATCTGATAGGTTAAAATAATGGCATATTTTTAACAGTCTAGTTTACATTTCCATAATTATGAGTCATGTATATGACTCATATGCTCATATGAGTCATATATATTTTTAAAAGACATTTTTTTAACCCTGTGAACTAACACTGCATATTTCATGCCCATTTATTTATTGGGCTGTTGAACTTTTCTCATTAAGTTACAAAAAACTTCTTAGACAAAACTGGCTCTTTGCCAGATGTGTCCCAAATATTTTTTTCCTGGTTTTTGTTTGTTTGTTTCCTTTGTTTATGGTGACTATTTTATTGTGCAGACATCTTAATTTTTTATGGAATCAAATTATAAATTAAAAAAATGTAAAATTTTTCTCTGTGGCTTTAGGTTTTAGGTCATGATTCAAGTGGCCTTTTCTATTCCAAAATTTTAAAAAAAAATTCTCTTGTGTTTCTTATATTCTTTTTATGTTACTTTTCATGTTTAGATGTTTGATCTATTTATCATTTATTTTGGAGCAAGATGTGAATTAAGGAATCTGGCTCACTTCCCCCCCCCCCCCAGATGGCTATCTAGTTGTCATTATAGCTTTTATTGAAAAGGTTCTATTTTTTTCTCCACCGATTGAAATGCCACCTTTGGCACATAATACATTTCCATAAGTACTAGGATTTGTTTATAGACTCACCATTCTTTTCTGTTGGTTTTATACATCGGCACCAAATTATTTTAATTACTGTAGCTTTCTAGCTCCACAGACTGAGATTTACTCATCCAAGAAATAGTCTATTGATATAGTATTGAGATTACATAAAATTTATGGGTTGATTTAGGGTGAAGGGACATCTTTACAAATAATACTCAACCTTCCAAGAACAATCCTGTTCTTGGAAGCTTGAACTCAACCTTCCAAGGTTGAAATTTGGAATTCAACATTTGAGTTTTGTTTCATGTTCCTTAGGAGTGCCTTCAAGTTTTCTTTTTACAAGGATTCTGCACATTTTACATGGATGCCTACAGTTTAAAGTATATTCCTGAATATTTTATCTTTTAAAATTTCTATTTATAAATGAGACTTTTTCTTCCGTAATGGGTTCTCATTGGGATATCTGTATAGAGAAAGCTATTGTTATCCATATATAAAATTTAAATACTCACTTGTCTGATTTCTTGTTTTTTTCCTAATAGCTTTTTAGTTGATCTTCTCGAATTTCCTAGGTACTATATAAAATCCCATAATGTACAAATAATCCTTATTTTGCCTTCCCCAATCCAGTTTTAACTACCACATTTTCATGGCTTGCGAAGCATCCAGAACAATGTTAAATTGTTTTGGTGTGGTGTCTTATTTCATTCCAGACTTGAGTGGGAATGACTTGGTAATTCACTATTATACATGATGATGACTTTTTCTTTATAGAGATGTTTAAAAAATCATATTAAAGCTGTATCTATTTCCTTATATTTTCGTAAGGAGTTTATTTTTTTCAACCAAGACTGCATGTTATTTTTTTCCAATACCTTTACCAGTATCTATGAAGATGATTATATCATTTTTCTTCGTTGACATGTGACTGTAGTGAGTCCCTAACGTTGGACTATCTTTGCATTTTAAATCTTGGTATATTATTCTTTTAGTGTGCTGCCAGATCCTAAGTGCTGATATTTTATTCAGAATTTTTGCATTACTATTCATAAGGGCGATTTACGCTGTATTTTTTTTTTATTATGCTATCTTTGTCCTATTTTGGTATCAAAGTTTCCCTGGTGTTGTAAAGAGAGGTTGGAAATAATCTTTGAAGACTCTGAAGTGTTTTGAAGTGGCATTAGAAGTCATCCATTCTATGAGGTTTTGGTAGTTTTCCCTTGTGAAACCATCTGGGTCTTCTACATTTTGGGTGGCTAGTTCTCTGATTCCTTTCTAAATTACTTCTAAAATTAGTGTATCTAAAAAAAGGAAAAAGTGTAGCTGTATGTGTTTATACTTGTGATGTAAAAGTATTCCAATAAGTTAATAAGTCTCTACAAAATTAGTGTATTTGGGCTCTTATCTCTTCCTGGGCCAGCTGTGATGATGTTTTCCTAGGAAATTAGCTATTTATCACAGTCTTCTTCAACTTCATCTGAAATAAAAGTCTTGGTGATACTTTGAGCTTTCATTCTTTCATCCTCATCCCTTGATATTTTGTGCCTACTCTGGTACCTTTCTTTCTTTCTTTCTTTTTTTTAAGATTTTATTTATTTATTTGAGAGAGAGTGAACACAAGAAGGGGGAGCAGCAGGTGGAGGGAGAGAGAGAAGCAGGCTTCCTGCTGAGCAGAGAGCTCAATATATTCAGTTTTCCCTGTTTTAGAAACTTATACAAATAGACTATGACTCTCTCCTATCTGCTGCTTTCAGTCAGCCTAATATTTGAGATTCATTTATGTTGTTGTGTACCTATTTTATTCCATTGACTGGATATACCCCAAAATATTATTATTCCCTTAACTTGCTGGGAGACAGACAGTTGGGTTATTTCTAGTTGGAGCTCTTATGAAGAAAACTGCCACAGATATTCATGTACAAATCTTTTTGTGGATGTAGGTTTCCATTATTCTAAGTTGAATACCTAGGAATAGAATGCGTGGGTCCTAGAGTAGATAGATATGCTTAATTTTTTAATGAACTGTTTTTCAAAGTGGTTGCACCGTTTTACATTCCCACCAACAAGGTACAAGCGTTCCAGTCGCTCCATATCCTCATCAATGCTTGGTACCGGTTGTCTTTTTAACTTTAGCCATTTTAGTGGGTGTATAGTGGTATCCTCTATGATCTGAATTTGGCCATATCCCAATGATTAATGGTGATGAACACCCTTTTCATGGGTTTATATAGGCTATTGGTTTCTCTCTTTCAAATCTTCTGCCTGAGTTTTTGTATTTTTCCGAGCAGATCACTACAACTTGATAAAGCAGACTTAGCTCTCCTTAAATGCCATTCCTTGAGATTGGAATCTGTGTTACTAGTTAGTAATAATTTTTCTAGGGGGCTAATTAAAAATTGATTTTTAAAAATCAATAGATTTTCTTACATTCTTTGAGCAGTTTTAGGTTCACAGAAAAAAATTGAGTGAAAAGTCCAGAGAATTTCCATATCCTTCAATAGCCCCCCATTTTCCCTATACTAATTTTCCTAATATTATTCACATTGCTCTGTATTTAGATCTTTCTCAATTAACTATAAAGAACATCATCTCACGCAAATCACTTCTTTGCGTATTTTGCTCAAAGTTTATATTTATTGAATGCCAGAGGGTTAATCTGATATATATTACTCCAACATATACAAAATTGGAAATATAATGTGAACTAGATTAAATTAAATGTGATCACGATTTGGGGTTTTGTAGTTCAAAAGTTACTTCTGTTATAAGCCAGACACTCGTTATCTGAGTAAAGACACATTAAATTCTTTTGATTCTACCTCTTAAATATATCTTACAGTTATGTATTTGTATTGTAATTCCTATCCTCTTTCTCTATGACAGCATCAGTCAGTGCTTGGTGGGACTGCTGCCGTAGCTCCCGAGTACTTGCTCCATATTTGTTCCCTAGGTCTGTCTTGGGATGGACATTCATTCCTATTTTCTTGGTTATAACATCATGATTTTTTGTGGGTCATCCAGTTTCATTGGGTGAAGGTGCTCCCCACTGCTGCCAGCCCACTCATCTGGTCCAAGGGTGGGCATGTGACCCATCTTTGGCATGCAGATCCTCTGTCCTCTGTCCTGGGAGTTTAGATTTTGAGCAGAATGCGATAAACATTGACAGTGACTATAGTTATCCATCCTGTTGACTGTGCCAAAAGACACTATCCATGAACTTTTGCTTCTGAGTCAGGGCCTTTAGATTTTCCAGTGATCATGGGCCTTGGCCCATAGCCTTCCAGTAAATTGCCCCCCCCCTTTTTTTTTTTTGGCTTATGTTAACCTGAGTTTCTGTTGCTTACAACCAAAGAATTTTACCTAACATTCATCAGATTAAATAAGATACGGTCTAAGCTGCTATAACTAAGAGCCCAAAATACAGTGCCTCAAGTGAGATCTGAGTTTGTTTCTCTCTCTTTTTAAAAGATCTATTTATTTGAATAAGTAAAGATTTATTTATTTGAGAGAGAGAGGGTGTGTCTGCAGGGGGTGGGGGCAGAGGGAGAGAGAGAATCCTGAAGCAGACTCCATGCTGAGTGTGGAACCTGATGCAGGGCTTGATCCCCCGACCCTGAGATCATGACCTGAGCCAAAATCAAGACTCAGGTGCTTAACTGACTGAGCCATCCAGGGGCCCCTGTTTCTCTCTGTTGTGCAGGAGTCCAGAGTGGGTGAGCAGGTCCGTGCTGTGAGGTCACTTGGGCTCAGGTAGCTTTCTGCCCTTGCTCTGCCATTATCAAGGGTGCTGTCCTGGTCCTCTTAGTTGATGCTGGGTTCCTGCCACATCCACATTCCAGCCCATAGGAAAGGTGCTCACACTGTATGGCAAATCTTTCTTCTCTCCTGCCACACCTGGGAGAAGCGGATTGGAGTGTGGAGACTCTCGCTGGGTGAAATGGGCCCAGGAAGAAGGGAAGAAGGATTTGGGGACAATTGGTGATTTACCACATGACATCACACACACACACACACACACACACACACACACACCTGCACATGTAAATATGCCATCCTCCTGCTGAAAAAGCCTTCCATAGCCTCCCCTGTGGTTGGATCAAGACCAAGACCCTCACATGGCCTGGGGCCTGCATGCTGGGGCTCTGCCCACCTCTCTATTGGCCCTCTCTATTGACCTGGCATTATCTTAATTTGTTGTACCAATCGCATTTTTGTAAAGATTTTAATTGTTGTGATTTATTTGAGAGAGAGAGAGGAAGAGAGAGAGTATGGGAGTGGGGGACGGTCAGAGGGAGAAGCAGACTCCCCACTGAGCAGAGACCCCCCCCCAATCGATGTGGGACTTGATCCTGGGACTCCAGGATCATGACCTGAGCTGAAAGCAGTCTCTTAACCAATTGAGCCACCCAGGAGTCCCAATACCAATTGCACTTTAGTGTTTATTGCTTTTACAAGTTTTTATTTAAATTCCAATTAGTTAACATACAATGTAATATTAGTTTCAGGTGTACAATATAATGATTCAACACTTCGGTACGACACCCAGTGCTCATTACAAGTGCACTCCTTAATCCGTCTCTCCTATTTCTTCCACAACTCCCCCACCTCCCCTCTGGTAACCATCAGTTTGTTCCTCAGAGTTAAGAACATATCACGGTCTGTTTTCTTTGCTTGGAACATTCTTCCCCTCTTCTCCTGACTTACCCTTACCCTTTAGATCACCATCATTGTTTTCAAGGAAGCTTTCATAGACTCCCAGATTAGGTCACAATACCCTCTTGTAGCACCCTGTACCATGTTTTTCAATCATTTAATGAGTTTAAGTAATCATGCGACTGATTAATACTATTCTCCCCTGCCAGAATGTCCGCCCCCTGAGGTCAGGAAGCACATCCACCCTGCCCTCTTGGGATGCCTAGCTCCCAGCATAGCGTTTGGCATACAAAATACCCTTTAAAAATCCCAAATGAATCCTTGAATGAAAGAAGGATGTGAGAAGATGGTGTTATGGCCTAGATGGGATGAAAGTTTTTTGGTTTTCAGAAACTGGAGTAGATCCTAGGTGTGTTCATGAATGTCCTGATGCTGGATTCTCGGAGAGGTGGGGCGCAGGCAGAGGAGGAAGAGAAACCCCATAGCGTCAGCTACTATTTGAGATTTTAATGGGGAGCCCTCTCTGCCTGGACATTCTTCAGCTCTGAATCCCAGCTGGGCCAAGCAAGACCTCTGGAAACTTTTCTTTGGCCAAGTCATCAGCAAAGAGAAAGGAAGGAAGAATGGGGAGAAAGAAAGGAAAAAGAAGAGGGGAGAAGAAATGAACAATGTATTTGATGAAGTTCTATGAGTCGCAGCTCAGGAGTTCATGCTGGTTAATAAGGACGTTCATCATTCTTTATGTGTGTCTGGGCTTCCTCGTTCATGAAGTGTGTTCACAGATGTAATTCATTCTCTTCTTCCTCCAGCCTTTTGAGTGGGCAAGGTAGTACTTACTGTCTTTACTTCAAAATAAAGCTTTGATTGTTTTCTTTTCTTCTTGCAAAAATGATACCTGCTTCCTATAGAAACGTTCCCAAACACAGATAAACAAAAAGAATTTCAAAAAGTCTTATCACTCAGAGATAGAAACTGTTAACCCCTTGATGTATATCTTTCTTGATCTTTCCCCATGCATATTTCATGTTCTTAATCTGCTAAAATGAGAATTTGACTAAAGGGGAAGACAAGGCTCAGGGAGGGAGTTCATGTATCTATTTCTTTCTTTATTCATGCAATGATTTCTTTCTAACAAGCTCTGTACAAAGAGGATCGGAGGTGTGAGGCGGTCACAGCCAGCAAGGAACCGACTGAGACTGGGGCCCCCATCTTGAGACTCTTATTTTGAATTCATGTGGCTGTTTCCACTTCTCCAGCCAATGGAACCTCATGAATAAGAATTTGTTTTCCCTGCTAGGAGAGGGTTGGTGTAAGCGCCAAGAGACGTGGGGGTTGGCTCTGGAGAGAATGGTAAGAAGGCAGGTTGTGGATGGGAAGCATAAGGAAGCCTGGTAGAGCCCAGGACAGATGGACAGATTTTCTGATGCCACATTCTGATGCCCAACCTAACAGATGACAATTAGCAGCCACCAGCTGTAAAGTGACTGTAAATGCTGCTTTGAATAAAATGAGTCTTTTATTTTTGACGCATTTAGCAAAACATTTTAAAATCCAACAATGAATGTTTGTTGGCAGCCCAGAGGCTATGTGGCACGGGGGAGGGGCCGGCTATTTGCCACGGATGAAAGCTCCTGCGGGTACCCTCTCTCCAGCTAGAGCAGGAGGCTCTCCTCTTGAAAGGAGGGAAGTGGGCTCATTCAGAGTGGTCACTTTCTAGCTGGCAGACCTTGAGCAAGTTCCTTCTCTCTCCTTCGTCATCAGTTTTCCATCTGTAACTGGCCTCCCTGCATCCCTTCTTATCCCCTCCAGCTCCCACCCTGTGCCTCTTCTCTACATCATCTCCAGGAGTCGTTTTTAAACATTTCAGGGGCGCCTGGGTGGCTCAGTCAGTTGAGCAATGACTCTTGGTTTCGGTTCATGATCTCCCGGTGGGGAGACCTAGCCCCGTGTCAAGCGCCCTGCTCAGCAGGGAGTCTCCTTCCCCTTTCCCTCTGCCCTTCCCCATGCTAAAATAAATAGGTAAACAAACAAACAAATAAATCTTGAGAAATTTTAAAAAGTTAAAATGTGCATTCATTTGCATCAATCTCCTGTTTACAAATTCTATGTCAGCCTGTAATAATGGGAGTGAACTCTATGGGATCCTTATGGGATAGAGAACCACACAGTAAGGTTCTGTGCCATCTGGCTCCCACCTACCTCTCCAGCTGCATTTTTTTTTTAAGATTTTATTTATTTATTTATCTATTTATTTGAGAGAGAGAGAGAAAGAGTGCAGTGGAGAGGGGCAGAGGGAGAGGGAGAGAGAATCTTAAGCAGACTCCCCGCTGAGCATCTCTCTTGGAACCCTCAATGATAGTAGGAAGTCAAGTACCTCTTCCTCTATGTCTGGGCTTTTCAAGCTCAGCACTATTGACATTTTGTTCTGCATATTACTTTGTTCTAAGTGGCTGTTCTGAGCATTGTGGGATGATTAGCAGAATCTCTGGTTTCTACATCCTGGATACCTGTAGCACACTTTGATTTGTGACACCCAAAACACGTCTTCAGAATTGCTAAATGCTGGGGCGCCTGGGTGGCTCAGTGGGTTAAAGCCTCTGCCTTCAGCTCCAGGGTTCTGGGATCGAGCCCCGCATCAGGCTCTCTGCTGAGCGGGGGGCCTGCTTCCCCCTCTTTCTCTGCCTGCCTCTCTGCCTACTTGTGATCTCTCTCTCTGTCAACTAAATAAATAAAATCTTTTAAAAAATTTGGTAAATTCTACTCACCCCCCCCAGGGGAGGAGAATGGTCTTTAGTTAAGACCGTTGATATGTGCACACCTCAGTTCCCCCCATATCTAAGGCTGTGTCTGATTCCACTCACACTCTCTTGGTTAGGGTATATCCTAACCGAAAGGTTACACATTCAAAGATTTGTCAAAAGAGCTTCGATGAAACACATGCTTTTGGCGTTCTGCCAATTATCGCCCCCTGGGGATTTGTATCACATTTGGCTAAGCTGGAGCTACATTTCCTTTTGTGGTCCTGGATTAAGCTTGGCCATGAGAGAAGCCTGTGTGAGATTTGGAAGGTGGAGTGAAGGGGTCACCTTGTTCTGAAGCAAGGTGGCGTAGGGTCAGGCGCTGTCGCATTCACGCTGGATGTGGGGTCTGCCAGTCACACGGTTGGCGAGGACTGACTGCAGGGCCCATGGCCTCCTCCCTCCCACTTGCTCCTCCCTTAGCTTCTCTGAACCCTGGGTCAGGCTCACGTTGGATCCCTAGCAGGTCACACGTGCCACTGGTGTTGCAGGCAGGGAGGTGGCTAGAGAGAGCATGGGTTCCTATGAGAGCCGGACACCCCTTCCAGTTCCTCCTTGCAGTTGCAGAACGTTCTTCTGGCTCCATTCTGGCCTTATCCTCCTCATGTCATGTCCATCTTCCTTTTGCAATGGCTGAGGCTGCTGACTTTAGGATCGGACACAGGCCAACAGACCTTCACAGACTGCTGACCAGCTCCCAGGATCACCAATGACCTATAACAGAGCTGGCCTGTCACTCATGGTGGCTCTGCTCCTCTGATGAAAGCCTAAATTCTAGACACCGCCCCCCCAGCCCGGGTCTTCAGGTGCATCCTGATTGAGAAGTTGCATATTGAAAGATTGCTCAAAAGGACTCTGATGAAAGCAGTTTAATGCAGCCTTTGGTGTTTTGCTCTTTATTGTTCCCTGGGAACCATGAGAGGAAAGAAAAGTGATCCTTTGCCCTCCACCTCTCTCTTTTTAAAAAATCCACTGTAGCTGTTACCCTAGGGTACCAGGAGCCCTTAATATTGACTCAACAGAATTGCATGGTGGAGGAATCAAGAGAGGATTCATCACTTGACAGGATTCCCTGCCCGCCCCAACTCAGGCTGAGTCTCTGAAAACTCAATTTGGAGGTGTCCATTTCATTTCAGGGTGTGAGCCCTCTTCTCCCCAAAATTTACTCGGTGCCATGTCCTACTCCTTATGCCGATGCTTTGTCACCCAGAATGCAAGGGTTTAATTTACCCAACTGCCTGTGGACTCTATGGGTTATTCCATATTTATTTCAATTATATAAGTATACTGGGCCAGTGTATTTATTTTAAATCACATTATCTACAGCTTCCCAAGCATGTGTCAACAAAAAGAACGGTTTCAATTTAGTAGACTTTGAAATGGTGTGCAGTTTATCCTCACTTCAATTATACTCTCTACAGTAAGTCATGGGCAGCTTCAGTATTATTCAGGGCAAGGTAATGCTATCTGAAAGCATTGATTTTTCCCTTCTCTTCAAGAACAGTTCACTGAAGGATGCACTGGAGTCTCCTTTAAGGAAACATAAAAATACATTTCTCAGCTGGAACTTCTGAGAAATCTCAATCTTAGGGGCTCTGGATGAGGCTGTTGGAGAAGTTTCTAACCTTTAAAGGAAGCTGTGCAAAGCTGGTTGCCAATGCGTGACCATAGCAGGAACCATGTTTCTTGGCTTGAAGTGATGGGAAATGGGTGGGCAAAGGAAGAAAAGGATGCCAGAGAGTTCCTGCACTCTGCCAATAAATAAACTCATATTGATGGGGCACCTACTATGTGCCAAGCCCTGTGCTGGGAGCTGGGGATCCAGTGATGAATGATAGAGGTCAGAGCTTCATGGGCATGTGGCTCATGGAACTCCCCCAAGGCCACAACCTTAGGAGGGTTCCATACTTGGCTCAAGGTTCTATTGTTGCTGTCTTGAAGTTCTTACTAACTTTCAAACAGAAGGCCCATGCTTTCATTTTGCACTGGGCTCTGCAAACTATGTTGCCAGTCCCGATAAATACACATTTCTGCCCTCATGGAGCTTAGAGTCTAGCAGGGGAGACAGATAGGACCTAATTACGGACACTAATTACAGAAGATAATTCCACTTGTGACGAGGGTTACTTACGAGCTGGTACAGGTGTGCTCAGAGGGTAGGTAACAGAGGGACCTAGTAGTTTGCAGGGAGTGAAGCCACCAGAAGAAAAGCCAGTGAAGCAGGCAGTGAAAGATAGCTCATGCCAACATGCAGAGTTCTCCAGGGAGATCATTCTGGGTGGAAGAAACAGCATGTGCAAAGGCCTCCAGGTAGGAAGGAGCCTAGCCTATCAGAATCAGAGCGGCCAGTGGGAGTAGGGCATAGTGAACATGGGGGCAGGACAGGATTCTCTCTTTGGCAAAGCTACTAAGATCTGGCTGCACTGTGGTCAGATTTATAGATTTTCCCAGTTGGTAACTGGAGGTGACCCATAGACTTCTTTCTGTTGGTGTCCATCATTGCCGTGTGATCCATGAATTCATCTAGCCCTCCTTAAATATTGCAATTCTTGGGAATGAGGTGAATGGCACACGAATACCTCAGTCTCTCAAAATATTATTCATTCTAAGTTACTTAAATTTAAGTGACATAAACTTAATAATTACTGAGTAGCTTTTGAAGAATCCAGAACGAAGACGTCGTTTACAAATTTACCCAAAGCCTCGGCAGTATTTACACATAGTCTCAACAATGTTTATAAATTCATGACACCACTGCATGTTGAGTGAGCTGTTTTATTCCTGTGCGTTCTTTACCCACCTCTTTGACACATAAAAGCATGAGTTCCCTTGACCTTGGCCGTCCGGAATTTGGTGAATATCCCTCTGCAGACTCTTACACGTTGTGGCTTTATTACTTTTTCATCTCTCCTCTTTCAAAGCTGAAGAGAACTGTTCTACTGAAGTCTCTTTACAGGTGAGTGGAAAATTCCACACTACGTGCAATGGGGACAAAATCGAAATCCGTTGTACATTTGAAAGTTTACTTGTCTGAAACATTTGCAATTTGAAGTCTTGGGGACTTGGGAGAAGGAGGGGCCAGGGGGAGAAAAAGAGCCTCCAGTGATGAGTACTTAAGTAGTCCCATAAATCACATTTGAAAAGACAGCTCGTATGTTTACTGAATTGATTTGCCTGGATAAACGGAAGAAAAATGTAAAAGAGAAGAATAGAAGACTCTACAAATGACCCTCATCTGGTGTCATTTTTATAATGGTGTCCTGTCGACACCTCACTTTACGGCTGGATTAAAAACTTCAAGCAGACTTGACTAGGCATCATTAGCATAGGAAATAACTCTGGGGTCAGTGACAGTAGCCGGACTTAAAAACTGTTTTATCTCTTTTCGTCTATTAAAGTGAGTTACATTTATGGATTTTCTAATATGAAACCGTTCCTATACTTCTGGGATTAATCCAGTTGGGTCATGTCTGCGTGTGTATTCTAACCATGTGAACCACATTCATTCGGTATATTCACAATGTTGGGCACTGTTTCCAGAACTTTTTGTTTTATCATCCCAAGCAGAAACTCTGGTTCTGTTAGACAGTAACTCTCCATTTAGCCCCCTTGTAACTTAGGTTCTTCTTTCTGGCTCTCTATAAATTTACCTATTCTAGGAACCCAACTCCTGCAAAATCTGTCTTTTTGTGTCTGGCTCACTTCACTCAGCATGATGGTTTCAGAGTTTTACTCATGTCATAGCCTGTGCCAGAACTTTATTTTCATTGCTTCGTCTTCATTTAATGACTGGGGGAGGAAGGGGGAGCTGTGGTAGGAGTCATTGATTTTTTAGAAAGCCATAGTTTTTGGAAAAGGAAACTTTCCTCTCAAAAAGTAATTATGGAAATGTCATAAAAAGGTGAAAGATTTTCGAGGAGAGTCAGACATAAAAATTACATGTTGCAAATTGTACTCGAAAAGAATTATTTTAATTGAAGTAGCTATTCCCAAGCCCAAGTCCCCTCTGCTCCTGTAACCTCAGAATGCTCAGTTCTTCCTTGTCAACTACTTGCTCCTCTGATACGGCCTCAATGTGCCTCTTAAGGAAGAACTCCTTGATAGGAGCTACTTGGGGACTATTATGGGAACCCTGAGAAATTAATCTGTAGAGAATTCGGTCACCATCGCAGGTCATTAGGCAGGTAATTTTCAGACCCATGAAATCTTTCGCTCTTCCTTCTTTATGTGAAAGTCCGTCTTTCCCATGAGAAAAATATCTCTCTAGCATACTTAAAGGCGGTCCTAGGAGTTGGCTTTATTCATTCATTCAACCATTCATTCCTCAAATATTCACGAAATGCCCGTGATGTGCCAGACGCTTTGGGACCAGGGACGTTTTGGTGATCGCGCCGACGCGGTCCCTACAAGGTGAGAGCGTGTATTACTGCAGGGGAGAGACACACTTTGAATGGGTAATTATGAGGGTGAATCATGTCATAAAAGGAGAAGTGAGGGGCACAGTGGAAACATGACCGTACACTGTAAGAAATGAGGGTGACCAGAAACTTCCGCGCGGGTTGTTTGGAAGCATGAGTCATGAACAATTGGTTCCTGGTGTTCTCAAAATTAGAATAGATGAAGAATTAATGCGGGCTGTGTCTGGGATACTAACACTCTCAGAATATTCTCTGCCTGATGAGAAATAACTGATGTGTCCATTTTGACATCCATTAAATGTGACCATTGTGTAAGTAAAGTGGATGGGACTTTTAAGACACGTAAAAAATCTGTTTTACTCCTGGGAGGCCGTGATGGGACACTCAGTTAGGAGGCTGCTGTGACAGGTGTCAGGCCGTGGGCCTGGAAGAGCGACAGTTGCCATGGAGGAAAAACATACGATGGTGTCGTATTTTTAAAGGATTAGCCACGTGTTTGTGGTTTCTTGCTTGTTTCTCCAGCTCTTGCCACCCCTCCATTCTGCCAACGAGGCTCTCCATCTTCACTGTCTTAGCAGAAATGCCGAAGAACCATGTCTCTTCTTGGATTTGAGTCTCCGAAGCCCAAGAGGAACAGGAAGGATTCGAGTTGCATTAGAGGGAAACTTTTGGCTTCTGATGCTACAAAAGGGTCCCAAGGTGTGTGGGCCATTGGCCACGCTCTCTGAGACCCTGTTCTCGCCCTTCCGCTGCTCTGCTTTGCATCTCGGCGTTGACCCTCCTACACTCCACTCCCAGGCTCTATGGTGCACGTGGCCTCTGAGTAGGTTTGTCTATGGCGACCTGGCCCAGACCTTGGGTCTGAGGTGATAGGAGGGAGACGTCAGGGCATTTCTCCCTCTTTTGTTTCTGCTTCCGGTGGCATCTCTAACGGCAGCTGTATTACCTCCCTGGCTCCGGCTTGTGGGGAGCATCAAGGCTCTGCGAACACTGCTTCCTCCCTTTGTCCCTTTGTTTCCCCAGCCCTTTGGGTTGCCACCGTGTCTCCCGATGACCCCCGTCAGCCTTTCGAACACCTTCGTAACTGGTTCTCCACATTGCATGCCCTCGGTGTGGCCTAAACTGTTACCCTGACTGAATGCTGGTTGACACCCCAAAATTGTCAGGAGGGCTCACAAAAAAGAAGGGACATGGATGGGTCCTGGGCTGAAGGCAGCAGACTTGAAATGCCTGTATGGACCAGACAGAAGTTTCTCTTATGCATCGCCTGGCCTCTATGTGAGCTCCTATTTGAGCGAACACAATGGATCCCAGCACCTACTTGCTGTGGGAATTAGCATCCTTAGCCCATAGTTGTTCTTCCCTTTGGGAACTGGCAAAGACTAGTAGCTGCAGTGCCCTTGTTTGTGCCCCCTAAACTTGGCTCTAGGTAGATAACCCTCATTCTAGATCTCAAGGACACCCTGAAATCCCAGGACAGAGGATGGGGTCCTAGTGCCTGGAATATCTCACAACCCAGGCCCCTTAAAGTAAGGACATTTGCATCTCATTTTGCTCTCCACCCAAGAACTGAGCAAGTTACAGCTGGAAATTACTTTAGAGACCATCTTATCCAAATTTTTCATTTTGCAGATAAGGATATTGAGGAGTGGGGAATCCCTTCAGTTCTTTGGCTGTGCAAGAACTTCTAGCTCATCCTGCATCTACTACATTTTGGTGAATACTAGCACCTTTAATGGAGAACTGCCACTGGCCCTCTCTATGCCCCACAGAATCATGTATATTCTAAATTTTCCGTTCTTTTGTGTTTGAGAGCAGAGAGCAGCTACTGCAAAGAAGTCCGCACATACCTATCTCTGTACCTGTTCATGTATATTTGGTAACATAAAAACGTCAACCATTCATCTTAGGGTTCTGCAAAAGAGAGCTCTTTCTGGAATGACACTCGAACTGCGCAGTATCATCTCAAATCTCATTTTGGTGGCTCTAACCTTCTAAAAGCCTGGCACAAGACGAAAGTGGATTAAGGTTGAAATTTTCCAGAGGCTTTGTCTCACGTCAGTGACGTATTTCTAATCACTTCCCATCATCGTCAAAGCCAGAATGGCGTCTGAATCTCACGGACCACCATCATGGTTCAGAAGAACCGCATACCGTGGCTGAGAGAAGAACGTTGACCAGAATGCTGGTTAGCAAAACAAATCTAGAAGGAAAAAAAAAAAAAAGGACATCTGCATCCCTAACTTTATTCGACCCCCAGATCAGCTTTTTCAAGAGGATAGTGGCTCCTAATTACTTTGCTCTTCCTCCCTCTAGTTTTCTAAAAGGAAGAATAAATCCCAGGACTCGGTGTTGAAGGTTTCAACTGTTTTGTGTTTAGGATCCTAAGCACCGGTGTCTGAATGGTTGGAAGACACACGCATTTTGCAACACCCCCCACCCCCACCCCAGGAAGGAATTCTTCATCTTTAATAAGGTGCTCTGTCCAGGCCCAGGTAGATTCTCCGGGAGATAATTTGGCAGGTAAGCGCGACATCGAGACCCTCTCTATTCCATTCCTTATAAACTTCCAGGCGGCATGACGGAGGACTCGAGCATAAAAGTTTAGAATCTGTGTCTTTGCCTGAATTTAATCATCTCCATCAGAATCCTTAAGGAATTACAATAACAGTGATTCATTCATAATTCACAATTTCCATTATCTTCTTTCTCCATCTAGTGTGGGGGGTAAAATTTATGGCTTCATTTACATTGTGTGCTATGAATAATAGAAGAAATATAGTAAAGACCCATGGAAATGTTCTCGCTACAGACGCACTTTGGAACACATCTGCATGACAGTAGCCTTCATACAGCTCCCGATCCACAGAGCCTGCAGCTGTGAAGGAAGCATTTCAAAGGGGCCATTCTCATTATACAGTCTTCTCTTTTCTTTGAACTTCAAAGCAGAACGAGGAGACCTTAAATGATATGGGGTAGGTAAGTGATGAAATTGTAACTTTAGGTATAAAATATCTTCAATTATGTGTATGGGGAAACACAGCCATTCAATGGAGCAAATATGTTTGCTCAGAATGCTATCTGCCTGGCAGGAACAAATTTAATCTTAAGATTTCTCTGAGCCGTTGGGGCCTTAACGATAATCTAGCCCAAAGCCCTCCTTTTGCGAATGGGCAAACCAAGGCATGGAGAAAGAAAATGACTTGCTCAGGGTCACGTGGTAAAAGGCCGGTCAGGACACAGGTGGACTCCTCCCTCCCTGTCCGGGGCTCCTTCTGGTACACCGCTTTCACCTTTGTTTTAAACACAAAGCACCTGGCTTTGTGACACCGCCGTGAAGCTAGAAGTAATCCTCTTGCAGAGGGATTTTTCAAACATGGAGCAGAGACATTTTCAAGGATTTCCCCCTAAATAATAATCTCTCTCTCAATGGAAAATCTTCACTGAAAAACATTTTGGGATTTGAAGAAAGAAATTTGCCATACTTCTGTGATTAAGGAAATCTCATTTTTCTTCTCCCAAGGAATGACAATAAAGCTGATGAAAGACCATGCGACGTTCAGATTTCTCCCCCTGGTGTCTAGCAGTAGCCCAGTGCACTACTTTATTACAACTCCATCCATAGAATAAAAACCAACCCAAATAATATTTAAAGAATGGCTTGTCCTTTGAATCAATAGCTTTCCAGAGACCATACGGAGCATGACCTAGCCAAGCCAACCCCCTTTCACATAGTAGAGATCAATGAATTTTTGTTGAAAAGATTAAATTCACAAAAGTACTTTTACTTGTAGTTTGTTGTAGGCTATAAAGAGTTGTTTCTAAAACCTCGTAATGTTCATCACTCCCCCCACCCCAATGCTATGATTCCTTCTTCCCCATCTTTTCCTATTTTGTGTTTGAAGAAAACACAAATCACAGAAAATCATTGTGTAGAAAGGCTTTGGGAAGGGTCTCTCATTTCTTACAGAAGACTCAATGTAGCATGCCCTGTCTCTAATTTTATTAAAGTAATTCAGATATCATGTTTGTAGGGAGGCCTTTTGTACCTGGAAAGGGCAACTGATATTAGTAGGCAAAACACATACAAATTCCACAGCACCGTGATTCACAGATGCATATTCTCTGATCCAACATGTCTAATACATTTAGTCATGCACAATAAAAACCAAACAAAAGAAGCAACCACCGGCCTTTCACTGCCCGATTCCCACCCCAAGCTTTAAGGAATTCCTCTAGTAATGCACACCCACAACAAAATAATGTGTCTCCTCCATCCTCCCAAGGATGTAGGAAAGTTCAGAGTGCATTCTCTCTAGACAGGAAGACAAAGAAAAGATCACTTGGTTTACCTTCTTGTGCTAAGTGCTGACACCACCCTATTCCAGAAATGATCTTGTTATAGAAAGAGGATTCCTGTATGTACCGCCAGAGAAGGGTCAAGCTAAAAACAGTAACAAACTTAAATTTCCACAGCTTCCCAAGTAACTGATATCCAGCCTATTGTCCATTTCAAAAGTTCACTCCCTAAACTAAATTCAGCCTGATTAAGATACTTTTTTGGTAAAACCACACCACCTGCCTTATTTCTCAGTGTCTGCTTTTTACGCACTGAGCTGCTCTTCATTCAGTTAAGAATAAGATCTGCTTATGAAGCAGGTGACAAAGACCAGACTTTTGATTTGGACTTGTAGGACTCCTAAAGAGTCTAAGAACCCAATAGTCCACCAGATCACTTTCCTTCCCATAAACTTTTTTTTCCCTCCTGCCCCACCATGATGGCACAGGGAATGCGGTTCGTGGGGAATTAAACTTACACCTGCTTTGTTTCTGGACACTGGTTCTTTTTTTAATCTGGTCATAGAGACCCAAGTTTTGTTGGTTTAATTCTACTCTGACAGTTCTCTTCTGAAAGAGACATGGATGCAAGAGAAAGCTATTGAGTTTATTTTACAGGAGCAGAGAGAGTTTCTGTTTTGTGGGAGCACAATGCAATCTTGGTTTTTCTCTAAGTGATTGCCATTTTATTTTCAGTATGTATTTATTTTGGGCAATATTGAAGAGCAAGCAAGAGCAGCCTTGTAGCTTGTGCCTGAGAAGTCTAGGCAAGATTGGCAACTTGGTGGCAGAAAGGTCATAGAACATCCAGCCTGCAAACCCGGGAATCATGCTGTTCTAGGTCAGTGGTTTTCAAATGGGGGTGATTTTGTCCCCCTAAGAAACATCTGGCAATCTCTGAGACATATTTGATTGTCACAACTAGAAGCCAGAGACTCTGCCACACATTCTACCATGAGTAGGACAGCCCCCACAATGAAAAATTAGCCTACCCCAAATGCCAATGGTGCTGTAGTGGAGAAAACCTGCTCCAGATTAAGTCTTGCTGGAATATTGTGTCAATTCTATGTCTAACACTTAAATAGAAAATCCAGGGCACCTGGGTGGCTCAGTTGGTTGAGCAACTGCCTTCGGCTCCAGTCATGATCCTTGAGTTCCGGGATCGAGTCCCACATCGGGCTCCCGGCTCCACGGGGAGTCTGCTTCTTCCTCTAACCTTCTCTCCTCTCATGCTCTCTCTCACTTTCTCTGTCTCTCAAATAAATAAATAAATAAATAAATAAATAAATAAATAAATATCTTTAAAAAAAAAAAGAAAAAGAAAATCCAGCCAGTTTGGGACTTGTCCCATGAGGGTGGCCAGGAAGTGGGGGTACTTGAAACGGTATGAGACAAGATACTGGGAAAGGGACAAAGCTGTTTAATCCAGAGAAAAGGAGGCTCAGGAGACATGAAGTTTGTTCTACTACATCAGAGACTAACTAAAAGTCACAGGGAGAAAGATTTTGGCTTAAATAAGGAGGCCATTCTATTTATTTATTTGTTTGTTTGTTTGTTTAGAGCAAGTGAGTGAAGGGGGGTAGAAACAAAGGGAGGGGGATAAGAGGAGGGGGTAGGAATCTCAAGCAGATTCCCTGCTGAGCCTGGGGCCCCACTCTGGGCTCAATCCCTCGACTCTGAGATCATGACCTGAGCTGAAACCAAAGAGTCCAATGCTTAACTGAGCGAGCCAGGTGCCCCAAGGAAGTCATTTCTAACAATGAAAGTTACTGGGAGTAGAATAGGCTTCCTTGGAAGTAATGAGCTCCCTGCTACTGGGTAAGTTGAAGTAGACCCCTCTGGAGCATAAAGTCCCTAAGAGTAACCAAAGTACCCGTTTTCTTCCCCACTGCATCCACCAGGGACTGGCATAGAACTCAAGATGTAGTTGGATACCTAGTTCATTGCATGAACAGTATTTTGATTCTTTCTCAAAGGTATTACAGAGGACATTCAAGGTTAGAAAGACTCTAATTTTTACTTTTGGTTTGGCCTTATATTTCCTTTGGAAATATTTTATCTAAAATTTAAGGCAACAGCAAATAGAACTGAGCGCTAGCAGAGCTCAATATAATAATTTTAAGTTACATTTGGCTAATTCATTTTTGAAGAGTCTGAATTCATGTATAATGATACACTGACACAGAAGGTGTGTCCCACTTTCAACGATCCCCATGTTGTAGATAATCTACAAAATATGTATCTTTAACATTTTATTAAAGTATTACATATAAACACTGAAGTGCCCCTGAAACAAGTCTACAATTTGTTGAACTTATTTATTTAATTTTATTTTTTCTAGCTTTATTGAGATACAGTTGATACACAATGTTGTATAAATCTAAGGTATAGAGGGCGATCATTTGATATACATGTATATTGCAAAATAATGATCATTGTAAAAGTAGTTAACATGTCTATTACTTCATCTAATTACACACTTTTTTCCCTGTGGTTATGTCATTTTAGAATTATTCTCTAAGCAACTTTCAAATATATAATACGGCGTTATTAACCATAGTCATCATGCTGAATATTAGATCAGAAACCTTATTCATCTTATAACTAGAAGTGTATACCCTTTGATCGTACAGTTTGTTGAACTTTTACAAACTGAACATATCCATATCTCTGCTACCCAGATTGAGAAACTGAACATTTCTTGCACCCCAAACTTCCATTTGTGTTCCCTTCCGGTCACCCAAGGGAAGCCGCTATTCTGGTTTCTAACAGCATTGAATATTTGCACCTATTTTTGTACTTTATATGAAAGCATCACTGTGTGTTCCCTTTGTTTCTATTTTCTTTCATTCAACTCTATGTTTATGAGACCCATCCAAATTCTTTTGTGTCCTTGTAGATTAGATTGTTCACAGTCATTACTGAATCATATTCTATTGTGTGACTATACTGCAAGTTATTTACCCATTCATTGGTGATGGACATTTGATTTGTTGGTGATGGGCATTTGAGTAGTTTCCAGTTTTTGACTATTATGAAGAGGGCTGCTATTCTAGAACATGCTTGTATCTACTACATAGTGCTGTGTATAAAACCACCACAACAAACCAACAATGCTGTTATTTCATATGGTTCTGTGGGTTGGCTTGGCGGCTCCTCTAGTGGTTCTTTCTGGGCTCATCATGCCATCTGTATTCAGTTGGATTAGTAGGTTCAAGATGGCCTCCCCCATGTGGCAGCTGGTGCTGGCTGCCAGCTGAGGCATCTCACATCTCTTTCACGTGGCTCTCCTTTTCCAAGCAGGCTGGACGGGCTTTCTCACATGGCAGTCTCAGGGCAGGATTCCAAGAGGGTGAAAGGAAAAGCTGTAGGACATCTTGAGGTCTCAGCTATGGAACTGGCCCACTGTCCTGTCTACTGTGTGGCCGACCCAAATTCGAGAGGTTGGGACATAGACACCACCTTTGGGAGGAGCTGCTGAGTATTGTGGCCATGCTCCAAAATTGATTACAATATCTTCTGGTGACTATGCTCCACATTTCTCTTATTGCTGAGTCACAGGTTGGAAGTTATCACCAAACACTTTTCTAAAGTTGCCCAGGTTCTCTTTCCACCAGCACATACCTGTTTGCCAATACTTGGTGTGTTGGGAGCCCGTTTTATTTTATAAAGATTCTTTTCTGATCGAATCAATGTGAAAGAACATCCAAAAAGTCAGTTACCCTCATACACGAATTTAAATTTCATTTTTGAAATGTATTTTGGATGCAGCTAAAAATTTAAAAACCTCCCCCAAACCTTCCATCCTCTTGGTTAAAGCAAAGGAGCCACATGCTTCTCTGTGGGGTTAAAGGACATATCCACTCACATTTTTTTTCCTGTCCTAATAATAAGCACTATTTTCTCTTCCATCCCTGGGAAGATCCTAGACACCTTGGGCCACTCTTAGCATAGGTAAAATTCGTGAAACATTCCAGAGTCTCTATCTTGCAATCAATGAATCAATGAATCAATCAATCAATCAGAAAGGCAGGCAGGCAGGAAAGAGAAAGGGTTTTCAGACTAAAGTAACTGTAGTCCACACCTCCAGTCTCTGTGTGAGGCCAGGAATGAATATTGGTCCACAACTCTGAAAAGTGGGAAATGTAAAATCATTTTTTATCACAATCAAACTTAATTTGCTTCTTAAACTTCCGTTCTGAGAAGGAAGGTTGAGGTGGGAGAAGATGGGACAGAATCTCAATCAATCCAGAATCAGTTCCCCTCATCCTTAAACATTTCTCTTGGAGCTGTCTAGGTCGTGGGGCCCCTACATGTCACAGCTCTGTAGGTTGTGGGGCCCCTACATGTCACAGCTCTGTAGAGAAGGTCCTGGACCCTCAGTGCTCACTGTTGGCATCTGCTGGGGGTTCCCATCTGGCTTGGGTCATTGATCCAGGCTGCTGTGTTGTCCTTCAGTTCTAGAAGGCCGGTCTTTCCTGTTTTGATCTTCATCAGCTCCTTCTACACCCTATTTGGGAACATGAACAACATTTGATTGCTCTCAGATTCCTTGCTCCAAGTGCAGCCTGCTAGGTTTGTTCAACCATCGCCAGGTAGAAGCTTCTTTTATTCCCACATTTCTTTGAGCTGCATGCATCCATTTAGGATGGTTCTTTGTCACATGCGACACGTCTCTACTTGTTGATCACCTATCTTGGCATCTAACCTTCCTTGAACCCATTGGATTCAGCCTTGGAAGTGGGGGAAAGGCAGGGTGAGTTTGAGGGACTGCAATGGACTCTATTTTTTCTTGCATACTGAGTTCCAAACACATTGAGAAGGGTAAGCAGTTGGAGAACATCACTTATGCATTTATCCCAATAAGTCCTTCTTGAGCCACTACTAGATGCCAAGGAAAGCTGGTGTTTGAGAATGTGACTTAGGTCTGAGTGAACAATGAGCTTGCAACACGGTGATGGTCAGTTTTATGTATCCACCTGGGTAGGCGCATAGTACACAGTTATTCAGTCAAACACTAATCTAGGTCTTTCTGTGAAGGTATTTTGCAGGTGTGATTTACATCTACAGTCAGTGGACTTTATGTAAAGGAGACGAACCTGGATAATCTGGGTGAGTCTGATCTGATCAGTTGAAAGGACTTAAGAGCAAAACCGAGGTTTCACTGAGGAAGAAGCAGTTAAGCCTGTGGACTGCAGCATCAGCCCCTGCCTGAGAGTTCCCAGCATCCCCAGACAGCCTGCCTATGAATGCTGGACTTTTCTAGTTAGCGCCCACAACTGCATAAGCCAAGTCCTTCCAGTAGATCTCTGGTGGAACCCTGACTGATTCACATACCTACACACTAGTCACAGGCAGTCCTGGTCCCTAGAGCAATGGGCAGAAATGTTTCCAGAAGATGGCCAGTGTATAAAAAGGAAATAGAGAGGAAGAGTGGGAACTAGGTATTAACCATCTCTTTTTTTCCCATCTCCTCCCCATCTGGGGCCAGAGACAGAGGGGCAGGTAGAGACCAGGGTTGGTATGCAAAGTAGATCCCTCCTCCTAGAAGAAAGAGTCTTCTCTCACTTCCTCAAACACTTGAGGTAAAGCAAAGACTGTGAGAGAAAATTTAATTTTATATACTCAAATTATAAAAAGTTTGAATATTAAATTAAAAAAAATTTTTCCCAAAGATTTTATTTATTTATTTGACAGAGAGAGAGATCACAAGTAGGCAGAGAGGCAGGCAGAGAGAGAGGAGGAAGCAGGCTCCCCGCCGAGGAGAGAGCCCGATGCGGGGCACGATCCCATGACCCTGAGCTCATGACCTGAGCCGAAGGCAGAGGCTTAAACCCACTGAGCCACCCAGGGGCCCCAAAAGTTTGAATATTAGATCTGCCTTATTTTACCAGGTGAAGTACCTCTGATGAAATTATTGCCTTTGATCAAATGCTCACTGAAAGAGCTCACAGTTCAGTCTTCTTTCCTCTATAGTGTTTTACGTAGAATGTTATCCATGATATTATAATCTAATAAGATGCCAATTATAATCCAAACTTTCAAACAATTGTTTAACTAAGTCCAAGACATCATACTGTAAATACTTGTGTGATGCATTTAAACTCAAATCCAGTCGAATCTTCACATAACGTGTGCTGACAAGGGGACACTAGATTATTGGGTCAAGAGTCACAACCATATGCTTTTCTCCTTAAGTCTATATTATTTTTGTGTGTTGCACATCAGTATGGTAATTAAAAGTATGGTAATTAAAAGTGAGGCTCTGGAGTCATACAGCCCTGATTTTAAATCCCATTTGTGTCTTTGAGCTTTGATTTGCACATCTGTGAAATGGGGATCATAATTGTACCTTACTTAAAGCGGGGTTGTGAGGAGTAAATGAATAATATATGCAGTATATGCAAAGCATTTAGTGGGACATCTGAGTAAAGACGGTATTTGGAATTTGTTCATTTTACCTCTCTATTTTCGTCTTCTCTCAACACCACTAATATTGTACTAAAAAGAAGTATTTTGCTTTGTTTTGAATAAAACTTTGTTTTGAATAAATGAATGGGAGGGGAGACCATGGCCAGAAATGTTTGGAAGCCATTAACAGAGAAATAGAATGGTAAGTGACTTAGGATGCCTAAGAGAACAGAATCCCAAGGCTTGTAGTGTGAAAAGCTAAAAATCAACCCGATTTAAACCACAGACCCAAAGGCTTGTGATCAGGAACACAGGATGGGGTGAGGCAGAGGATCAGAGTCCAGGAAGATTAGTTGAAAGCCTATATGAGAACTGTTCAAGCCTCATATCTCCTCCCCACTGGCATCCAGCCAGAACATTGTCTCTCTTTCATCCCAGTAGAAGAACAGAAGTTTATTCTTAGAGAGTTTAAAAACAGAAGGTCTCTGGATTGGGAGATCCCAGTCATACCTGAAGATGGGGTTACCCTACTGAAAACAACAACAACAATCAAAAAACAGGGTTTAAGTGAATGAATGCATTCCACTTGCTAAGACCCCCAGTGCTCCCTTCCCTAAGCTTCCAGAAGTAACATTCAGGCCTTGTTCCTTCCTAGGAGATGAAAGGGGTCTTTGGGGGAAATTTGACATGGTCTGTGGATGTTTTGCAAGGGAAAAGCCTAGAGAGAGCACCTGGTGAAGTTCACAGTCATTGTGTCTTGCTCAGAGCAAATCTGTTTTTTCTTCCCACACTTTTAAATACAATGGAAAACTGGACTACCAGGCACGAGAGAAAACTTAAACATTGGAAGATAGCAATAAAAATAGGCAATGGCACTAACAAAACAGTCTGGTAAAAAAAAAAAAAAAATGGAAACAATGCAGGGAAAAGAAACTAAGAAAAAAAATCCTTTTATTATTGTATACATAAATCAAGAACAGGATACTTTAAAAAAGGAACATTTAGAAATGGAACTCTTTTTTTTTTTTTGGAACTCTTGATAATTAAAAATGAGAGCAGAAATGAGAAAATCAGTAGGAGAGCTTGAAGATGAAACTGAAGAAAAGATTAAGCCAAGAAGATTTCCTGGAAGATAGAGTAAAAAGATGATAGAGAGTAAGAAAATTTAGAAAACCAGTCCAGGAAGTACAATATCTGAACAATGGGAGTTCCTGAAAGAGAATGTGGATGGTTTGTTTAACTGAAGAACATTTCTCAGAAGTGCAGGGTGAATTCTCAGATAAGAGCCACTGAGTTATGAGCACAGTGGTTGGAAATAGACCTACACCAGACCCACATGTCTCAGAACCCCAGGGCCAAAGAGAGAGAGAAAAAGAGAAAGAGAAAGAGAGAGAGAAATAGTCACCCACTGACGGCCAGGAATCAGAATGGTTTCAAGCTTCTTAATAGCCATACTGAATGTTGGGAGACAATGGGGAAATGCCTTTAGAATTTGGAGAAATATTGTGCCTACTTGGAATTTTATACATAGCGAATCTATCAATCAAGTACGAGAGTGAAATATAGATATTTTGTGGTAAGCAATGTTTAAACAATTTTATCTCCCACATTTCTTTTCTGAGGAAGCTGCTAGAAGGTATGCTCCACCCAAATGTGGGAATAAACCAACAAGAAGGAAGACATGGGACTCGAGAAAGAGGTGGAAGTCCAACACACAAGAGAGGCAAAGGGAATCTACAGAAAGATGTTGAAGGGGGATCCCAGGATAGGAGTTGTACACCGGGCTTAGAGGGAAACTGATTCTGGTGGGAGCGTGTCAGAGGCCCCTGGGAAAGATTTCCCCAAAAATAGCAAATTGATAGACTATCTGATCGTCTAAATATTTTGAGAAAGATTTGGACAAAAGACAGAGAGTTTGGAGTTGAATTAGTGTTAAGTTCACAGAAAACAAAACAAATAAGGAAACAAGACAATTATCCACAGGGAAACTAAAATTTATACAGGAAAGAAACACAATTATTAGTTTGCGCATGGTTCAGCTGTGAACAGCATTTGTGTAGTCTTAACGTCAACACCGAATATTGATCTAGCGAAATTATGAAATAGTTATATTGGGAAGTTGGGGGAATGGAAAGTTGTCCTGGGAAGTGTGTGGTGAGAGAAGCAAGGGAGTGAATAAAAGCTCAATTGTCATCATCCAAAGGAGGGGGTCGATAGACAATGTAAAACACTGAAAAATAAAGATGTGTTCCAAGGTGTGTTGTTTAGAGATACGAAGATAAATACCCAAATAATCTCTTCAGAGAGCTGGAAATGGTGGCTTCTGCGAAAGACAAGTGGGGCAAAAAGTAGGGAGTTGCTGAGTTTTGCATTAACTTGTACAATGATTTGGCTCTTTTGATATATGCATTATATCTTTGATAAACACGAAATTGTACGAAGTCTCAGCGCAGTGCTGGTTGTGTAATGAGTCTTCGCTAATTAGCTCTTCTCACTAATTTTATTGCGCCTAGTTTATCAACCCTGAGCAGATGTGAAAGGAAGCAAGGAGGAACTTCCTTGAGCAGAAGAGTTCAATCTCCATGTGAGGTCTCAGCAGTTTTCTTCATACTGATCTCATTATTGGATTTGGGGGGAGATGTGGAACCCTACAAATACCTCAGAAAGTTAAAGGGAAGATGTAACATCAGACACACTGAGTGTCACTTCTGTGTGCAGAATGGTGCCCCTCGTGTGCATGATGTCATTTATCCTGAAGGCTACCCTATACCAAGTTTTATAGTATATCAAGTGAGGATGACCATCAACTGAGGCTGGTCAGGCCCAGAAAATTGGAGTAGAATCGCTGTTCACCACACAGTGAAGATTGGAGCGGCTCTGGGAGTTGAGCCCAACTTTGGAGACTAAATCCATGCTGCTCCCTCGTCATTGCCACTCACGGCCCCCAAGAGTATATAGGCAAAATCTTGGGTGAGTTTCATAATAGATTCATGAAGGGGGTCCGGATGTCTGGAGGACAGGTGTAATTGGCAACGTCTGACTACGCTGGCATTCTCTTGCCAAAAGCAGACCTCTGGGCCCGATGCCCTGGAAGCTGACCCAGCAGGCTGCCCTTCTGTTCTTAAGGCTTGCAGAGTGCCCTGTCCTGCCAGCTCTAGACCCACAGAACCAGTCCAGTGTTTGCTTAATCTTTTAGATCCCTCTTGATGGAACAACTTGTTCTCCTTCCCTCCCAAGGAGATAGGTGAAGGCTGCAGGTAAAAAGAGCCTTTCTTTTTCCTGTTCGGAATGCAGATGCAGTCCAAGCCAGCGGCTCAAGTTACAAGGGTGGCAGTGGGCAGTGAGATGAGACCCTGAAAACTGGGTCCTACATTGTCATTCTTTGGCCTGAACTCCAGTCAATCCAAGTGATCAGTGCTGGTGGAATTGAAGTTTGGGGATACCAGTAACCTTAGATAAACTTGGAGTTGGACATGGATAGAACCTTATTGTTGAAAATTTTTGGGACACCTGGGGGGCTCCATCAGTTAATTGTCTGCCTTTGGCTCAGATCATGATCCTGGGTCCTGGGATCGAGTCCTGGGTTGGGCTCTTTGCTCAGCGGGGAGTCTGCTTCTCCCTTTGCCCATCCCCCCGCCCATGCTCTCTCTTTCTCTCTCTCTCTGACAAATAAATAAATAAGATCTTTTAAAAAGAAGAACATTTAGAATATATGGCAAAGTACTGCATGAGTCAAAGTACATGTGGGAAAGAGGAGGCACACTCACAGAGGCTCAGGGGGTGTGTTTACTGCATGGACTTCTTGCAAAGGTGTGGGTAGGATTAAGGAACCCTGACAAAGAATATTGAAGTTCCCAGGCCAGTAACAGAAAGGAGTTTTGAAGGGGCTCTGGAAGGGAGAATTCACTAGGCCCTGGAGAGTTATGGGTAGAGGAGACAGTTGTCCAACAGATCTAAAATTATGGGTTGAGAGATATAATCCCTTCCAACCTATATTGGCAAATGGTAAGCGTTGGGAATAAATACTCCAATGTTACTCCTCCCACCCTCCCTTCCCTGCTCATGTCTTCCCTTGGTTGGACCCAATTAGAAGCCCGAGGGCAAGGGAAGGTGTTAACCCAGTTCCTGAAAGTCAACTTCACAGGACACAGCAAAGTGAAGATGGACAGAGAATGCAACTGGAAGGCACAGAAAGAGATGGTCCAAACAGATATTAAAAAATACAACAAAGAGTTGCCCACGATCCCTGGCTTATATAACATCAGTGTCTGCCCTTTTCACTGTGTCTCGGTGATTGGTTTGGTTTTCCTCCTCCCTTCATGCGCCTTTGCCACACTGTAGATCCAGAGCTCCAAATGGTGCCAACTCTTCTCAAGGAGACAAGCACTCATAGCAAGTATATTTTTATTGTGAAGACATCTGCACCTTTTTGCCAGCCAAAAATAACATATGGAAACGTTTCCCACATTTTCACCAGGGGGCACTCACTCCTTTCCCATGGATGGCTAGAAATGTTTTTTTGGAAGTATTTGCTGGCCAAAATAGAATCCTTTTTGTAGCCACAGTGAATGTTGGAATCAGCTCTGTCCCAAAGTAATTTCTGGCCAAACAGTGTTTCTGTTTAAAATAATTTGACTGGACTCAAAGGATGCCTTCTTGGTAAATGTTTAAAATCCAACTTGCAGGTTCCATTTGGAAAATGCTTTAGGTCTAAACACTGCCTTACTCTTCTGCCACCGAAATGAACAAAACGAAGAAGACTTCAAGAAGATAATCTACTTGCTTCATTTGCAGGTATATTTTCAGAGTCGAGAGCCCAACCAATCAAAGCAGAGGAGCAAATCGTCTCTTTGGGGGCTGCCTTGTAACCCATCCCCGTGATTCATTCTGATGGATAAATGGGGCTTCCTAGGGGAAACATGTTTTCTCAAGTATAAATTCTCCCGAACAGAAAGGCATTTGTTTGGTATCATATCAATCCTATTTAGCTATTAGGTATGAGAGTGACACACTCTGTCAAAGGAACTATGCAAACAGTTGAGTAATAAAGCAATGTATGGGGAGTGAGTAGGAGGCCTCAGACGCATATTTATAAGCCTCCTCTTAAAAGTGTGGATTGTGTTTGAGACTTGATGGAAATAATTATAGATCTCTGATTCCTTTTACATGAGCATTGTATTGTAGCTACAGGGAAATAGAAATATAATTAAAACATTCAAAGCAGGCAATGATGGGAAAAATTTGTTCCTAGTACCCTATTGGAGTCTTGTATAGACACTAGTTGGTCTACCAGTAAACTGATCAATCAAAGGAATAGAATCAAATTTGCTTGTTTTGATAAAAACCCTTATCCTTAAGTTCGGAGACTACATGATGTAATGAATAAGAGCAAAACGTTTGGCATGAGATCAATCTGGGTTCGAATCCCGGCTCCATCATTTCCTATCTTTGTGACCTTGAGAACATCATTCAACCCCTTGAGCCTTAGTTTTCGGGCATATAAAATGGGGGAAATTATAGCATCTACTTAAATAGGGGTGATGTCCAGGTTGAGAATACCGCCCAAGTGTCTGGCAAATAAAAACACTCAATACTTAATGGATATTGTCATTTTTATAGTAAAAAAATTGCATCAAAAATTTACAGATAATACATTATAAAGAAATCATCACATGCATTGAAATAATTCATTGCTGTTTTTTTTTTCTCTTCCAATTAACTTTAGTAGCCAGCTGTGGTAGTGCTAATTAGTTATTTAAAAAACAACAGCTGTTTGAGTGAATTTACTGTCATAAAACATAGGATCCCAGAGCTGGGAGGACTAACAGATTCATCTCATCCAAACTTCTTTTAAGATGAAGGGAATGCTTCTAAAAATCTTTTAAGTCAAGCTGGTTTATCTATATAGCCACAAATTGAAAGTATGGGTAAATGATTGCAGTTCCTCGTTGATTCAAAAATTGTAATTTATACATTACCTCTTTCCTTACAAATCAATGAGTGAGAGGGAATGTGATTTCTTTTTATTTTCTGTATTCCAGCAGACTGTTGCATTTACAGTCACTGCTTTCTGTGGAATTTAGAAACATGCCAGCGAGTCTCTTCTTTCAGGTTTTCATGGACAATTAAAAATGAAATTTGATTACAGAATACTTTCATGACATGTGGGGCAAAATGATCTTGTAGAGAATAAGCAAAGAAGATCAAAGTAATAAGGGCCATCAATTGTGGCAGGATGATCTGCTTAAATGGTGTTTATTCATTTGAACGTACTCTTCTATGGCATGGGGAGCATTGAGAAGAGTGAGGTTTTTGGGGGTCTGCTCAGCTGATGGTCATGTGTTTTCATGCCACTCTATGGAGAAGGGAAGAGCACAACTAGTGCAGATGGTCCCATCTTAAATAGATATGATGCCCGGTCTAGCTTATTTTTTATATTAGCAAAAGCAAAAAGACCTTTGCTAATAGACCAATAGAGTAATTAGACTTTTGTTTAATAGACTGGTGCAAGGCAGACTTTTTCTTTCAATATGATCTGCTATGTCCAAGGTTTCATATATTCTAGTCTTGTTTGACCTTCTAATTTCACCACTTGGCCATTATACATTTCAGGGATTCTATTCACAGAAAATATGTTGACTATTCTTGTGCAGCATCTGTTGTGCTAAATGCCAAGTAATGGACGGAGTTGAGATTCCAGCATAATGTATTCATAATTATAATTTCCTTTTTTAAAAAAGATTTTATTGGGGCACCTGGGTGGCTCAGTGGGTTAAGCCTCTGCCTTCGGCTCAGGTCATGATCTCAGGGTCCTGGGATCGAGCCCCACATAGGGCTCTCTGCTCAGCGGGGAGCCTGCTTCCCCTCTCTGCCTGCCTCTCTACCCACTTGTGATCTCGCTGAGTCAAACAACTAAATAAAATCTTTAAAAGAAAAGATTTTATTTATTTATTTTAGGGGGGAGAGAGAGAACGAGCGAGTGCACAAGCAGGAAGGGCAGAAGGAGAGAGAGAATCCCAAGCAGACTCCATGCCCAGCACCAAGCCCAACAGAAGGCTCCATCCCATGACCCTGAGATCATGACTTGAGCCAAAACCAAGGGTCAGGCCCTTGACTGTGGCACCCAGTTGTCCCTGTAATTATAATTTCTTAATAAACATTGTTTTATAACATCAGAGTAATAAAACATGAATATATTCTTATTCTAAAACCTTCAAAAGTATGGATGCCAATGAGAAAACAGTGTCTTCCAATTGTAGGACTTTTTGCACAGGCAATCACTCTTTAAGTGTGGGGCATATCCCTTATGCCTTTTCTCTATGCATTCATGTTAGAGGTGGCACCCCAAGTGTCTTCTGGGGCCTGGCAGATAGCACAAATGGGTGAGGGAGCCTGGTTGTAAGGCAGCAGGGCGGGGTGGAGACTGTGGGCAACTGGAGAGGCAGGGGCAGCCACTACCTAACCGCTCCTGCCAGTTATGGCCATGAAGGAAGACAGGTCCAGTGTGGCACAGTGCTTTTCTTTCTTTCTTTCTTTCTTTCTTTCTTTCTTTCTTTCTTTCTTTCTTTCTTTCTTTCTTTCCTTCCTTCCTTCCTTCCTTCCTTCCTTCCTTCCTTCCTTCCTTCCTTCTTTTTTTTTTAAAGATTTTATTTATTTATTTATTAGGAAAGAGAGAGAGTGAGAGAGAGCAGGTCAGAGTGAGAAGCAGACTCCCCATGGAGCCGGGAGCCCGATGTGGGACTCGATCCCCGGACTCCAGGATCATGACCTGAGCCGAAGGCAGTCGCTCAACCAACTGAGCCACCCAGGGGCCCCCTTCCTTCCTTTTTTTTAAGATTTTATTTATTTATTTGACAGAGAGAGAGATCACAAGTAGGCAGACAGGCAGGCAGAGAGAAAGGGAAGCAGACTCCCTACTGAGCAGAGAGCCCGATGCGGGACTCGATCCCAGGACCCTGAGATCATGACCTGAGCCGAAGGCAGAGGCTTTAACCCACTGAGTCACCCAGGCGCTCCAACAGTGCTTATTTTCAAGAGAAGACTGAAATGTCAATTTTGAAGTAAAAGTTCCTAATTTTTAAATGCTGGCAGCTAATGAAACTATTTTACAGTCACCATTCAAGTTATACCAAACCTTCCTGCAGGACAGAGGTAGACGGATGATAGCTGATTTGTGCCCTTAGATTTACCTTCTTCCTTGCTATTTGCATGATCTATATTATTGCATATACTATTTACATTATCTTTCTAGGCTAGTTACTTTTTTTTTTTTTAGACAGAGAGCGAGCATGCACATGTGAGCATGTGGAGGGGGTGAGGCAGAGGAAGAGGGAGAAAGAGAATCTTAAGCAGTTTCCAAGCCCAGCACGGAGCTGGACATGGGGCTTGATCCCATGATCCTGAGATCATGACCTGAGCCAAAATCAAGAGTTGGACGCTTAGCTGACTCAGCCACCCAGGTGCCCTGGCTAATTACTTTTTTAAAAGACAAGCTACTTTCCTTACTCGTTTTGTATTCATTCCTTTGGACCCCAATAGACAAATACTATGGCTAACTCCAAACCTCAGTTTCCATCTACAAAATGTTCCCAAGATGATCCCAAGACAGAAACTAATGAAAAAGGTAAGAATAAAACCTAAATCCGGACAATAGGAATAAGAAAACAATAAGAATAAACAACAGCAACAAATCCAACCTAGAAAAAAAGTATAACTGAAGCCTTGGTGGTTAAAATCAGCCCCCAAAGATGTCACTAACAATGGCCAGTGTTGGGACGTTGACAGTTGTATTGCTCTGGTTCTTTCTCCACCTCCATGCCGCCATCTGGTCTACCTGATTGGTTGGCAGCAGGACCCCTCCCTGGTCACTCGACTGGCCAGTGGCTGGAACTGATGTGTCCACAGGGTTGGGAAGGCACACTCAGTGCTTGTGCTCTGATCTCTGAGGTAAATGGAAGATTGAAAAAAAATTGCAGTGCAACAGAAATTGATTTAATTGTCCTTCTGAGATCACTTCACTTGGACATACACAGGGGGAAGGAAAACAGAGTCTGTAATTAACTTTGAATTTCATCCAGTACATCCAGGAATGACCGGATCTCTAATTACTTAAGCTGGGAAATTGAGCTACAGAGACAAGATTTTTAGATTTTTTTTTTTTTTAAATACAGTTTCCAAGTATGCTCTGAGCCCACCTTGATGCCCACCCATGCTTGAATGGTTTGCATCAAGGTGGATGTAAGGGAGTGAAGACAGGGCTGATGGAAAGATAGCCCAGAAATACTTCAACAACCCCTAACTTATCTCCCCTACTTCACTCTTGATCCTGATTGACCGGAGGGATCCCCTTTGCTGAAAATCAATCATGTCACTCCCCTGGGTAAAATCTTGAGTGGTTCTACTGCCCTCAGATTAAAGTTTGGACTGTAACCTACACTCTCAACCTAACCTAGAAGATGCTGCATTTTGGGCTCTTGTTTGCTGGTCCATTCTCCACTCTGGGCCTTCCCACATGTTGGGCCTTCCCACATGTTGGCCCTTCCCTCTGTTTCCTGGCTAACTTATTCTTATCCCACACATCTTGGTTTAAAGAATGTTTTTCCCTGGGAGGTCATTCCTGACCCTCTAGCACAGCACCGTCCAGTAGAAATATAATGTGAGCCACGTGTGTCATTTTGAATTTCCCAGTAGACAAAGAATAGGAGAAATGTATTTGATTTTATTAATTTAAGAAATGTATTTCACTGAACTCAACATGTCTAAAATATTTTCATTTCAACATGAATACAATATAAAAATTATTGAGATACGTTCTTCATATATATAATATAAAATATGATATACATATTTATATATAAATATGTATGTAATATATATATTTTGGTAATAAGTTTTTGAAATTTGGTGCAGATTTTGCGCTTACAGCACATTTCAGTGAAGCCTAGCCACAAGCAACTGGGCGCTTCTGTATTGGACCGTGTGGCCATGGACTTAGTTGATGGCCCTCTAGTGTGCATTTCATCTCTCATCTCCAGTCCCAGACCTTCTGTCTGTCCTTTAGGTGGATCGTGCTCTTTCTCACCTCAGGGGTCTTAGAACAGGTTATTCCCTCTGCCTGGAATATCTTCCCTACCCCTCCTGTATCTGGCTAGCTCCTATGTAATTTTCAGGTCTGATCTTCCTCCAGAAAACCTTCTGTGACTTCCCAAACCCAGGTTAGATGTCTATCCTGTGTTTTCCCACATTTCTTATGAATTATCATGGCATAGGGGTGCCTGGGTGGCTTGGCTGGTTAAGCATCTGCCTTTGGCTCAGGTCATGATCTGGGGGTCCTGGGCTCGAGCCCCACATTGGGGGTCCATGCTCAGCAGGGAGTCTGCTTGTCCCTCTCCCTCTACCCCTCTCTCTGCTTGTGCACATTCTCTCTCTCAAATAAATAAATAAAATCTTTTTTAAAAAAGAATTATCATAGCGTGTTTCCTGAGGTGTTAGCAATGCCTATTTCCTGATTTGTACTTCTCTCTGGACTGTGAGCTGGGGGAAGGGACTGTTGGTTTCTCCGAATCACTATTCCAGTGCCTAATACATACTAGATGCTCAATAAGGCATTGCTTTCTGATTTTCAGACATCAAAAGTGAACTTGTACATTCACTTTTGCTGACTGCGTTAACACACAGAGTCAAATGCCTCAAATTTTTCAGTTAAAAACTCAACATTGATTTGATTTATTTCATTAAACCTGTGGATCCACATTCTATAGACACCCCGAATACTCAGAGAATACTATTTTCAAATAAACGGTACAATCTGAGTCAATAGTATTGTACCGAGATCAGTTTTCTTGTTTTGACAGCATACTACGGTTATTTATAAATTGTAATCACTGGGGGAAACTGGGTGAAGTGTACATGGGCACACTCTACGATTTTTGTGACCTCATGTGAATTTTATTTTTTATTTTTTTTATTTTTATTTTTTAAAGATTTTATTTATTTAATGGAGAGAGAGATCACAAGTAGGCAGAGAGGCAGGCAGAGAGAGGAGGAAGCAGGCTCCCTGCTGAGCAGAGAGCCCGATGCGGGGCTCGATCCCAGGACCCCGAGATCAGGACCCAAGCCGAAGGCAGAGGCTCAACCCACTGAGCCTCCCAGGCGCCCCCTCATGTGAATTTTAAATTATTTCAAAGTAAAATGTTGTTTTGAAAAAGTATCTTCTCAACTTAAATAATTGTAGGTAATCACAAAATTCTAAAGTGCTTTTGCTTAGTATTATGAAAATGCTATGTCCTAAGGGCAAAACTGTAAAAGGAGGCAAAACGCGGGAGCCGGTGAGGAGGGAAATCAGTGGTTCCCGGACTTTGTGGATTCATGGCACACTTTTGCATATCAGAATTTTGGCAGACCTCTTGGAGTGTTTAGGAGACTAGAAACAACATTTAAACAAATTAGGAATAATTACAATGAAATCATTACCACAGAGGAACAATGTCTCCCAGTGTTTACAAAGCAGTTTGTGGTCACCCTTTCGCACCACTCTGCTACTGGAGTAGAATTGTTTACTGTCTTGACTGTACTCCCTTAAATACTCAAAAGCTCTTGCCCATTTGACCTCACACTGTAATCCTGTTCACAGCAGGTTGGTCCATGTTTTATGTCTTCCTGCCTGCTCAACGAAACTGTCCATCAGGCAGATAACAGCTGCAACACCATGTACTTTCAATTGTGCACCCATTCAAAAAAAATGTCACGTTGAGCAAAATTGGGCCATGTTCCTATGTGCCAGGCTGATAGTTCAGTATGCACTTTTGGGTTGGGAGCCACAGATCCAGATATTCGAGATGAAAATTCTACTTATGTTCTTGGCCAATGCAAATAATTTTTGAAAGAGCTCAATGAAAACCCTATGGTTGTTCGTTTGTTTGTTTTTTGGCCACCTCAGACTCTGCTGAACTCTTTCTTCTTGCTTTAATTCAGTCTACACAGTGTATGCCAACATGGGATTTACAACCTACTGTGTCATTTTGTGATTCTTCTTTAAATGTGTGTTTTCTCATTCTAGTGAGAACCTCTAAGCTTCATGAAGATAGGAGGACCATCTGCCACCTCTTCTGTGTCACCTGTCCCATGGCTCCTGAGTGAGTTCAATTTCATTCTATCTGTAGGTTCTAAAAATAACCATTAGTTTGATTTATCGAGATTAGATGATTTAAACAAAGACAAGGACACTTTAATCACGCCTATGTCGGAGTTGTGATTGAAAAATTTTGCCGACTGCTGTGCAAAAGACACTGTCAAAAGAAGAAAAAGACAAGCCACAGACTGGGAAAAAAACATTTGCAAAAGACACATCTGAAAAAGGACTATTATCCAAAATGCTCAGAGAATTCTTAAAGCGAAGTAAGAAGAAAACAGACAAGCCCACTAAAAAATGGTCAGAAGACCTTGAAAGACACCTCACCAAAGAAGATAAACAGATGGCAAATGAGCTTATGAAAAGACGTTTCACATTGTGTTGTATGAGGGATATGCAAATTAAAACAACAATGAGATACCCTTACACACCTATCAAAATGGCCAAAATCCAGAACACCCTCAATACCAAATGTTGGTGGGGATGTGGAGCAACAGGATCTCATTCATTGCTGCTAGAAATGCAAAATGGTGCAGCCATTTTGGAAGACAGTTTGGTGTTTGTTTGTTTTTTTTTTTTTTCAAAACTTAAGAAACTCTTAATGTACAGTCTAGCAATCACGCTTCTTGGTGTTTACCCAAAGGAATTGAAAACTTAGGTTTTATAAAGACGTGGGTGTTTATAGCAGCATTTTTCATAGTTGCCAAAACTTGGAAGCACCCAAGATGTCTTTCAGTAGGTGAATGGATCAACTGTGGGTAGCACATCCTGACAATGGAATATTTTTCAGTGCTCAAAAGCAATAAGCTATCTGATTGTGAAGAGACATGGAGGAAAGTTAAATGCACGTTGAGTGAAAGAAGCTAATGTGAAAAGGACACCTACTGTATGATTCCAACTATATGACATTCTAGAAAAGAAATGGAGACAGTAAAAACTATGGAAACAAGAGAAAAGCAGTGGTTGCTGGGGGTTAGGGAGAAGGAAGGGATAAAGAGTCTGAATATAGAGAATTTTTTTTAGAGCAGAGTAATTACTTGTATGATGATATCATGGTGGATACATGTCATTATACCTTTGTCATGAATGCACGACATCAGGAGTGAACTGGTGGGGATGTTGTGAATTGGGGAAGGCTCTACTCATGTGGGGGGTGGGAGGCATAGGGGAAGTATCTGTAACTTATTCTTAATTTTGCTATGAATCTAAAATTGCTCCCCAAAAGTCTTAAAATGCAAAGAAAAAAACCCATTCTGTATTTATAATACTCACTTACTCATTTCAGTAGCTATCTATGGATCATGTATTATGTGCCCACCATTGAGTAGGCTCTGAGGACACAAAAGAAGTCAGACTCTGGCATCCTTGTCTGCATGGGGCTTACACAGGATCCCCTCCCCACTTGTCCCTAAGACCCAACACATCCCAGTCTTGAAAACATGAGCTGTTCATACACCAATGGCTCCAGGACATACAGGCTCCTAAAGGGCAACCCATCCCTGTAGATCTTGAGGCAGGGGCATAATAATGCCTGGGACCATAGACGATAGCAGAATCTTTAGGACACACTCCCCAGCGAGTTTATCCATGCTTCTCATTTTCTTCATTTTGGATATTGCTTCATTTTTCCCCCTGTACATAAATGTAATACATCCATTCCTTCCTGTGACTATATAATGAAATGGTATTTAGTTGCACATGTTGTTTATTAACCTGCTTTTGAAAAACCTGTACTGTGGGCCCGTTTCCAAATCAACAGATACGTGGGTTTACATACACAGTGGAGTCAGAAAGCAGAGCATTCAGGCCCTAAAATCTACGAATGCCTAGGTTTAAATCATAGCTCCAGGATCTCTAGTTCTATTGATCTTGAGGAATTCGCTCATCTTCTTTGTGCCTGTGTTTATTAATTTGCCAAGTGAGGAATAGCAAGATGACCCATCTCATTGCACTGCCACAAGAACTAAATGACAATGACCATAAAGCAGTTTGAGCTCTCAATCATGTTTGCAATCTTGTAAGACCAATTGTTCTCAAACTAGCTTAAGGCAGTACAACCCTGTTAAAAGAGTAGTTTGTAGAGCCCTAAGTAAAGAAACACACAAACACAGAGTGAAGCTTCTCTGCTAGAGGCTAGGGTGGGGATCCTGATTCTTTGATGCCTTACCTAGAAAACTTGATGAAAATATGGAGATCCAGGCCTTATTCTATATCAGTGATCTTGGGGTCTTCGCATACTTTATTAGCCCCCCAAGTGATTCTGGTGCACACAGGAACCACAGTTCTTCCAAGCTCTTGCAACACTTCCAAGCCATCGATCCACATCATACTTTTTAATGGCCACATAAACTTCATAGAATGAACACACACCAATGTATTTTAAGCACTCTGCTATTGGTGGATATTTAGGTTGTTTCTTTCTCTTCCCCATTCCCTCCAATTGCAACAGGGGCTGCAGGACACATTTGTAGGCACAGATATTTTTCTGTGGGTGTGTGAATGTCTGCAGGAAAATTTTTTTTTTTAAGAAATGAAATCGCTGGGCCCAGAGTATGCATGCTTTAAATTCTGATAAATATTGTCAAATTGCCCTCTGAAAGGTTATATCAATTTACTCTCCAGCCAACAGTGGTTGAAGAGAAGTACCCCTCTCCCCACTGTCATTTTTCTCTCGACTCAGGCTTTAACCCTGTTTATTTTAGGGCATTGATGAAATCCACCTCCGTGATAGATGGGTCCGTAAGCACCTAACTGATTACCTTTCAGAAACAAATTCAGCAACCCCATTGATACTTTAGAAATCATTTTCTTATCAGTGACCTCCTCTGCCACACAGCCCAGGCTGCCACTAATATGTACACTCGTCTTTGTATCTCTGGCGTCTTTAAAAAATATAAGAAATGTTGCTGCTTCACTTGATTTCAGGCTGAATTTTCTATTCTTTATGAAAGAGGTTATTATTTATAGTCAAGAAATTCTGAAGTCAAAAAATATAACTCTCCCATTGTTGAGTTCCTGGATGCCTTTCTCCGATCAGAGCCGTATCTCTGAGTAACACATCATGGGAGTGACAGTTTTCTGGTGATTTAGGAGCCTGCCAGATCATTAGAGCATTACCAATGTAAGGATGTATTAGTGTAACACATCATCAGTGTGTTATCACTCTGTGATGAATTGCTCCAAATCAGAACAATGGCCTCAAGAAACTATGAATTCTTTTAGAGTTAGAAATGAAATCCTGGGGTTTTTTTTTTTTTTGAAGAAGGAATAAATAAACATGAATGTTCTTCTTTCACAGTGGAGAGAGGTTTAAATCATACATTTTTGATCTTTTGATTATCGCTTGGTTGTTGTCTAGTTTGAGCTAGAGACGAGGTCTTCAGTCTGGATAGGCTGGAGGTTTTCTAGCTATAAAATTAATTACTTGTGCCAAGGGGAGATTAGCATTCAGGAAAAAAGAGGTCTTCTTCACTTAGATCCTGGTGGTATGTTTCCCTCTAAGTGGGGGGAGGGCATTCATAAGTGGGGGACTTTTTCATTTGTGCATTTGTTTTGAAATGGGAACTCCTTGAGAGCAGAGACCAGCTTTTAAATAACTTGGTCTATCACTGCAGTGCCTAAACCTTGTGGGTTGAAGTCTTGGTGATGGAGAAGAGTATGTGTTCCTCCAAAGCCAGAAGTCCCCACCCTTGGAGTCATTCCTGCTTGTAATGATAGTGCCTTTTGAATGGGCTCCTTAAAAGGGGAACTGTGCCACTTGGAGCGGTGAGAGGTACAAGCTATTAGCTCCCCACCCCCACTAGTAGGAGCAACAAGGACCCTATGGGAAAGGAACAGAATGTGGGGGCCACCATCTTAGATTTTCCCTAAGGAGTGCTTAAAACCTTCGGCTGTGGAATGAGACTGACTTGGCTTTCAACTCGTGTTCAGTCACCTCCTAGTTTGGGCAGGTTGCTTGACCTCTCTGAGCCAGTTTCATCTGTAAAATGGGGAATGCAGCAATAATGGCTGGACAAGAATGTTCTGGTGATTAGCTGAGCTGCCTCATGGAAAAGCCTTAGTAAAGTGCCTGGTAAACAGTGAGTGCCTTACAAATGTTACTGATGGTGGTTATTCTCTGAAAAGCCGATGTTCAGATTCGCTGCCCATAAGAGAAAAAGCCTTGATGTTTTGCCAGCTTTGAGGGACCTTGGGGGTGCGCTTGTATTTTTGGGTCTAGAGCATTTACATTTTTTGTGTTTCCTCACTGAGTGTTTTATTGTCTTTGAATTAAGATACTGAGGTGCTCCCTTTGAAAGACATACTTTCAAATAGGACATTCTAAGAAATTCTGGGTACCTGCAGAGAATTCTCTTATTAACAAAGACCCAGACCCGATGAGACCATTTAGAACTGGCTATTGGATTAGCAAGTGGCAGGTGACAATTAAAAACTTCTGTATTTGTAGGAAATAACCCATGGGAGCTTCTGCTGTTGTTAGTGTGAACCAGGCACTGTGTGAAGTGTATTGCATTTGATGCCCTCAATGATGTTATGAGGTAGGCTTGACTCCTACTTAGTAGGTGAGGAAAGCCACGGACCAAAGAGCTCCGTGTACCTGTCCAAGGACACACCACAAGATACAGGTGGAACCAGATGTCCATTCAAAGTTTTCCGATTCTGGAACCCAAGATCTCACTACTACACATTTCTGGAAAACACACATGGCACATTCACAGGGTAGTTGCATGTGTTTTGAGGTGTGTGGCATTCCTTGAAATAGATACAAGTGGAAAAATACACCAGAAAATCACCATCAGCATCTCAGTGGACAAAGGAGCATCAAGGAACCCTGGTTACCCCATGGCCTGGCAATCAGCATGGGCTGAGCTCACCTAATCCAGGGGAGCCTTGCAGGAGAGGCATTCCGGGGCTAGGCTTGACTTCCACCCTCCCGCTGCAGTTGCTTCCCATTGTCCTCAGCCCATGCAGGCATTGCATGCTTGCTGTAGATAAGCGAAGATGGAATGTCAAAGCCCTCCTCCCATTCCTGCCCCCTCCCTCCTCATTCCCCCTTCAAAGCAAATTGTGAAGAACAGTTCTGTTCTGATCAGGCATTAAAGTGTCATCAGAGCACAGAGTTCTGATCAACTTAATCCTGCAGCTTGCTGCCGAAGGCTGCATCAGCACGTCAAACTTTGGGTTATGGGAGAACAATGATCTTTTGTGGCTACCGATTTTTTTTTTTTAAAGCACACTCGAATGGAATAAACACATCAGTGCCAGATACAATATCATAAATTATATCACTGAACTTTTAATTTCAGTGGGTAGATGGAAAGTAAGTTTGTTGAAATGAGTTTTCCTTGGTCTGCAGGAGTCCTGTTTTCTTTGGAATGGCTTTGGGAGGCTAAGGAGGCCACTATTTCCCTTTATTTTTTATTTTTTATTTTTATTTTTTGCAGTTGTTTTGGAGAACAATTTTCTCTGACATGTAGCTGGTTGTTTTATGGCTTTAAGAAATATATTGGTTTATTCATCTATTGCAACTATAATAATATTGCCATTGGAGTCCAACTGAGTAATAAATCAGGCCATTCTTTTCCACTCTATACAAATAATTAAAATAAAAATCGACTGTGCCAGTGAATTTGTTCTACAAGCTGAATAGAATTGTGTGCTATAAGTCTAGATATTTTGGTTGACACAGGACTGTATATCTTAAAAATAAGAAACCAAAAGGTGGGAAAATAAGACCTTATTTCATTACATGCAATTTATAACATTTATCTTGAAGATAAAGTTGCCTTCCTCCGCTGCCTATTAACTAGGAGCCAGAATTCAAAGACTGTGGAGTGCTCATGGCATTATATCCCTCCCAATCCCCTCTCCCTTCCCTTCTCTCTTTTTCCTTTCCTCCTGTCCTTGCATCATTAAAAAGCAAGTTGAGGTTCATTATTGTAGCTCTGGAAATAAGGGCCTGTTATTTATGCATGCATGCTTGCATGTCATATATATTTTTATTCACGTGCTACCTTTCTCCTGAAAAGAATTAAGGCAGCTTGCAAAAATATATCATTCAAAATAAAATAAAAGTGAATGAGTCAGAAAAATTAGTGGGAAGGGGGAGATCAGTTCTGAAGAATAAATGAAGGCATGAGGTTGACTCACAAGCAAATACTATGAGGTCTAGCACATGGTAAGAGGAGGGCCAGGCATTTGGCTTGGAGGCTCCTTGTAGGATTAATGCCATACTTCCCAGTAGCCCTTAGATTAGAGACACGTAAATGACTCAGGAGAAGCCAAACTGTACCTGGTAAGGACACCAGAGAGAATTTACCCTCTGGGTCCTCAGCAAGAGGACACTATAACAGGGATAGAGTTCTTTGGCAACATCCTTGAGAAATACAACCAGTTAGTTGGGGTTTTATTTATACATACCCCCCTGAGGCCAATGGCACAGCATCAAGCAGCAAATGTGTAGCCTAGACAGTTCTCTCTTGGGCTCACCTAAGCCAAGACAAGATGATAGCAAGCCTGTGCAGTGGTTCTCAAACTTTGCTGTGCATAAGATTCACCCTACAGTTTGTTGAAAGTCAAAGGCCTTCCTGCTTCCAACATATGTGAGGATAAGCCAGGTTATGCTGCAGAAACAAACAGCTCCAATATCTCAGGGACTTAAAACAACAAAAGTGTATTTCTTGTTCATGCTTCATAACTGCCTGCTGTGGGTCAGCTGGGGAAGTGGAGGGGGGCAGGGGCAGGGGCGTCTCTGCTCTATGGCTTCTGCACCAGGGATCCGGCTAAGGGAGGCTCCGTCTTCATTGCTTCCACAATTGCCAAGGCAGAAAACAGATTGGGACAAATTGCATATTTTCTTCTAAAGCTGCCACCTGGAAGACAGGCATGTTACTTCCCAAGCCCATTTCATTGTCAAAGCAAATCACCTGGTCATGCTAACCTTCAGAGGAGACAGGAAAATGCACCCCACCTGAAGCCTGGAAGAAGCGAGTCTGTAGTTGTAAGGGAATCCCAGCTGTTTCCAATGCAGATAGCCTCTGGACCATATTCTGAGAAGCAGTGGTTTAGAGAAAGGGCCAGATTCTGTATCCCTCAGGAAACCGTCCATAAATATTTCCCTGAATTGAGATTTAGATATGTGCTGAGTGATGGTACATTTGAGGTAACAAAGTGACAAAGACCTGCTTTGTATATGTGCTATGGAAATGGTCAGTCCTAAGCCATAATATGTCTAACAGTCATGAATTCTCATGGGCAGAGCTGAGTAGTTTAAAGGAAGCCCAGGCTCCTCTGAGAACCCATATGAAGGGTCTGCTCCGGGGTCAGGAGGACTACTTTTTTTTTTTTTAAGATTTTATTTATTAGGAAAGAGAGTGAGAGCATGAGAGGGGAGAGGGTCAGAGTGAGAAGCGGACTCCCCATGGAGCTGGGAGCCCAATGTGGGACTCGATCCTGGGACTCTGGGATCATGACCTGAGCCAAAGGCAGTTGATTAACCAACTGAGCCACCCACGTGCCCAGAGCTGAGTAGTTTAAAGGACACGTGTGATTTAAGATGGCGCCCGTTCCAAGAGAAAGTGGACATCTTACCTATAGGATTACCTATAGGTTGGGCCAAGATTTTTCTCAGTAAGTCATTTCGGCTCTGTTTTAACACTTGCCATGAGGTCCCAGAGTTCTACACTGGAAGTTCTATGACCTGAAGTTCTTTGCTAGATGTGAGACAGAATCACCATGAATCTTTGGGGAAGAAAAGTAACATGCTTGACACATCTAGGCTGGTTCCTGGGCTTAAGCATTTATACTAAAGCTCCACAGGTGGTTGTGAAGCATCCTCCTGGTTAAGAAGCATAGGCACTAAATTGAAAAAGAAGAAGCAGCAGCAGCAGCAATTGTAAACAACTCTATCTCTAAAATGTCTCAATGGAGTCTCCCTGACATGCTTAATTATTATTTTGCTATCATCTACATTTTAAAAATTAAAGTGATGAATGAACATAGTTAAAGATAATTTAAATTGTACTGAAAAGGCTTAACATGAAAATTGTCATCCCTGCTTCTAGAGGCACTCACGTGTAATGATTTCAACCATTTCTTCTGGTATGTGCCCCCATATCTGTAAAGTACTCATACTATTATTTATTTCTGTGCACAGAGGTGACGTAGATCGGTGATAGCCAATAGAAATATAGTGAAGCCTATGTGTGTAATTTAACTTTGCTGGTAGCCACATTGTTAAAAAGTAAAAAGAAACAGGTGAAATGAATGTTAATGTATTTGATATAATTTAATATCTTTTATTTAACCCAATATATTCCAAATACTATCATTTCAACATGTCATCAATATCCAAATTATTAATGAGACATTTGTACTTTCATTGTACTAAGTCTTTGGAATCTCTTATGTGTCTTACTCCTAGAGCATTTCTCAGTCTTCACTGGCCACATTTCAAGTGCTTCACAGCCCACATGTGGCTGAAAGCCCTGACCCAGAGGTTTCCTATTAGGAAAATGGAGATTTAGCTGTTATGTGGGTCAAGAGCAGGATAACCTGGGGTGCTGGATGGCTCAGTTGGTTGAGCGTTCAACTCTTGATTTTGGCTCAGATGATGGTCTTGGGCTCGTGAGAGCCCCGCATGGGCTCCCCATTCAGTGAGGTCTCTGCTGGAGATTCTCTCTCTCCCTCTTCCCCTCCCCACATTCTCTCTCTCAAAGAAATAGATCTTAAAAAAAAAGAGAACATGATAACCTGTTATTTTGAATGGTTTTCGCAATGTAGTGCTAAAATGTATAATAGTGAACAAGAGGGAAATCCCTGTGGTGAAATCAGACACTTCATTGTAGATTTCAGGACCGGGACACTTAGTCTGGGAATTTGTCAAGAAGGAAATGCGTATGTATTTGGCTTTCTGAGACTGATTATTCTTTTGTTTTGGGGAATAGGGATTAACATTTAGAAGAAAAATAGGAAGTCGATGGTACTCTGCTGTCCTTTTCTATAAGACTTTAGTCACAGAAATGACAAAGAGCAACAAATTGTATGGATCAAGTTCTGGAGACTTTATCTCCTCTTCAGATTCTCCATTACCTGGGAGCTTTTAGTCAGCTGTTAATATGAGGGGACGTTATGCAAGCCAGTCAGAAAGCTACCTACATCTTAGAAATCCTGGGGAATTACTCTTTGTCCTGGGGACTTGTCACTTCAGCCTCCCAACATCCATTTTCCCTGCTAGTAAAAGTACCCCAAATTCCCCCTCTATATTCACCTTGAACCTCAATCTCAGCCTGTGCTTTGGGAAGTATTTGTTATTCTATGCTGAATTGCAGTGGTGAGCTACCTGAATTTGGTCAAGGGTCAGGGGTCAGGGGTCAGGGGTCAGAATTTGGTCCTCTGGCCACAAAGATTTGGTCAAGGGTCAGGGGTCAGGGAGTGGGTACATGTAAGTCAAGCTAATTAGGCTCAATCAGAGACATCTTGGGGTCTTTGAGCAAGTGAAAAGAGGCACTCACTTCCCTGGTCTTGAACCTGGGAGGATGTAGCTCTAGAGTGGTGAGGGCCACCCTGTGAAGACCGGGAATGTGGCCCACATGGTGGTTGGAGATGTGCAGACCTGAGAGGAACTGATCCCTGATTGCTCTATTTCAGCTCCAGAATTCAGCTGTGCTTGAAACCAGAGATCCATTCCCAATGAGAGTAAATCTCCCAGGTTTCTAGCTTTTGGCACCACTGGTTTGTGTTGATACATTTATAGTATTTTCCCCCCATTTTGATGCATTCATCCTCTCTGTAACAATATTTTCCAGCGTGCATTTCTCAGGTTCATAGTCCTGTAAGATTGCTTGAAGAAAAAGTGTTTCTGTGGTCAAATGAATTTGTTAAATTCTCTGGACTAGATCCTTCCACTTGGTGATTCTCAATGCATTTTAGCACATTAACATCTCTCACAATTTCTGAAGTTAAGAAATTTGGCTAGCTTTGCTTTTCTAACACTTACTTGGCCATGGCATTGGTTTTTGGCTAACACCTTTTAGTCTATTAGGAACATACTTTGCCAGCTTCTGCTCTAGGAAGGAAGTAATGCTTTCATGTTTCAGGTGATCAGGCTGGGGCCACCTCCAGTCATGGTACCCTTGGAGATGTTTATATCTTCCATATTGTAAAGGACCATCCATGGAGAGCCATCTGTGAAATAGACATTATGTATCTGGCAGGAAAAATGTATTTTAGACACACATTTAGATTGCTAGGCAACCAAATTAAGATAAACCTGATATTTAAACCAGGCAGATTGGTTTAACTATCTATTCATGCTTGTCATTATTTATTCATGAACTCAACAAATGTTTATTGAGTTGATATTTTGTGATAGCTCCTAACCTTAAGTAGATAAGAATACAGAGATCATTGTATATGAATCCAACTTGCAATACTCCAATGATTGCTCTTCTGGCCTTTTTTGAACCTTAATGACCATTTCCGCTGATCTGGCTTGGGCTGACACTCACTTGCACAGTCAGAGCTAAACGTGAAAAGTATATAGCATGATCATAGGATCTTATATTGACACAGCATTTGAAAGCTTGACTCCTTTCAAAGATACCATCTTACTTAACTCTAGCGAAAACTGTAGGAGAGAGATAGAAGAGCGATTTTTACCCAGGGAATAAGAGCAGTCTGGAAGAGTTAAATCTCCTGCCCAAGACCCTACTATTTTGAACATTCAAAATCAGACGTGGGGCATCTTTTTTCCCTTTTGCCCCTCACGAGTGCCATTGATCACTTGCTCAAATTACTCCAATCCCTAGGATGTGAAAGATAGGCTATAGAATTGCATTGTCAATATACAGTAGTCACAAGCTACATGTGGCTATTTAATACTCGAAATGTGACTGTGGCAGCTAAGGAACCGAAATTGCAATTTGTTTAATTTTAATTAATTGAAGCAAAATTTTAATACTCAATTTAAGTATTGGAAACCTCTTAAGCATGTTTGGAATAATAGGGATATGTGAACTATGAATTTTATGATACTAAATATAGATCGTGTGTTTTTTGATGAAATCTTAGTATCTAAGTGGAGATGGGCTCTGCGGGTAAAATACTCATCTGATTTAAAAGATGTGGTATGACAAGAGAATGTAAAGGATCTCAGTAATATTTTCTTTTTCTTTTTTTTTTAAGTAATATTTTCATATTAGGTAGGGGTCAAATACATAATATGGATATATTGTCTTAAGTAAAACTGTATTATTAAAGTTAATTTCACTTATCTCTCTTCTCCATTTTGGATGGGGGTACTTAGAAAATGCAAAGTCACCGGGTGCCTGGATGGCTCAGTCGGTTAAGCGTCTGACTTTTGATTTCAGCTCAGGTCATGATCTCATGGGTCATGGGATGGAGCCCTGTGTTAGGCTCCATGCTCAGCAGAAGTCTGCTTGAGATTCTCTCTCCCTTCCCCTCTGCCCCTGCCCCTACTCTCTCTTCCTCTCAGATAAATCTTAAAAAACAAAAACCAAATCACAATATATGGTTTGCACTATATTTCTATCGGACAGCACTAATAAAGATTGTGTTGGAGTGGACCAATTATGTATCTGTAAAATTCGAAACCTAAGCAAAATGGGTGGAAAAGAATCATAGAACCAGAATTTAGAGCATGGGCTCAGGAATCATGTTTGGGTGTGTGTTCTGGCTCTAGGACCTTCTAACTGGGCACGTTACTTGACCTCTTCTGTTTTTTTTCCTATTTTATCTTATTTTATTTTTTATTAACATACAATGTATTATTTGCCCCACAGTACATGTCTGTGAATCATCAGGCTTACACATTTCACAGCACTTACCACAGCAATACCCTCCCCAATGTCCATAACCCAGCCACCCTAAGCCTACCCCCACTACCCCCCAGCCACCCTGTTTGTTTCATGAGTTTAGGAGTCTCTTATGGTTTGTCTCCTTCCTGATCCCATCTTGTTTCATTTCCCTCCTCCACCCCCCCACAACCCCCCGCTCTGCCTCTCAAATTCTTCATATCAGAGAGATCATATGATAATTATCTTTCTCTGACTGACTTATTTCGCTTGGCGTAATACCCTCTATTTCCATCCACGTCGTTGCAAATGGCAAGATTTCGTTTTTCTTGATGGCTGCCTAGTATTCCATTGTATATATATATACCACATCTTCTTTATCCATTCATCTGTTGATGGACATTTGGGTTCTTTCAAGTTACTTGACCTCTTGAAGGCTGTCTCTTTATCTGCAGATTAGAGATAATGTTGACATCCATTTCTTTGAATTTCTCGAGGGCTCAACAAGCTAATGTGTGCATAACGCATAGGGTAGTATTAGGCAAGGTTTAAGTGCTCATTAGTTTGTTAGTAATAATACTAATTATAATAACACTCTTGGTACAAAATGCAAAAGAATCCCCAGCCTTAGTAAATGATGGTATTTTTTTTTTCTGAACTTCATTTTTTTTGAGGTGTCATCCTCTGTTGCAATTCATTGCACTGGACTGCATTAATCATACCCTGTTTTGTTCCTCCTGACAGTAATGAATAGTAACTGATACAAACCAGCCTGCTAGGTCACTGATGAGGTGGCTACAAATGCTCTTTTCCAAGGCAGTTCTTAATTACCTTTTGTGTGTGAAATGCCATATGCTGGAGTTCCTCTAGCCGGAAAACTGCTCTGGGTTACGATGCCATGTGGCTTTTTAAACCATGTCTCTGGTTGATTTCTCTTCTAAATCTCCGGGAGAAGTTTGATGTAGTTGTTGCTCCTTGTAATTTTATTTTTTTAATTGGCCCACTTCCTGATTCTCTCTTTTCCCCCTCATTTTTCCATTATTATTAAAGTCAGTGAGTCCAGCTGTGCTTTGAGGGTCTAGTTCCTTGAGGAATCAGAATCCTGAATGACAGTGATATTTATATACCTTGCTTGAAACTATAGATATAGCTCTATTATACATAAATGTTCTCTTTAGGACATTGTACACTACCGTCAAGCATAGCATGATTATCCATAATATACAAACATATATATATGTATAGATGCATATGTCTAAACATAAAAGCTGTATAACTTTTAAAAGTCTGGCAACTGCTTCTGTATTTGAAGGTCAGGTTTTTTTGCCTCCTCAAACACCCAGGGCACATCTGGAAACATGGTTGTAAATGAAAAAGGTCTTTCAGCTGCTAAGAACACAGTTGTTGGCAAGCACAGCATTTTATCGAGAAGGAGAGGGTGAGATTTTTCCAAAAGACACTGACTTATCCATGAATCTAAAACAGGGGCTTGGCAAGCTTTTTTTTTTTTTTGTAAAAATCAGATCATAAATATTTTAAGCTATGCAGGCTATGTGGTCTCAAATCACAGCTACTTAACTTGGCCTGCTGTAGACTGAAAGCAGCCACAGATAATGCAGGAAGGAAGGAGCATAGCGGTCTTCCAGCAAAACTTTATTTACAAAACAAGCTCTTTGGATTTGGCCCATGGACTGTAGTTTGCCCACCCCTGGTCTAAAATACAGCGGCAGATTACAAGTAGCAGGGCAGAGGGAGGATAGCGGGAAGGAAGAGCTCTTAAACAGAAGCAAGAGTAAAACAATCTCTTTGAGGCAGACAGAACCTTATAGAAAGTGCATCCGTCCGGGGCCCTTCCATGTGGGGAGAGTGGGTTCTGTGAGCATAAAAATATGATTGATGATTGGATGTGATAACTGAGATTTGCGGTGATGACCCCACATCTGCCAGGAACAATTATACTATCTTCTGTATATTTTGATTGCAAAGACAGAGAATTAGGGGACATATTTGAGAGGGCTACCCCAAATAGATGAAAATAAAAAAGGAACTTTGGTACTTAAGGTGGTAAGCATCAAGTATTTGAAAAAACTCCCATATTATTCTCCATTTTTTGTAATCTGTGGCTCTTGAAGTGCTGCCAAAATTGTCTCTCCAGTTTTATTGAGAAATCATTGACATACAGCACTGTATAGGTTTTTTTTTCCCCCAAATATGTTTATTTTATTTTTTCAGTGTTATAAGATTGATTGTTCTTGCACCACACCCAGTGCTCCATGCAATACGTGCCCTTCTCAATACCCACCACCAGGCTCACCCCCCCC
>CM052803.1:22931037-23011313 GCA_028533885.1 Nasua narica | reverse complement strand
AGGCAGAGGCAGAGGGAGAAGCAGGCTCCTTGCTGAGCAAGGAGCCTGATGTGGGACTCGATCCCAGGACCCTGGGATCATGACCCGAGCCAAAGGCAGCAGCTTAACCAACTGAGCCACCCAGGCATCCCTCCATGATTTTCTTTATACTCTACACATGAGACCATAAGATAATTGACTCTCTCTGCTTGACTTACTTCACTCCGCATAATCTCTTCTAGTCCCGTCCATGTTGATATAAAAGTTGGATATTCATCCTTTCTGATGGAGGCATAATATTCCATTGTATAGATGTACCACATCTTCCTTATCCACTCATCTGTTGAAGGGCATTTTGGTTCTTTCCACAGTTTGGCGATTGTGGCCATTGTGGCTATGAACATTGGGGCACATGTGGCTCTTCTTTGTACTGCACCTGCTTCTTTGGGGTAAATACTGAGTAGCAGCACTGTATAGGTTTAAGGCATGCAGCATGATGGCTTGATGTATACATATTGGGAAATGAGGAATGCAGTAGGTTCAGCTAATATCCATCTTCTCATATAGATAAAAAAGAAACAGAAAGAAAGAAAAAAAGGAAAATGATTTTTCTTTGTGATGAGAACTCTTAGGATCTACGGCCTTAACAACTTTTTGGTCTTTTGTACAGTGGTGTTAGCTATCGTCATCATGTGATACCTTACATCATTAGTACTTATTTATCATATAACTGGAAATTTGTACTTGTGACTACCTTCCTCCAGTCCCCCTTTTCCCCATCCTCTTGGCTTCTGGTTACCACAAGTCTGATCTCTTTTCCTGAGTTTTGTTGTTGTAGTTGTTGTTTTATTTTTAGATTTCACATAGAAGTGAAATTGTATAGTATCTATCTTTCTCTGACTTATTTCACTCAGCAGAATGCCTTCAAGATTCATCCATGTTGTCACAAATAGTAGGATATCTGCATTCATCATGGCTGAATAATATTCCATTATATATATATCTCACCACTTCCTTATTCATCCATCTGTTGATGGACATTTGGGTTATTTCCATGTCTTGGCTCTTGGAAATAACACTGCTATGAACATGGGAGTGCAGATATCTTTTTAAGTTCCTATTCTCATTTTCTTTGCATATAGTCCCAGAAGTAGAATTGCTAAATCATATAGTAGTTCTATGTCTGATAGTGGGTTAATATACAAAATCTACAAATAACTCCTACAACCCAATAGCAGTAAAACAAATAACCGAATTAAAAAAAACTGAAGGGCGCCTGGGTGGCTTAGTTAAAGCCTCTGCCTTTGGCTCAGGTCATGATCTCAGGGTCTTGGGATTGAGCCCCACATTGCGCTCCCTGCTCAGCAGGGAGCCTACTTCCCCCTCTCTCTCTGCCTGCGTCTTTGCCTACTGGTGATCTCTCTCTCTCTGTCAAATAAATAAATAAAATCTTTAAAAATAAATAAATAAATAATTTTAAAAAATGAGCAAAGGAACTGAATAGACATTTCTCCAAGGAAGATATACCAAAGGCCACCAGGTACAGGAAAAGATGCTCAATGTCACTAGTCATTAGGGAAATGCAAATGAAAGCCACACGCCTGTTCGAATGACTGTCATCAGAAAGACAAGACATAACAAATGCTTGTGGTGATGTGGAGAAGAGGCCACCCTTTGGCACAGTTGGTGGGATTATAAATTGGTCCAGCCACTATGGAAGTTGTATGAAGGATCTTCAAAAAATTAAAAATAGTGCTGCTATATTTTTTATCTTTTGTTCTTTAAACTTCAAACTTGAGACGAGCTAACAAAACCAACTTACATAGAGCTTTGAACAGAGTCTCTGTGGGGCTTGCGAGAACATTCAAAATCTACATAACCCCCTGTTTTTAAAGCAATCTATGTGGAATGATAAGATGTACTTTATGTGCTCACAGTTCGTGCTGATGGTTGAAAATTGTGTTCTCCTAGGGAAAAAGAAAAAGAATATCTTGGACTACTTTTGCTAAACTTGGAGGGAAATTGGTTGTTTCCAACTTGAGACCCTGGGAATACATCACTCTCAGCAGTCAGGCTGCTGCTGAGTTGATGCCTTTGAAGGATTTTTTTCCAGTACATTCTCTGGGACCTTTTTAAAGGAAGGAAATTGTATGACTCGCCATTCAACGGATTCTAGCTCTTTCTCCCCTTTGCTCTGAATCATTTTATATTTATCATTATTGATAAGGAACATCAATAATGGTTGGGATTTATTATATTTTTCTCTCAGATATAGTTTATGTTCACATCATAAAATATGAATTTGTACAGACGGCTTTGAAATTTTCCCAGGTTATTTATAAAACCTCTCAGGTTTTGACCATTAGGGGTTGACCATCAAGGAAAAGTAAGGATAAAAAATGATTTTAAAAGATATCCTGGCTTTACCCTCTGCAAAAGTGTTTCCATCCTACCTATGAGTGTTTTTTTTTTTAAAACAACTTTGCAATAATAGTGCGAAGTATTACATGAGCTTAATAATGGGAGTCTCAGAGCCAGACTCCACAGGTGCAAATCCTGGTTTCATAGGTCATGGCTATGTGACGTTGGGCAAATCACTTAACACCTCCAGACCTATTTCTTTCTTTGTGATACGGAACCAGTAATTCTATATATTTTAGAGTCTTTGGAAGGGGATTAAATGAGATAACACCCTTGGAATGCTTAACACAATATAGGGCTGCCACGTACAGCCATGCAAGTTGTCAACTGTACAACCCCAGGGGGTGCTGGTCACATAGACTACAATGCAGTGTGGCAGCTGTGGCACAAAGTCAGCGCTTGATAGATGAAGCTATTACTTTATTATTATTGTTGTTGTTGATGATGAGAAACTCAAGGCACACAAACGTTATGAAACCTGTCTATGATTATATGCTTCCCGTGAAAAACTCACCATCATGTGGCAACAGCTAGGCATACATTGTTATCAGCAATTCTGGTGTACTTATTAGAGGTCAGTTACTAGAGTAAGATAACCAATAATGGCCTAGTAAAAGCTTGGGCTAGAGTTTTGTTTTTCTATGGATCTGATTCATCTGTCACCTCATCTAGAATTTTCTTCAAGATGACTCTTTAACCAGTTTATCCTATGCCTAGTGCTATAGTGTTCCCAGGAAAATGAAATTCTGCCCATTCATTTGTTCCTGCCCATTCGTTAGTTCAGAAAATACTACCAAGTACCAACTTGTATGTGACACTATTCTGGGCACAGAGCTTTGAAGATAGCTAACATGGTTTCTTGAGGAGCCCATAGACTTATGAGGAGTGATGGCTGGCAGGTAAGCAGTTCCTCAGAGCAGGATGAGAATGCCTGAAAGAATGAGTTGTTAATCCATCGATTGACTGAATGTTCATTAAGGAACAGGTGCATAATACTGGATTATGAACTAGGCACTGAGGTTGTGGTAGTAACAGGATACTAAGAGTAATAAGACTTGGTATCTTCCCCATACGAAATCAGGGGAGGCTTCCTGGAGTGGGCGCGACTGTAACCAACTCTTGTAGGACAAATGGGTGGAGGGCGCTGGGCAGACAAGGAAGGGAATGGTGTTGCAGTCAGTGTGAGGAAAATCCAACTGCACTGGGCAGGCCTGGGAACTTGGTGTTAGCCCCAGGTTGGTGATCCTGTCCAAACATATCATTTATCACCCCTGTAATCTTGGCCAATCCTCTTTTTACCTCTGAATTTCAACTTCTTCAAATGCCCAAGTGAGCAAAATAATCTTCTCTCCATTAACAATCCTGATGGTTTTGGAGAGATCCAAATGAGGGGAGTTTGTGATATTTCTTTGGAAATTGGGAAGAGTCAAGTATTATATAAAGTAGAGGAGGTGACCATTCTAAGTCCTGTAGGTAAGCCCCAGAGAATGGTATCTAGATTAGGTTACTGTGAGAGACCAAGATGAAGCTCTGGGGACATGTTCTCCCAGGATGGTGGGGGTAGGGCAACAAGGAAGGAGGAAAAGTCAACATACATGTGTCATTGAGGTTGCTGCCTGGCCAAAGGAGGTTTGCTTCCACCAGGATCTCCCAGAATAGTCCACCGAAAGGATGGGACGTGAGGGATATTTATCCATGGATTCCTATCCTACTGAAGAGCTGGATTACAATGGTCAAAAGACACACTTACCCAGGGAATGTCCACAGTATTCAGATATCTGGTTCAAGTCCCAGCTTTTAGCTCTATTATGCCCGATAGTTATAGGGACATAGTCTCCTTTCTCATTTTTTCCTCCTCTAACTCTTATTAATAGAATACATGCTGGGTAAGATCCATACAAATTAGTGCTACAAATTTGTTAAAAGGCTTCTTTCTCCCCACCCTTGAGTTTTGATGTTGCTTCTTTTGAGATAATCTTTCTCATCCCCGAACTTTCCCACAGAGCATTGATCTGGCCAAGAGGTACACCCATAATCAAAATCGAGTCTCCTGTAACCAAACTATGATTAGATATCCAAACAATTTTTTTGGGTTCAAGTAATTCCCTTATTAAATAGGAAACAATACGGTGGCCTTAGGTGGACTGTGGCTGTAATTCTAAATTCTGCAAGTCCTTTGAGGGTTTGATAAACGTGCACTTTATCATAGTAAAACATGTTAAAAGCAATATAGAATTTTATAAATATATATATGCCTCCTACCGGGCCTTGAACATCCGGCAAGCCTAACCTATCAAAAGGCTGCTAAAAATAGTCCCATCCACAAAGAGGTTCTGAAGTGTGGCTTCTGATAAAACCACTGTCATAACACCCCGCTGTAATTTGGTATCTTCCACATCAATGAAATCTCATTTTTCATCATCATCTCTGATTAAGTTTGTCTCTAGCAAAAGGACGATATGTTTGCATTTTTAAGATTTCAATGAGAATGCTTCCCGTTCACAATTTGGTACGAGATGGCTTTTTATCAACCAAGGTCCTGCTATCCCCAAGTTTAGTAGCTTTGAAGGTGAATATAGGAAGGTAGGAAATTTAGGCCAAACGTGTGACCTAATTGAGTTTCTGGATGTGGCAGCTGTTCATGACTTGAGCTGTTTCGACTGAAACAATTAGCCACAAGTCCTCATTCCAGACTCTTCAGCATCCCTGAGTAGCTGCTATCCTCACTAATTAGCTGAGTGATCTTTGGCAAGCTACTCTGTAGATGGGAAATTGAAGGTCAGAGTGGAAGAAGTCGAAAGCACCTAGCATGATGCTTCGCATGTAGTGTGCACTCATTCAGGGTGTATTTTGAGCATCTGCTTTGTGCCTGGCACTGTTCCAGAGGCTGAGGTTACCGTGGTGCCCTGGTGGACAAAAGTTTACATTCTGTTGGAGGAAGGCAGACAAAAGCAAGCTAAGGACTAAGGATTTCAGGCGGTGGGGACTGGGGATGACTTTTGAGACTGATGATCCAGGGATGTATGTCTGAAAAGGGGACTTAGGGGGCAGACTCCTAGAAGACAAAGTCTGTCCCAGAAATATCTGTGGGCTGAGGGAATGCCAACCCAAGATCCTCAGTTAGGTGTGAGCTTGGCATTTCTGGAGGAGGGCAAGGAGCCTTGGTGTGTACTGACCAAGGGAGTGGTAAGCAGTGAATTGTGGCAGGGCCTGGAAGCTGGGAAAACCATCATCTTAATAGTCGAACCATCTTGAGCTGGGAGACCAGCATAACATCTTAAGCAAGGGAGTGACTGGGTCTCATCTAAGGTTTTATAAGACCGCTGTGGATGCCTTGTGGCGAATAGAACCCCGGTGGGGAGGAGAAGCAGGGAGGACACTTGGAAGGCTGTTACCATAGGTGGGACAAACGTGATGGGTGGTAGGACTAGAGAAGGAAATGGAAAAAATGGGGAGGCAGATGAAAAGAAGCCCTGAGCTAAGGACTGGAGTGTAATTCAATTACCGTGGAGGTGATCCCAGGAAACACTGATGCAAGAGGAGGGGGGATGAGGCAGGAGTGGAAAGGCAGCCAATTGGGGACACATGATCAAACAAGTTACCAACATGAGCAAGTCCCCTTGGAGAATTCTGAGGGTCAGTTGTAGAACTTGTACCTCATTGTTATTCCACCCAAGTGGTGAGGAAGCTGGGTTTCTTAATCTGTCAGTTCCCGGCAGCCACTGATTGAGGGCTGTTCCTGGGGGAGAAAGAGTTTCCTGGCACCTCTGCTGCTGTGTGGGTAGATGGAGTGGGCCCTAGCCACCGGAGAGAGCAAGGAAAGAGATGTAGGTGCGCAGCCGGCAGTGTGTCATGATAGGGATAGGAGCTGCACCTGCCACAATACCCAATGGGCAGGTGGACCTGCGTCTGTAGCTCAGGTGAGACGCTGGGACTTCTTTGCATATAGGGACTACTTAAAGCCATGGGACTGGGCAGGGAGAATCATCTGTGGAGAGTTTGTGGGTGGAGAACAGAAAGCCTCAGAGCTTAGAGTCCACGAGGCACCAATGTTTAGAGATGGCCTTGAGGAAAAATTGAAAAGAGTAGCCATTAAGATTGGAAGCAAGTCAGACAAACGTGGTGCCATCGGAGCCAAGAGGTTTCCAACACAGTGGGCATGATGAACTGTGTCAGGTGCCTCCGAGGGTAGAGAAGCTGCAGAGAGAGAGAACACTGGATCCCACAACTCCCTGGTGCCATTTCTAGCAGATATTCAATTCCTAAGGTTATTATTATGATTATTAGATTCTCTGAGATCACATTTAGATTCTTTTCTTGTGAGCTGCCTTTTGGAACTTTATGAAACAGGATTTCCACACGTGTCCCTAGAAACTGTCGAATTAATTCCCTTAAATTCTTAGTAGGGGGCTCCATAAATCTTGGTTGAATGTATTTTGATGAATCTTCCCTTCAGAATTAGGACTTTTCTTGTAGCAGGACATTTCTGGACAGTGGGTAGACAAGATGTCTCAATAAAACATCTGCTTTCTATCTTTGAAATTCTGGCAGCAGCTTCATTCTAGAAAACATATCTTCCTGTGTAATACTTGTAACAGTGACTGTTCTAGAATGTGTATTACTAAGTTAGCTCTACGTGAAAGTCTCTCAGAGAATAAAGTGACTTGGATTTCTTGAAGTCTTATCAAGGCAATGCTCCTCCTAAGAGCTTCTGCACTCTTAGGTTTTAAAGACACACAAGTCAGAAATATCAGGCATTTGAGATTCCACTGTACCTAGGAATATACACTGGCTTGTCATCCTTTAGATGTTTACCTGCAAAATGAGATCTGAGAAAGGACTTCTTCCCTAAGCCTGAGAGTTTGTTTAGGTCATGTAGAAAAATATTAATATTGTAGAAGTGAAGGAGTTCATTGAACAGGACCCATCCCTAACCCCACTCAAATTAGCCACTTTGGCTGTACAAGAAATCCATATGACCTCTTCTTAGTCTTAGAGAATGTTCCAGGCAGACTATCTGAGCCATTTTAATGCCTTTTCTTCAATGTAATCTTTGAAGAAGTGTCATAATCACATTCCTTTCTTAAGATGAGGAAGTGGAGCCAAATGGAGAGCTGATTGTTAAGACCAGTTTGTCACCTTTGGGAAACAGGCGTTGAGGTAGCCAAAGTGAGTTATTAAACAAATATTTAATGCTAGGAACTGAAATCCCCCAATGCTATCCAGGATTTAATTTTTATCAGTTCAGATGAGAGGAATGTTTCAAATCATCTCAAAGCAGTGAGTTCTGACTGATGCTTTTGCAGTTTCTTTCAGCTTTCATATTTCCCAAGAATCCAACATCCTATTTCATGCTTCTATAGCTGAGCATTTGCCCTCACCTTCTTGTGATAAAGATTTGGTAGGAAGAGTGTGTGTGTGTGTGTGTGTGTGTGTGTAAGCACACACACATGTGCATATGTTTTCTTGCAAGGATGCTAAATGAATTTTTATATATTGGTCTATATACTATTTTTGTCTGTTTTACAAATTGTGTTGTAGTTTGATTAAAAAATTTCAAGAGTGCATTCCATTTTCAATATTCTGAATAGTATATGAAGCCAAAATTACCCTCTCCCTAATACCTTCCGTGGCTCCCAGCCTTCTTTGCTCTCCATGCCTGTTTCTGATGCTATTCTTGTGAAAACATCTGTCATGCTGTGTTATACATTGGTTTTTGATGTCCCTGAATGGATGGGGAGAGGGAAGGTGACAAAGATAAGGGTAGAGCTCTAGTTTAGGAGTTGTGGGGTGGAAAAATGGGCCATTGCTTTTCTGTCAGTTCAACCCTTGGGTTATAGAGTTGGGCCATAGATAGTGAAGGAGAATACATTTTTCATAGCTTCTTTGGAGCTAACTATCCTCTCTTTTGATTCAGAGAGTAGGTATATATTTCTAAATCAGTCACACTTAATGATACAGCAAGAGTCAGTTCCCTCTGTCTTTGGGTCTGAGTCTCCCTGCCGCCCAGTATTTGGTTTCCAATGTTATGGACACTCTAGGCATTTTGTGTATCTTTCTGGGCATTTTACTGGGAAGTTGGAGGATGAATATCAGTTAACCCCCATGCCAAACTGGAAGTCCGTAAAAGGAAGGTAAAACCTTCTGAGAGGGTATACATAATGTTCCATTCTATCTCAGACATAGCTACAGAGAAAACTGTACTGGGAGATTGAAATTGAAATGAAATAAATATTGCATTTGTCCTACTTAGCGAGAAACTTTGCGTGCTGAGACGCAGTTTTCTTCTTGTAGTTCAACATTGTGTTAACTAAAAGGTTGAATTAAAAATATCTGTAACTTCTTTCAAATGTCTCTGATTTTTAAGGACTCTCCTGATTGTTCATTCAGATTTTTTTTCTTTTTTGTATCTCTCTATCTGCAGTGTTCCTCATTAAAAATCAGGATATGAGAAATGATAGGGGAGCTTAAAAGTTTAAAGTACATTCAAAAGTGCTAAAATATTTCACATTCTGAGTCTTTATTTCTCCCCATTTCTAAAGATGCCTCTCTAATTGTGGCCCTTTTCCCCCCCCTGTGTTTTTTGTTCAAGGAATACCCCCCATATGCCAAGCCCTTGAGGCCTGCCCCTGGCTTGTACTGAAGAGGCTCTGCTGGCGATCTGTGGGCGCTCCGGGGGGAAGGCGCGATACGAAATGATCAATCGTGAAACCATTTTACTGCCATTAAAACCTCTTTGTGTGATCACTGTTCTTTCTTCACACGAGATAAAAATTAAAGACAAGTTGAATAAAAAATAATTGCTCTTCATTTCCAAAGGGGAAATGTCTCTGAGGGAAAAGAGGGAAGAAAACTTTCTCAAAAAAATTCAACCTTTCATTGAAAAGCACTTTAATTTTCCTCAGCTATCCCAACATGCTTTTCCCCCTCACAGGATGGGATGAGTTGAAGCAAGCACAAAATTTAGAGTGTGTCACTCAAGGCCGTGTTTTCCAGATAAGGCAGACTGCTCTGTGTTTTTCCATCTGCCTGGGAATGTGCACAGGCCACGTGATGGTGAGATGCGGCAAAGGCAGATTCCAGAATTTTCTCATCCAAACCTGTGATACCATCACACAGCCCCTAGACCCAGGAGTAGGCCTTAAAAAAAAAAAAGTGGGCCTCAAAAAAGTGGGCTTTGGAAGCCATGTTAGTTCTCTTATAAATCAAGAATTATGAAACCTTGTCTCCCTAAAGCTAATCTAGTCACTGAGTTTGAGATTCTCTGGGAAACCAATGGCAAGGGATCAAGAAAAAATTTGATTACGCCTGATGAAGTGAAGTCTAGATTTTAATTTTTTTTTCCTTTGAAAGTCTTGCAGATTTCTACCCTGAGTGAGGATTTGCCTTGAAAAGAATTATCTGGTTGAGAAATGAGGAAGCCCCCAGAAGGAGTGTCTTTCTTGGTTTCAGGTAAGGAACCTCGGAACCTCAGTTTGTCCACCTGTGAATTGGAAGGATTGGAGCATGTGACCCTTGCTTTGACTGTCCTGACCAGCGTTGATGCTAAATGTGATTTCTCAGCGTCATGTTATAAATAGCTCTAAAACCATAGGAAGGGAGCCTTCAGTGAGATATGGTATTAAAATTTCTTCATTATGGATTTAAGTAAATGCATTGCAAATAAGACTGGAGAACAGAAAAAAGAAGGTGTGTGAGCACACCTGTGCCATTTCACCACCAGAGAACTATTGGTCATATCATAATATATTTCTACTAGTACTTTTCCTATATGTCAGATGTTGTATATAGTTGTATGCTCTTGTGTCTAGATATTTTATATCACAGGTTTTCTCTTAGCATTGTAATGATTTACCTTTTTTGTCTTTGCCTGTTTTCATCCCCATCTCCCTTTTATTAGCTGAGCAAATATATTTCATTATTTCCCCATTGCTGGGAAATTCCTTCCAACTTTTACTCTTACAAATGATATTACAATAAATAATCTTCATTCCTGTGAAAGCTGGTCTCCCTCCACATCAATCTCACTTTGAAAAAACAAAAGAAAATTGTTTGCTTGGTTCATCATGCAGAACTCGGGCTGACCCCATTGTATACAAACTGTTTCATCTTCGTGTTTACAGTTCCTCATGATGATATTTGTAAAATGCTTATGGATTTGTTTGTGCCTTCAACCCCAAATTAGGTCTGCTGGTCACTTGAAATAGCTGACCGGGTACAGTTGGGTTGGAGAGGCTTGTAGTAGAATCGTGTTTGAAAAGAAGAATGTGGAACACTCTGTACCATATGTGTACCATACCATACCATATAAGTGCTATAACCCTCATGTTGTAGGGAGGAAGACTGTTTGCCCCCAGGGAGGTATGGCACTTGCTTTCTCTCATGCCCACTCTCCCCAGTGGTGAACTGATGGTCACCCGCTTGGATGCGGGTTCCTAACTGGTGGTAGAGGAGATAACAAATGACCAGTCCACCAGCACTATCTGTCATGCTTCTCTCCAGCCTGCAACAGTTACTTGCCAATAATATAACCACTGAAGAGTGTTAAATTTCTTAGCGCTGTGAAAATTGGTATTAAAAGAAGTACTTTAAAAAAGAAATGGGAGCTTAAGAGCTATAATAAAAGAATAACCCTTAAAGCAAGTCAATTGGAAAGCATAATGAAGTTGATAGTGGTCTTTTTAGTTTAGTCATGAATTTGTTAGAGAAAAAATGACTTTTCTGAAAACCACCATCTGGGCCATAAGTAGATCCATTAACGCTGCTAAAGACACCAAGAAGGTTATGCTTGCTGCCATGGTAGGTCACCCCCATTGCATTTTAATTTTACTGCATTCACTGCTCAGATTTTCCCAAGTCTCATCCACTTGGGCGAGCCAGAAGGCTCTCGTTACTCCCTAATGGATTGTAATCTTCAGGGTGAACTTGGCCTCTTGAAACACGAGTCTCCAGTGTTACTCAGACCTCTCAGTTTTGACAGGCCTGGAGAGGGGCTGGAGGCTTTAACAGTTTCATTTGCTTAATGCTGCTGCCTGTCAGCTTCCATCTCATGGGCATCTAAGGGGCAAAGCCAAGTTTTTGGGTGGAGTTATGTTTTGGTGTGTTAAGTTCAGGTTTATCCTCACTTACCGGTAGACGTGATCTTCTCCTTCTGCATGAAGAAAAATCTATTTTTAAACATGGTTGACTCTGGAAGTCTTTTTTCTCAAGTTAGATATCTTCATGTTTGAAACGCAAATAATCACCCTGCGATTGATTCATTGGAGTAACATCTGCGGAATTGAAACCTATGTTAATCTTCTGCATAGTAGAAATTCATAGTAGTTGCAAAATAAGTATTCATCTTCTTTTCATCATTCTGAATTTCTAAGGTTTTAGTTTGTATAACCATATGGACATGCGCGTTATCCCCCATTCAATCAACAAGTATTTCTTAAGCCCCTACTTTGTACATGATACCTTCTCGGTGCTCTTGTTGTGTAGGGATTTCAAGGCTACCTTCTCAATTAAATTTTAAGTTTCTTGAAGGATCGTGTCTTGACTTCCTTTTTTAGCTCCCAAAGAAAGTGTAAGAGGGACTTGGCAGGTGCTAAATGAAAGAACGAAAAAATAATACAATCAGATTCAATTTATATTGCTTAACAAAATTGGCTTATCATATGGGAATTGAAATTCTTTTGATGAATGCTATTGGGATGAAATGGGATCTTTCTGTTCTTTCCTTTGCTTAGAGTCCTTTCAGCCCAATGGCTGAAGCCAGTACTAGCAGATGGCAAGGAATAAGGACTAAGGACTGTTTAAAGTTCTTGAGATGTGGGAAAAACTATTTCTATGTAGGCTCTGGTTCAACCTCTGCTTTAGACATGACAAATGAAGCTGGGTGAGCTTGAGGGACTGGCTCCAACCTGCCCAGGGTCTTTGTGGCAGTGGCAATGCTGGGAATGGAACCCTGATTTTAGAATTCTCAATTCTTTTCTACCATATCTTACTTTCTGTTCAACACTGGTAATCCTACTTCTGCCTTGGTTGGAGTTTCAGCAACAGGACCTGGTTCTGACTAAATTTAAGCAAAAAAGGAACATCTTGGAAGGATATGGGGTGACTCATAAAAATAGAGGAAGGCTTGAAGAACCAGATCTTTGGAAAGGCAAAGGCTGGCCTCACAGTGGCTCCTTGCCTTTGGAGAGCAGAAAGGAAAAGACAGTGCCTTCTGGGCGCCACCATCAGAATGAATCAGCCCCAAGAGTGGTCAGGCTTTGTGTCACTGCATTCATGATTCAGATTCTAAGGAGGAACCTCTGATGGGTCTAGCTTAGGTCACCTGCTCATGCCTTAGTGTGCGTGGGGAGGATGACTCACTTTGATTGACAGTCCCAATACAACTGTATCTATTGAAGGTTCCAAATCAAAACCAGGTGCTATTATCATATGAGGGGGAAAGGATGCACATTAGACAAAACCTACAGAGCTCCAGGAGCTCTGACAAATGACTATTTGCTCATGAAAGCAATTCTCATAAATACACAGGCATTGCCTTCTCACAATATTTACCACTTAGTTCATGCCTGTAATTCTATCCCTGAGCCCTGTACTCCCAGCATACTTCTACTTTACAGGGAGGATGAAGATGTGTAAAGGGAAATCTCTTATGACTCCTCTGCTCTCCCTCAACATTTCTCCTCCCTTTCAAGTGTTTTTCTCTTCTAAGACTCCCACTCTTCCAATACACTCCAGGTCCTACCATCATCCACCTCCTTTGGGGGCCTTGCTGCAAAAATTCCTTCTTTATCCTGCATCCCCATGACTCTGTGGTTTGAGTGGTATTCCATTTTTACTCCTGGGGTAGATAGAGCATGAGACCCTCATCTCTCTCTTAAATTATAGTGTCTATTTTTAGCATTTATTAGGGATTTCTCTCTCGAAAAAAGGAGAATCCAGCGCTAACTGAGACCTAGGAGAGAAACCAAAAGATGGGCATGTGATGGTCAGATAGGAAAGCCAAGCAAGGAGGGATTGAAATTGTCAACTAGGGAAAGAAATGCAGAGTGACATCCTGTATCTTGGAGAAAATATAATGGGACTAGTTCCAGGACCTTTTGGAAGAATCCTTACCAGATTGGTTTGAATTTATTAGATGTGATAGTGTATGCCCTATGATGATTAATGATGCCCCTCAGGGTCTGATGCCTCCATCTAGATCACACCCCTTAAACTCAGTATGACTATATGTCATCTTCCCTAGTTGCCACATACTTACATCAACCTTTTTGTCATTCAGTTTCTCATCATTGCTTGTCCAACTACGACCAATGGACCTTTCTTCTCTTTGGAAAGCTCTGCAAGGCCACAAAAGAAACAAAGCAGAGTAATGAAAAAGAGTTGACTGTGGTCAACTCATGGACCTTTTATTCTCTTTTGAATATTTACTCTCGTGTGCCTTTACAAGAATTCCTCCATCCTGACTCATACACTAGATGAACTACTTCTTCTTGAACCCATGACTCAGCTACTGGGAGTAGCTTATGATCTTTTCTTTTCCCTTTGTTTCAATTTGGCATGTCAGGGTCTTAGTAATCCCCACTTGCTTAAAGGAAAATTTTGAATGAAACATCCAATTGGCAGGTGACTGATGACCTAGGCACTGGTATCCATGACTCCTTCCTAGAGAAACTGGAATTTACCAGATATGAGACCTTTGTGGAACCACCATCATTCCGGTCCTATGAGGGAGACTGTATTGGTCAGAGGGCATTTGGTTGTAAGTAATAAGACACCCAGTAAATTGGCTAAGTAACGACTTTGTTGTAAAGATGCACGGAAGTCTCAAAGAAACAGAGAACTGGGCTACTTGGGAACTGCTAGGTCTTCAGGTGACCTTCTCTCCGTCAGCTCTTTCCTTTCTGGTTGCATGCTCTTTCATTGCGGAGGAGGGTCTGCTTCATTGATCTCTTCACACTTTTCCTATCAGCAAGCTTGTGTGTGGTTTGGGACTGTTATGGCCTTGTAGACTCAGCCCTGAATCTATCTGAATTTTATATCTCCAATTTGACATCTCTCCTTCAAATGCTTGAGTGAGACAACCGGTGATCTCAGAGTCATTTGGTACAACTGTGGTCCCCTCAGCCCTCCTTGTCTGCAGGATCAATTGAAGGGGTAGGGAGCATCCAAGGGGGGATTGTGGCTAAGGATGCTCCTAACATGTGTGCTGAAATCCTCCCTGGTCAGGGCGTCCCTCTTCCTATATCCCATATCTTGCCTTTAGTTAACCAGTACTGAACTCTAACAATTTAACTGTGATACACAAAACCTCGACTGGACGCCTCCATTGGGTCTAACACACCTGGCCTTGTACAGATGGAAGACTTAGCGCCCACAAACCAAGGGGAAGGGACTCTCAGGAAGTCTGTGTCTGTCTCTGTGAGAAACAGTATTGGAAACCGATGAAGATCCATTGCTGAAACCCGACAGCAAGATACTTAACATAGTTACTAGCTGTGCTAACTGATTTAATGAATAGGCAACATAACAAATGAGCATGTTTACCAAGTTAACTTGTGAAAATGAATATCTGTAATTAAAGCCGCTCACAACTGACAGGCAAACAGGAAATTATTGTTATTATTATACACAAATCATCTTAAAATACCAGAACTTAATAAATGGGGGAAAAAAACAAACAATGGCTAAAACTGTCTACTAAATAAAAAGTAATGACGAACACCTGTGGTCTTTATAGGACTCCAGTGGAGATTTTTTTTTGAAGACCTAATTATGTTTTTGTAATGGTACCATTTCATTATTTCTCCGTAGCATTATTAAAAGAAAATGTCCATATTTTCTCTGTGTAAAAGGTCTGGCACATAGATTCAGACTTGGAGTTTCCTTCAGGCTGCAGACCCCCTAAAGGTCTAGCTATTTATTGGCAAAGAAGATAGGCCTTGGCAAGACTGGATTTTTCTCTTTGGTAATATTGGAACCTGGACAGGGGATAAGGGTGATGTAGACCCCTTTGGACGGATTCTGTCAGCAACTAACTGAGAACCAGTGTAGCAAAGTGGGTAAGAGAGCCAGCTCTCCAATTAGCCTCCCTAGTCTTGAATCCCAGTTTTGTTCCTTCTTAGCTATGTATCCTCTGGCAAGTTATTAAACCACTCTATGCCTCAATTTTCCCACTTGTAAAATGGGGATAATCCTTACACACATCTAATAGGATTATTGTGTGAACTAAGACCTGAAAAGAGCATATTGTGCTTGGTACGTTAGTTACGCTTATTACCTTCAAGTTACCATTCTATGTGTTTTTTAACCAAGCAGCTTCTAGGGATGCAGCCCCAGGATGTCCCGCCCATGTCGTTGGGGAGGAGTCCATGGCGAGTCAATGACAACATGAGTGGTCCAGATCTACAGAGCTGGGAGTTTATTTTCTTTGTAGCATGAACGCCATTTGAAAGTATCTTGCTTGCCTATTGTCTGCCTCCTATCACTAGAATGTAGGCCCAGAGGAGGGAGAATATTCCAGGACTGACAATTACACAATTCCAGCAGGTGCTGTTCACACTGTCATAGTATGCTTCTGTGATTCACACTGAGGGTGCAAGGTACCCTGGAGTTGTGCAACATGGTGGTCTTGGATGTCCCAAAGGGGCCTCAAGTTGAGTTCAAAATTGGCCCCACTCCCTCCCAAAACTTCTCTCCACCATGATTCACCATTCTGTGGGTGACCACACTACATGTCCCATCATCCCAAGTAGGAACCTTGGGGAGCTGATGATTGAATACAACAAGTACTCAACTTTCTTCTACTTGCATTCCATTATGACACTTTCTCCATGTAGAGGCCAGAGTGTTCTCTTAAAGCTAAATCAGTTCATAGCACTCCCCTGCTCATATCCTCTAGGGGCTTCCCATTGCACGTACCATAACCTGCAAACTTTTTATCATGGCCCAAAAGGCCTTATCCTATGCCATACTCTCTCTCTCTCTCTCTCTCTCTCTTTTTTTAAATTTTATTTATTTATTTGACAGAGAGAGATCACAAGTAGGCAGAGAGGCAGGCAGAGAGAGGAGGGGAAGCAGGCTCCCTGTCGAGCAGAGTCCAATGCAGAGCTCGATCCCAGGACCCTGAGATCATGACCTGAGCTGAAAGCAGAGGCTTTAACCCACTGAGCCACCTAAGCGCCCCATATGCCATACTCTCTTGATCACACAGGTACATGAGTTTCAAGAGTGTGGTCCCTGAACAATTAGGATCATTGAGAGCCTGTTAGAGATGCAATTCTTGGGCCTGCACCAGATCAATCCAATAAGAAACTGGGGGGGATTGAGGCCCAGAAATCTGCATTTTAAAAAGCCTTCTAGGTGATTTCGACGTGACACTGGCATCTTTCTCTTTCTCAGACACCATTAATGTCCTTCTGACTGAAATGCTCTTGCCCTGATCTCCATGCGATTAGTGAGATCCCCTCTGCTTTGTTATTCATTTCAGTTCAAAAGTCAACGCTTCAGAAAGGCCATTCCCGACCACTCCACCAAAGGTGACTACTCCCCTCTCTCTCACTGTTGCTGACATTATCCTATCATATGCCTGGGTTTTATTCTCTTCACAGTCCTGGTCACAATTTGAAATGATCTTCTTTTTCAGTTTGTCTCTGTCTTTCCACCAGAATTTTGGCTCTGTACAGATAGTCACCATCTCTGATTTTGCTTCCTGCTATATCCACAGAGCTTAGAGGAGTGGTTGGTGGACATAGTAGGTGCTCAGTAAGAAAGGAATAAGTCAATGGCTATATCCACACTTTAATAGGTATGTGTGACAGATTGAGTCATTGACCTCAAATCTTCACCCATCTCTGATTCTACATTCTTTGCCATTTTACTCTACATCTCCTTGCACTGGAGAAAGAGTTTACTTCTGTGGAGTCACTCCAAGCAGTGCTTACACAGAGCAGATTTGGACTCAACACACAGCGTGGAGCTGAGCCCAGCCTAGATCAGCCGGCTCCCAGCCAACTCCTCGCTTTGTGAGCAAGAAAAAATTATTGTTGTTTGAAGTCACAGAGGTTTGGGTTGGACATTAATAGGTTGTTGTGCCAATAGCTCATAGTCTGCATGTATTCTGTGTGTGTTACTTACCATTAGAATCTAAAAGAAGAGGTAATCAATTTTGTTTGCATGACAAGGGTAAGAAAAGTTAGAGAGGAAGTAATTACTGAGCAAGTCTTTTTGAAAACAAAATAATAGATGGCCTGATAGGTAATAGGTAAGATAAGGAAGAGTATTTAGGCCAAAGGAATGATATGAGCAAAGGTCTTAGTTAAAGTGCATGAAGCCTCTGGAAAGGGGGACATGGGAGAGCAATTTGAGATGAGTTTTTAAAAAAACAGTAATTATACCTGACATTTGTAAAGAACACTGCAGCCTCACTAATATTTTCATATATATTCTCTTACTTCGTGCTTAGATGCCCCTGAGGCAGTGCTCTGCAGAGTCTTGGAGAACCTCGTTTAGAATCCTAGCATCATGGTCTTGGGAAGGGTACTTTGAACATCTCTCATCCTCTGCTTTGCCATCCATAAAGTGGTGTTATTCTCAGGACTGAAAGAGATGAAGTATGTACAGTGCCTAATGTACACTGGGTACTCCAAGTCTCTCCCCTCTGCCATCCCATTTTACATCTAGAGAAACTGAGGCTCAGGTCAAGCAACTTGTCCATAGGTTACATTGTTAAAAAGTAGTGAGTTTGGGGCCACAATCCCCATGTTAGGGCCCCCGCTCCCACCCCCGCCGTGGCTTCATCTGGCAGAAGCTGAGCGGTGACCCAGACTTGGGGCTGGGGAGGTGTAAGATGAAGAAATCATGTTTTTGTTGTTTTTTTGTTCCCCATCAGCCACCCTGGAAGCAGTGTCCCAGGGAAATGTAGAATCTAAACCACATGGACCATAAGTGTTAGTTAATTATCTAAAAGGTGATAACAAGAAAGGAATATATAAATGGATGAAGCCAAAAACAAGATGTCACCTTCCATTTCTCCCCTATACACCCCCATCTCTTTCTCCGTCTCTCCCCTATGGGTGGATCTATCTTGGATCTAACTGCTTCTCTCCAGCAGACTTGATGCTACCTCTCACTATCTTGTCCTGCAACCACTGCCCCCTTCCGCCATATGGTCTGGCTTTGACTATTTCTCCAGTCCCCTTCTCCTCTTGTACCATTCTGCCTTTCTGGAAGGCTTTGGCTCCTGACCGTTGGGTGTACACTTCCTATCCATCTTGAGTGCTTTTGTACTTGCTATCTGCCTGAAATGATTTTCCCAAGCTCTTCACTTGCTAGAAAGGAAACTAATAAGGCAAATGACAATGGTCACGATCTGGACTCATCTTTTGTTTATTGTCTATTTTTCTCCAGTGCAACATAATGGCCACCCCCTTATCTGTCATATCCCTGGTATACCTCCAGTGTCTGTCATCTGATAGGTGCTTGAGAAGTCCTTGTAGACTGATTATATTCAGAAATAAGACCAAGGACAGAACCTGTTAGACCCTGCCAAGAGAGCAGGTGTGAGGCAAAGTGAGGAAAGGCTCTGAGGAACAGGCAGTCATTGTGGATTTTTATGGGCTACCTATGGCTGTGGGTGGGGCAGGGTCAGAATCATTAGACCCAGCCGGAAAGAGGATTCCAGTGTGGCTAGCCTGGTGCGTGTAGCACCCCATACATGATCTGCTTTTGTACCCAACTTATGTCAAATACTGTTCGTCTTCTGTTTCGTTCTCTTGATCCTATTCTTGGTTTTCCATAGGATTGAAATAAAAGTGGCAGCAACGAATGGTAGGAGTATAAACTGTTAAAACCACTTTGGAAAATAATTTGGGACTGTTATATAGAATTGAACATTTGTATGTCTCTGATTTAGCTTTTCACTCCTTGGTAGGTGTCTCTGAAATATCCTTGGATGTATTTACCAGGACATATGTAAAAGAATGTTTGGGAGCAATCCAGATGGGAAACAGTCCAAATATCCATCACATGAAAATAGTTAAATCAATTAGGGTATTGTTACAGAATGGAATATTATATAGCAAAGACAATAAATGAAATACAGTAATGTAGGTCAGGTATAAATGAATCTTATAAACCTAAAATTTAATGAAAAAGCAGGTAATTGGAGACATAATATAGTATTTTTATAAAGTTCAAAGACTAGCAAAATTAAACAATATGTTTAGAAAGACACACACATAAAAACTAAACAGGAGGGTCTCCTGGGTGGCTCAGTGGTTTAAAGCCTCTGCCTTCAGCTTGGATCATGGTCTCGGGGTCCTGGGATCGAGCCCCATGTCAGGTTCTCTGCTCAGCGGGGAGCCTGCTTCCCCCTCTCTCTCTGCCTGCCTCTCTGCCTGCTTGTGATCGCTCTCTCTCTCTGTCAGGTGGATGAATAGAATCTTTAAAAAACAAACAAACAAACAAACAAACAAAACTAAACAGGAATTTAAAAAACCCCAAGAAAATCTTTCCTCTAGGGGTGACAGTGAGCTGGGATAGGAAGACGCCCACAAGGAGACACAACACTAGTGGTTAGCACACACTGGGTCATGGGCTCCCAGGTGTTGGTCTTATTACATAACTCATGATTTACATGTAAAATAATACCTGTAAAATATATTAAACATTACATAATAGATTAATAGAAGTTTCCTGGCTTGGGAGTCAGGAGAATTATTTAGTATTAATTTTAAACTGCCATGGATTATAAAGTATATCATCTATTTAATCAAAAGCTTTTTGGGAAAGAGGGATAAGAAATACTGTTTAGAATCAAGAAACTAGATTTAATGAATCTCTTTCTAGAAGTTAAACCCTCAACCTTTGCTGAGGTGGTACAAACCTAAGAGTAGTGCTATGGCACGGGGGCACCTGGGATAATTTTTGGGACAGATGATTCTGTGAACATGTTTTTTTTTTAAAGATTTAATTTATTTATTTGAGAGAAAAAGCACAGAAGGAGAGTGAGAGGGAGAAGCAGGCTCCCCTCTGAGCAGAGAGCCTAACATGGAGACTTGATCCAAGGACCCTGGGATCATGACCTGAGCCGAAGGCAGACACTTAACCAGCTGAGCCACTCAGGCATCCCTCTGTGGGCATGTTTTATTTCACCACTGTCCTTAGTCCTGGAAAGTCGATATAAATTTGGGAGGAAAATAGAATTACAGAAAATACAAAATATTCTTTTAAGTTTAAAGAGTAGAGACAGGTGATATCAAAGACAAGAAGTTTGGACATTCTTGTGAAGATTTCTTCCTTTTTTTTTTTTTAAGAAGGAACTCAAGTGTCCATTTCTCTTATGACTTTATTTTACTTCTGGGTCTGATCCTGGAGCTCAGCTCAATTATATATAATGCTTGTCTAAGAAATAAGTGTGGAAGAATAGGGGTCTAGAATTTAAAGGAATTGATTCCGGCTGTTGAAGTTGAAGCAGTTGTTCAAAAAAATTTTGTGCCTTACTAAAATGGATCATGGGAAGGTCATTCTTCCTTCTTACTAATTTCTGTCAGACAAAGGCAAAGAATTTAAAGAAGTTCACATGCTGTAAAGGGTTCTACATACCCCTTGAGCTACTGTCCCTGAAGGAAAGGGTCAACTAGAAACCATTTCTTCATGTCCTGTGATTCCCTTTGGGCTTTGGTCACATTGCACAAAAGAGAAATTGAAGTTGGAATGAATAGAAGAAAAGAAGCGATCAAGAAGTGGCAGGAGGAGACTGTCCGCTGAGTAACCAGCCTTGGTGACTTTCAAACAGTTCTTGTTCTCTAAATTAAAGGAGAAATTGAAGACATGGCCACAAGTATAAGACAGAAGTCAATGACAATGCAATGAAAATCTTAACATTGTGCTCATAGAAGCAACCCCCTGGTGCTTGAGTTAAATAAAAGAAGGCAGGAGATAACTATTGTGCACATACTATTGTGTGAGTGTTCTCCTCTTGAAGAACAGACTGTACAGCAGAAGGAGTAAACCTACACTGCATATGGAAAACGGAATGCTAAAAAGGACAAGATAGATTCTATGGGACTCATGGCCTTGAGCTTCAATGAAAGGAGAAGGCAGGTTGAGTAAAGAATTTTGTAACCAGGGCTGTTGAGGGGACATTTTTGCATTTATGGGAGCTGATGAAAAGAGATGCTTTCTGACCCAGAACAATTGGAAAGGAAGGTTCTAGAATTCTTGAGTCAGCCCAAGGGAGAAAGTTGCCAGCAGTATGGCTAGAAAGAAATAGTTGAATACCCTTAAAAGGCAACAGCGTTGAAGTCAGACATAAGTTCAGGTCTCCTCTCTGAAATGTAATTTTTGTGTAAAGTGGGGAAGCTACGTACATCACATAAACCACAGTTTTCCTCTTTCTGCAATGAAGATAGCAGTCCTCACCTTATAGAATTGTTGGTCAGATTAAATAAGATAATAAAAAGAAAGCAGCCTGATGTTCATTCAGTCCGTGGGGCTGGCACCACACAAGCAGTGTGAAATGGTAGAGGTGGTAAGGAATCATATTGATAGAGACAACACACTGTCTCCAGGCAATTTAGTCTCTCAATCCTTTTCCACTCGAAAAGGAGGCTTTCTTTCCTAATTTATTCTGACCCAAAGAATTACACTCTTTTATGTAGACAAAGTGTTATTTAGAGATTTCCAATATGTCACCTTGGTTTTGCTGTGTACATAGATGAAAAGTGGCTTGCGTAGATTTTCTTTTTGATATACTATGATCTCTCAACATTTAATAAAAAAGACTTATTTTGACCGAGACAGCCTGTCAATTCAGTCAAATATCTAATTTGGCAGATTCTCCCCTCCCTTGACCAGAGTGACAGGCTATTTGCCAACTTGATCTGATGGACTAAATGTTTTGGTGCTTCGATCAATATGGATTCAGTGATTTTTTTTTTTTTGTCTTTGTTATTTGCATGGACAAAGGGACTGCATTTGAAGAAAATGATGATCCTGGTGAATTTAAACCATCTGCTTTTGTGTTTGCTTCTTAATTTGGTCCTCTGAGGGCTTACGATCCAAAGGGGATAAGGAGGACCTAGAAGAAGAGATTGGAAAATGAATCTGGAATGGGTACTAGGTAATTAGTTATCATTCTTCGGGGTTGAGGGTTTTAGAATGTGTGGGCAGCTTAAACGTTACTTAGAGCTTGGCCCTGAGGACCCATCTCCAGTGTATGGAACAACCTGCAATGGTTGTAAGGAAACCCTTTTTGTCTCCAATTTCTGTATCAATTGCCCTTCTTCTACCAGTGTAGTGGAAATTAAATTCTCTCCCCTCCCAGCTTTTGTTCCTCATTTTCCTTAAGAAGTAATTCCATAATTTCCTTTTGGGGAGTTATCTGTTTACAGCCCAGTGTGAGCTAGCTTTGTTATACTTAAATCAGGCTGGCCTTCTGTCCTCTTTGGTCAAAAGCTAGGTACTAGCTCTCCTGGTGCTTAGAATCGTTGGCATTTTTATGACAGAAAATGTATTAGGAGCACATGTATTAGAATGGGGGAACTATGAGAAATTTATGTCGTTCCTGCTATCCAGAGCCCCGAGTCTGCCCTTCTTTCTGTAATTTTTCCGAGCTTGGTTCTCTAGCCTTCCCACCAATTCCCTAATCCTAACCCCTTCCTCATATTCTAAGGCTTCCCTTCTGACCAAGTCAGAATCCATTTTTTGTGACTTGCAAAGAAAGATGGCACTGTCACCACTGGCTGCCCAGTCAATAGACATTCTCCCTTTTATATAGTACGCTCATAGGTCTGCCTTGCACAACTAGGCTAATTTATGTTCACCTCATGGCATCTCTTGAAGTTAGGTATAGGTGGCTGTATTTCTTAGCCATGGCTGCTGTAACAAATACAGAACCTGGTGGCACATTTTATTGTCTCAGTTCTAGAAGCTGGAAATCCAAGATCAAGGTGTCAGTAGGGTTGGTTCCTTCTGAGGGCTGTGAGGGAAGGATTTGTTCCAAACTTCTCCTGCCTTGTAGATGGCTGTTTTCTTTCTTCTTGTGTTTTTATATCATCTTCCCTCTGTGTCCAATTTTCCTCTTCTTATAAGGGCACTGGTGGTTGAGACCCACCTTAAAGACTTCACCTTAACTTGTTACTTCTGTAAAGACTTTATCTTCAAATAAGGTCACACTCTGAGTTACTGGGAGTTAGAGCTTCAAAGCATAAATTTTGGGGAGGCACAATTTGACCCTTACAAGTGGCCACGTGACCCAGTCGTAAGCAAAGAGGATTAAGGGGACTGTTATTTCTGGAAGGAGTTTTTCTGCATGGCGACAGAGAGAGGTGTATGAAGAAAGGGCTTGTTCTCTCCTTTCTTGCTTTCGATGCTGTAGTGTTAGGATATAATACCCAAGGTTATGGCAGCCATCTTGTGATCATGAGGTAATAAGCTAGAGACTGAATATCTACATGTGGAGGATGGTGGAGTAAAAGAATGAAAGATAGAAAATAATATGGATCCCAGATGCAATGCTGAATCAATGCAGGAACACCTAGCTCCAAACTTAGATATGTGAAATAATTGAATGCCTTTTTTAAACTACTGTCACTTGCTATAATTTCTCTGTGAGATAGAAACCTCTCCAGATCCAGTAAAATCCTCAGTGGCTTATCTCCTCATGCCTTTTCTTTCTTCCTCCCTATTCACAGATTATTACCTTAACCAGAGTGTAAATATCTGATACCATATCTGATCATAAAATTTCAAGGTCATCCAAATAGGTCCCTTCTTCTACCTTATCTGATGCACAGATTTCTCTTGATATCTGGGTCAGTGGCAGAATAAGCCCACATTTAAAACTCCGTTGCATTAGTTCACCCTACCCTGGGAAGTGCTATCCATTTCTTTGTCATTTTTTCTCTACAGTTTACTGGAGGCATGGTGAATAATGACATGAGGTCACGAAGAAGTGTGGGCATGAGATGGGCTAAATGAAGATTTCTTTTCCTCTTGTATTTTATTTAATTTTGATTATTTATTTATTTGAACCACTCTCCTGTAGGGAAGGCTGGATCAAAGTCCATAGTTGCATTGGGGAGTGTATAGTATGGTGCCAGGCTGGGTAAGAATTACTATGTAAATATTACTGATTAATGTACAGTTTATCAGTTTATCATGCTGCTGATTGTTTATGCACTCAAGGGAGGCTGGGACATTTCTGTAAAATCTACAATAGCCTGGGATAGTGGTTCCCAAATTGGGCCATGTATTAAAATCAACATTAGCCAAGGTGATGCCCAGCCCCACCAAATCAGAACTCTGGAGTTGAGGCTCTAAAAATCTGCATTTTTAGACTGTTCCATACATGACTGTGATGAAGCCAGCCTCACACTGTATGTGGAAATTATTGACAGTCCAAAGGTAGTGGCTACTTTTTGCTTTTCAGATCTTAGCTATAGTGACAATGGACCAAGTGTCATGGAAAAACCTATAAAAATCATTTAATCTAGCCCCTCATTTTGTCAATGGGGTGTTGAAGGCCAGAGTGGTGGAATGATTCTTGGAGCTGCACAGCTAGTTAGTGGCAGAGATGGGGCCCAGCCTCCCACCTGGAACTGTTTCTTTGAGCTTCTTTCCTACCCTCTTATCCTCTGCTAAGCTATACACTCACAAATGGCAGGATAGGATATCCTGTTTGTGTTTCTCCTGCTATCATGGTATCTAGAACAGAGTAGGACTCTAATATCTATGTTTAATGGTGAACTAATTGTACTGAAACCATCTTCTTCTACCTCTCTGCTCATGTGCCCAGAAGAGCTCAGTTTTAGAGCAAGTGGGGAGTTTTGAATTCTGCACCAATAGGGCTCAGTCAGACAGGAAAGAGGGGAGGTTGTATCCTCTGTTATCTGTAGGCTGATTCTTCAGGACTTTTGAGATTCTCATGGATGGAAACTTTTCCTTGCTACCTCCTAACAATAAGAACTTTGCCTAGAACTTCATCTCAGTCAAAATACTTTTGGTTCAAGGTTAAAGAAACCAACTTGAGACTACTTAAGTAGAGGGGGCGGAATTTATTGAGAGGAGACTGGCTTATCCCATGGAGCCCAAGGGCCTCAGGGTAGACCATGTTCAGGGAGTAGAAAACCATGATGGGCTCAGGCTGCCATGTCTTTTTCTCTTGCATCTTTACTTTTTTGACCCTGCAGATGTTCTTTCTTTGCTTCTCCAATTGCAAGGCCGAAGATGATCAAGCCATAATTTCTAGGATTTCCCCCTCTTCCCAAATCTTCCCTATTATTTATAGACCTAGGAAAATCTCTCTAGCTGCCTCCAGGTCACAATTCCAAATTTCTTGGGAAAAGCCTTTATTTGCCCACATGGGGTCAAGTGTCCATTTGTGCTTGGCTTAACTATGGTTAGGGCCTCCGCGGTTCCTAGTATTAGTATTATAGAGTACTAACACGAGTGTCTGAGCAGTTGTGGGCCAAGTCTAGTTCTTGTAGGCAGTCTGGAGGGAGATGTGTATGCCTGTGAGTGTGAGCTGGCAGACTTCCTAAACAGTATCCATGAGAGGTGTGTTTGTCAACTTTACTATGAAAACAAACAACCCCCCAATCTCAATGACTTACGACAATAAACATTTACATCTCACATTACATGTGCTGTGGCTCTGTGCCATGTGTCTTCTCAGCCAGGACTCAGGTGGAAGGAGCAGCCCTTATATGGGAAATGTCTTTCTTGTCACAAAGAGAAAAGAACAAGAGACTGAGCCAAACTATGCACCTGCTCCCAGAGCTTCCCCTTGGAAGTGGCTTGGCTGGAGTCTGCTCGCAGTCCATTGGCCAAAGACGTCCCAGGGCAAAGCCTAACAATGAGGCAGGGGGTGCATACCACCTCCAGGAAGGCAGGGCAGGTCACATGTCATGCGGTGGGAACCCCTACGAGGGCAGGGCACAACTAAGTGTGAACAATAACAGCGGGCCACAGCGGGTTTGAATAACGGCAACAATAATTAACCTTTAACAAATGTTTAAAATGAGCTAGACACTGTGCTAAGAGGTTTATGCAAATTACTTCATTTAATTATCCCAATAACCTTATGAAGTAACCACTATTGCCCTCCTTTTATTGACTAGAAAATGCTAACTTGCAGAGGTTAAACAACTTGCCTCCTGCTACAGCCTGTAAGTGGGACTGCCCAGTGGGGTGCTCCCAGGGGATGCCGCCTGTATCAGTTTCCTGTGGCTGCTGTAACAGATTGCTACAAACGTAGTGGCTTAAAACAATGCACATCTAGCTCTTTCTCAGTGATTGCGGCATACGGCACCATGAGCTGCAGTCTCTCATGACATGCCATACAAGGTGGTGCAGGAAGTCTGGCATGGGAACGAGTGCAAGTGCCGGAAGTTTTTGGAGACAATGGAGCTGCAGATCAGCTTGAAGAACGATGATTCTCAGAAGGACAAACACTTCTCGGGCACCATCAGGCTTAAGTCCACTGCCTGCCTCCAGTTCTCCATATGTGTTTTGGGGGACTACTGGTAGGATATTCCCTACTTGGACATTGAGACACTGAAGAAACTCAACAAGAAAAAAAATGAGTTCAGAAGCTGGCTGAGAAGTATGATGATGCCTTTTTGGCTTCAGAATCTCTGATCAAGCAGATCCCATGAATACTGGACCCAGTCCTGAATAAGGCAGGCAAGTTCCCTTCCTTGTTGACCCACAGTGGGAACATGGTGGCCAAGGTGGAGGGGTGAAGGTGGAGATGAAGCAAAGTCCATGATCAAATTCCAGATGAAGAAGTTGCTGTGGCTGGCAGTGCTCATTGGCCACATGAAGATGACAGGTGATGAGCTCGTGTACAACATCCTCTTAACTATTAATTTCCCAGTGTCATTGCTCAAGGATTGGCAGAACATCCAGGCTTTATACATCAAGAGCACCATGAGCAATCCCCAGCACCTGTACCAAGGCACAGCTTAATAAACCTTGGTGCTATTAAAAAAAAAAAAAAACAATAACAAAAACAAAAACAACAAAGCAAAACAAAACAAAACCCACATCTGTTATCATACAGTTCTGAAGTCTGACTTGGGTCTCACTAGGCTAAAGTCAGGGTGCATTCATTTTCAGAGGTTCTAGGGGAGAATCTGTTTCCTTCCATTTTCCAACTTCTAGAAGCTGCCCCCATTCCTTGATGATGTCCCCTTCCTCCATCTCCAAGGTCCACAGTGGTGGGGTGAGTCCTTCTCACATATTACTCCAACCCTGCTTCCATTGTCATATCCACTCCCCTGACTTTCTCCTCTGCCTCTCTTCCACTTTAAAGAATGCTTGAAATTACATTGAACCCACCCAGATAATCCGGGATTATCTATCTCTAGGCCCTTAATCTCTATTTCTAGGTCCAAGTTAATCACACCTGCGAAGTCTCTTTTGCCACGTATGGTGACACATATTCACAGGTTCTGGAGATTAGGATGTGGACATCTTTGGGAGACTGTTATTCTGCCTACCGCACACAGCCTTCTTTTGGTGCTGTATGTGGCCTCCAAGAAGCCTCTTAGAAAATGGACAAATATAACTATCCTCCCACTCTCATTTACACTGATTTTTTCCATAAATCAAGACCAATGGTGCTTATGCACAAATAAAGAGAGAAAGAATAGTTCAGGGAATCGATGTAGAGCTCAAAGATGACCATCTATTTGTTGGTCGTATAGGAGACAGAGCCTATTGCTGGCTCTTAAAGTAGAAAAACCAACTTATTTCATTACTAGTGTTCCTGGCATGATGCCATAATTAATATATGGTAACAATATTACTAAGAACGAAAACATACAATTATGCCCTTAAAAATGTCAACATGAAAAGCAAACTTAATAAAAGATAGGCACAGTAACATATATAACAGAGATTATCTTTAATAATGAAATTATTTATGATCAAACATTTATACTTAATTTCAGTTCAATTCTAAAATAGTCACAGTAATGTCATGATTAAATATTAATGCTAGCAGAAACAACCTAATTGGGAGGTTATTAAAGCTTCAAATTAAGTTTCTTTTTCTTTTCCTAACCAAAAAGTTCTGCCTAGAAGGGCATCAAGGGATTTCCTGCACATATGTTTTATTTGCATTGATTTGCTGGGCTGGGAGAGGGACTTCATCAGGAGAGGTTAAGCCCAAAGTCCCGGGGAATATAATGAGACATTTTCTGTCTCTCTTTTGAGTAGCCAGAGGAGTGGTTACAACTCCTTTCTTGGTGCAGAGCTGGCCAGAGCTTTGGGTATAACAAATTTATCGATTGCTGCCTCATACACCATCCTAAAACTTAAAACAACCACTTTGTTGCACACAATTCTGTGGGTCAGCAGTCTGGGCTGGGATTTAGCCCATCTTTTCTGGGGTCACTTCTAACCAGAAGTCTGGAGCTGGGTGTCTATGATGGCCTAACTCACATTTCTGGCAATTGGTGCTTGGCTTTCAGTGGGGTCACATGTCTCTAGGAGGTTAGCCTAGGCTTCTTTATATGGTGGCTGGGTTCTAAAAGCAGCGAGAGAGAGAGAGGGAAAGAGAAAGAGAGAGAGAGAGAGAGAGAGAACCCTAATTCACATGTGCTTTTTTGAGCCTCTGCCCAGGACATGTTTGCTGACCATCCTATTGGCCAAAGGAGGTCACATGACCAAGACAACAGTCCCACTGGGATGACCTACGCATGGGCATAGATAGAAGGAGACAAGAATCACTGGGGACCACGACTGTACTCATGTACCACCTGGGGATTTATCTAGCATGTATTTAGCATTCTCTAAAGGTAAATCACACAGAAAAGGGAGTATGAATGTTTTATGCCCTCTGTGTCCTCATAGAGTTGTTGTCCCCAAGGAAAAGGCCACACACATTTCAGTCATTCAAGGAGAAGCTCCCCACACAGGTTCCTCTTAGCTTCTCAATGCTTTGGGCAGAAGTGGAGAACCCATGATCAATGACACATGAATTATTTCAATCTTGTAATAAGCTGAGAAGCATGTGACACCCATTTCCCTTGATAGGACCCTAGAGCGAGTAGCATCTTGGGAGTCTATGTCATTACTTTTCAGTGGCAACGCCCAGATTCAAATTGTGCTTCTCCAAAGAGTTATGTACATGTATTGCTGTGCATCTGGATATACTCTTGCAGACTTTTCTCCCTACTTACTCTATCGATTTCTGAGAGGTGATTATTGACATCTCCAATCGTAATTGTGGATTTGTCTATTTCTCTTTTTTGTCTGTTGGCTTTTGCTTCAGATACTTTGAAGCTCTGTTATCAGGCATGTCTTTTTAGGATTATTAGATCTTCTTAATGATTTACCTTTTGTCATTAGACATTAGATCCTATAATACTATAATATCAGCAATGTCATTAGCAGATTCTGGGTAATTTCCTTGTTCTGATGTCTACTTTGTCTAATATTAGTAAAGTCACTTCACCTTCCACTTAATTAGCATTGGCATGATGTCTTTTTCCTATTCTTTTATTTTTAATCTATCTATATTCCTTTTCTCTGGCTGCTTTGGCTTTCAGCAATTGGATGATGGGATTTTGGTGCAGTTCTCCTTAAGTGCCTTCTCCTTCTGGCTTATTTAGCTTCTTGGATCTGTTGGTGTATGGAGCTCTGGATGAATTTTCTTTCTTTGTCAATCTTTTTAGTTTCTTTTATTGATTATTGACAGGCAACTCAGAAACAAATTTTGATTGTGCCAAGACACAAAAGAACAGAATATTGACTCACTAATTGTGGTCGGGACAGAAAAAACCAGTTTGATTAAAACCAGGAAAAGTCAATTCATCTAGGGATCAGAATCGTCTGTTGGGAGTCAGGATAGCTAGTTCTTATCTATACCTGCCAGTTGTATATTGTGTAATCTTGGGAAAGCACCTCACTTTTCCTGTCTTTAAAATGAGAGATTTGGGTCTTCTGAAGCCCCTTCCAACTCCTGTATTTCAGTATTCCATGAGTTAAGGCAGCCTTTTCAAAGCATGCTTCAGAAAACATGAATCTCATGTAATGATTTAGGAAAAAAGGGGCCTCTCCATTCAAAGATACTTGGGAAACTTTGCCTACTATTGTATTTCGTAGAATCTAAAATGCCATTAAATAAAGACATACCATTACTTTATGCTCAGCCAACAGAGACAAGTTGCTGCCAACTAAACCATGAAATAACTCTTTTCCTAGCACTTGGAATTTTTATTTTCTACTTATTGAAAGAGTTCTATAATATTTATGTAGATATATGTATTTTATCATAATCACTCTTGGGCATTAAAGAGGGAAAATTTAAACAAAGTAAGTTGCTTAGACTCCCGTCATGTTGAACTCCACCCTTCTGATCATTAGTTTGACTCCAAGTCATTGAAGTTTGTGGGTGGGTTTTTTTTGTTTTTTTTGTTTTTTGTTTTTTTACAAAGTATCTTCTCCTCTTCCACCAGAGTTTGGATGCTGCAACATTTCCTAAAAACATGCTCCACTATTGTTTCTGGGGTTTTCTTCCAAGCCACTGACAGCCACTCTGCAAATTTTAATGCATATGTTCGGGCACAGCTGTTTTCTGGCTGACTACAACTGTAAGATGCATTTTGATTTCAGAAATGTTAAAATGTGGGAAAAAAAGTACATTTTGGAAAGAAGGAAATATGGTAATAATCCCTTCTAGGATATGCATAATGCATGATGCATATTTAAGACTCTGAGATATCCTGCACTAAAAAAAAAAAAAAAAAGTCTGTTTCACTATTTATCCCAGTGTTTCCCAAACTTAACTGACCCTGGAATCTGGGCCCAATCCTAATATGAAATTTTCAGGTCCTTGAAAGAGTATAAATGGAAGCCAACATACCAACATCTCAATATTCTAAGTTATAAATTAAGCTAACAATATATTTTGTAATATACACAGTATCTTCCTATCTTGACAAATATACTTTACTAATTACCTGGAAATCCAGGTTTGAATTCATAATTCTTGAACACCTTGGACTTCTGTATGGGGAAAGCTTGGTCCCCAGCTCATGGTCTCTTCTGTCTTCCATACTCACCCCTCGTTGTGTCCCGCACTACAAGGAACCCTTGATACACATGTGTGAACCCTCCAGTTGTGCATCCACATCCAAGTTCCTTCACCTACAAGCATGAGAGCTATCTGGGTATGCAGAATGTGGGCTAGAAGGATCAGAGTATGTCCTGAGTAGACAAGTCCCTTTGGATCTGTGGACTCCTTGTCCCAAAGGGCACAGTCTGGGGAGGGCCAGAGTAGGTCTCTACCCCTTAAGACCCAGGTCAGGGGCCTCTCTTGCATGGGCCCAAGGATGGGATTGCTGGAATGTTTTTTATCATGTAACACCTACCAGCATCCCATGGAATCAGCAACATTTTCCGAGAGCTCCCCTGAGGGTGGGTGGTTCTATTGATGAATATGCTTATACTTTCTTTCCCTGTCTTTTTCTCTCCTCTTCCTTCCTCTACTATTTTTTTTTTAAGATTCATTTATATATTGTAGGGAGAGAGAGAGAAATGGGTGTGGGGTGAGGGGTAGAGGAAGAGAGAGAGAATCCCATCAGACTCCCCACTGAGCACTGAGCTCAAAGCAGAGCTCGATCTCATGACCCTGAGATCATGACCCGAGCCAAAACTAAGGATTGGTTGCTCAACTGACGGAACTACCTGAGGCACAACCACTACAGTTTGTTTTAAAAATCTTCTTTAGTTGATTAATAGCATCCAATTTTTGTATAATACCTGTCCCCCCCCCCCCCTTGCAAAGACATTCCTATCCTTTCTTCTCTATCACATCCTTAGGAAGAACTGGAGGCATTAATGAGTACCCCCCTTTTGGCAATTGAGGAGGGATTGGCACAGAGCAGTAAAATGGTCCAGGCCACTAAGGGCAGTAACTGCATTAGGCTCAACCTCCTGACTGCTTTATCACTGCACAAGAGAAGAAATCAGTGATACCACGCCTGTTGAGAGTGTGATTGTGTGCATTTGTGGACGTCTATGACAAGTCCCTAATTGGAATGTCTGTGCAGGGAAAGGCGTGTAGCAGGATGCAGAGGGTTTAAGCCAAAGAGTAGGCATCTGGAAATAACACATGTAGATAAACAAAATCCCCTAACTCAGTCACCTCTGTGTCCAAATCTATTGTACAAAAATCTTGATACCAATTCAAGTTAAATGAAGGGAATTTATTTTGCCATCTGGAACAGTCTTTTGGCCCTCCGAGAGGTGTGAAAAGAGGAATTCTACCAATGGAATGGAGAAAAAAATCCTGTAAAGTTGGGCCATTACTCTGTAGAGAGTGGCTAGAGCAGGTGCATGCGTGTGTGTTTCACAAATATGAACGAGAAGCACCTATTTACAGGTATAAACCCCACCCCCACCCCAAGGCAAGCTGTCAATTCTATAAATAAAAGGAGAGATACTTTCCTTCCTCTTTTCTAAAGTCGGCGCTCTTGAAGTCTTATCTTCTAGATGAGCAGAAGCTGGCCTTTGGAAGTCCTTGTAACTCTCCTGTTTAGTGTTTGACCGAACATTCCCAGGCGAAGAGCCCTGCTCTCATCAACCCAACTGTGCAAGTTCACCCAGACTGACAACACTGGTAAAGTCCTTCTGTTTTTTTTTTTTTTTTTTTTTCAAAAGGTTTGGAGAGCAAGACTCCCCTTTCAGGGGCTTTGTGTACCTCCAACCACAGTTGTGCAGTGCCGGCCAGCTCCTTACACCCCCGTTACACCAGGAGACTGAAGAATGCTAATTTCTTTTCTGTGTGGTACTTAAAATTCTAACTCTGAGCCAGTTCGCACCACGATCGGACTAGTTATTAGGCTGGTGTCAGTAACACCTCAGGTCCCATCGTGTCTCTATGAACCGTGGTATATTAATTGGGGTCTCTAACGCTGTTGTTGGTGAGAATTCTAAAGCACAATTAGGATTAATAGCCGCTGTAATTGACAAGAACACTTTTGTGGCTTCTCTAAAATGCTTTGTGCCTTCCATTGAAAGCCACCACACATGTATGTGTAATCAGGAAACCTGTGGAGGACAGAGGACTAGTGTAATTAGAGTGACAGGTGACAGATTTAGCCTTTCAAATTAAGACCTAGAGTTAACACTGCTTTTATCCCCCAGCCTCTAATCTAGCAGTATTATTTGCATGACTATAAGCCTCTCCAAGATTATGCAGATGTTCTATATGACTGATATTTACTTTAAATATATGTCAAATATCAAAGAGCCGAAAGAGAAATTCAAATGCAATTTGTACTTATCAAGAGGTGGGTGATTAAGGCCAAGATACTATTTATCTTTTGATTTTTGCCCTCATCTTTATGAATAAATAAGAATATGACTCTGGGAAAATGCTATCCATAGGGGAAAAGTCAATAGTAAGCTTGTGTTGGCTGCTGTAGGAACCCCTTGCACCTTCTGAAGGAATGAGTTAGTGGTGATTTTCTTGTATGACCTAGCTGCACTCAAATGCTCCATGAAATGGTTTCATAACCTAAAGGAATTATTCTAACTGATTTTTAAGCCTCCCCATTGCCTTGCTCTATGATTTATATAGTAACACTCTTGAGATAAATGGTACATCCCACCTGAATAAAATATTGATTCTTGGAATGGAAGGAAGATAGAGAAGTTTGGGGGAATGTAAGAGAATTCAAGTCAAGAGTAGAGATTATAAGATAAGAAGTCTGGAAAGGTGATTGCCCACAAGGTGGGATGGAGAACAGAAAGATCCCTGAAAGGAACAACACTTCCTTTTGGGCACTAATATTTTTCTGCACCTACACAGCAAAACTGGAGCATCCAAGAAACATTTCAGGCCATCACCCTGAGGGTTTTACTTTTGTTTGCTTATTTGCTTGTTGACCTGATTATTTCAATGAAAATCCTATCCAAGCTGGTTTTTGTATATTTATTTGTTTGCTGTTCTAGCAATGAGTTCATAGGATCTGGTCAAATAGACAGCTTTGTGATTTTTAAGACAGTTAGAGAAGATGGCAGAAATGAGAGTCATGTCTTAGATGAATACAGCAGGATCTAAATATTTCCAGCTCTCTGTCTTGTAGGCACATGGTAGGATTATACTTTCTGTTCCTCTAATGGTTGGATGGAGCCATGCACCAGCCCAGGCCAATGAGGTATAAGTGAAAGTAGCATTTGTCTTTTCTAGGCTGGAATGTCTCATTTGTGGTACGAGACTGTCTAGAGCTTTCTTTGGCCCTGGCGCAGTGGCAAGCAAGATTTGGGGGAAGTGAGAGTGGCTGCTCCATCTGCCTACATCCATCCCTGAATGACTACAGTGACAAACGACATGAGCTCCTCTATTGACCTAGGATGGGTGTGTATTGCGAATGACCACTATGGCTCTAAGTCCCTGAGCTTTTGGAATTGCTTGTTACTAGAGCATACTCTAGCCTATTCTGATGTATGTAGTCAGTTTGAGACCTAGTTTGATGCACAAACTACAAGGATTGTTCTGGCTACAGAACTATGTCTTAGTCTAATGAATACGAAAATACAGAAACTGATTAACGTGTGTGTGTGTGTGTGTGTGTGTGTGTGAAGAGATTTATTTATTTATTTATTTATTTATTTATTTTTTGAAGAGATTTATTATAAGAAGTTGACTAACATGATTGTGGAGGCTGAGAAGTCTCAAAAATCCATCCATCAAGCTGGAGACCCAGGAGATCCAACGATATAGTTCCAGTTTGAGTCCAAAAGCCTGAGAACCAGGAATGCCAATGGTGTAAATTCTGGTCTAAAAGCCAAAAGGCTTGAGATCCAAGAAGAAGCAATATGTCAGTTTGAGTCTGAAGGCAGGAAAAGACCCAGGTCCCAGCTCAAGCTCTCGGGCAGAAGGTCCCTCTCATTCAGCCTTTTAGTTTTCTTCAGGACTTCAGCTGATTGGGTGAGGCCCATCTGCATTAGGGAAGGCAATCTGCTTTATTCCATCTACCAATTCAAATGTTAATCTCATCCTAAAACACTTTACAGACACACTCAAAAAAATGTTTGACCAACTATCTGGGCACCCTATGGCCCAAGTGAGTTGAGACGTAAGATTAACTGACATGAGATGCATTTGAGGCATGGTGGGAAATAAATTCCTTCTATGGTGAACAAATCTAGGAGCCAAGAGAGAGTTATGGAATCTGGTATTAAGATCAGGCCATTTAGGGGCACCTGGATGGCTCAGTGGGTTAGGCTTCTGCCTTCAGCTCAGGTCATGATCTCAGGATCCTGAAATCGAGCCCCGCATCGGGCTCTCTGCTCAGCGGGGAGCATGCTTCCCCCTCTCTCTGCCTGCCTCTCTGCCCACTTGTGATCTCAATCTCTCTCTGTCAAATAAATAAATAAAATCTTAAATAAAAAATCAGGCCATTTAGCCAATGAGACTCCGAAGACCATTTTAGTTGCAGAAGGTACAAATGCCCCTGGCTTATCTGTAAAAGTCTCACTACATAACTACCCCTATTCTGATGTCAGTGTGTGTTTCCAGCTTGTGTCTTCCCAGGGTACATGGTGTTTATATAGCTCTGATATTGAATTTGTTCTCTCCTGTGTTCTTTTTGAAGGATGGGGAATGTCTTTATCTCCCTCTTAGAAAGTCTGGTTATTTGGGTCTTAAAGTGGACTTTCTGGCAAAGTGTTGCCAAGAGGACAATTCCTTGGGAAAACAAAACAAACCAACTGTAAATTGGAGAGTCCACGTCACAGATCACTACACCCATCAGCTATGGTTATTCTCACTTTCCTTACACATAATCCCACTGGTCTCCAAAGAGAGGCTGGCTTTCTTTGAACGTGAATGTCAAAAGAAGGCTTAACTCTTAAGGCTCAGGTTAGGCTCTAAAGGTATAAGGCAAGAAGTGTGTGTAATCAAAAATTTCATTGAAAAATATTTTAAACTCACTGGGACACATAGCAAATCTGGTTTGGGGCATACAGTATTAGACCTTAATAAGTCCAGAATGTTGGACTCATGGTTTCTTGAGTTGAATAGATCTTGAGTTTCTTGAGAAAGAATAGTTGGCTTATGTGTAGGGACTAAAAAAAAAAAAAAATTTTTTTTTTTCTCCCTAATCACATTCAATTGACTGTGTGGAAACTGCATGTTTGTATGTGGGGATTCCACTGGTCTGCCCACTGTGTATGGCCGCATTAGCATAAAAGAAGATCAATTTAGAAGCCAGTATGGACGAGCACATGAAGTTTCAAAATTCTTGACATTCTTTGGTAGACTTCTGGCCATCTTAGATGTCCTGAAAGGTCACCAGAGCAACAACCCCGAGGAACCATGCTAGTGGCAGATTTTCAACAATTAGCTTTGAGCTCAGCTTCTTGTTAAGTGAAAGTGATTAAAAAGGATTTCAAGCATGCAGCCCATGACGGCTGAAAGTGGCAGATGGTGTGAGCTAGTACATTATGTCAAGGAATCCATGTACATTTTTGCAACCATTTACAGCTTTTGGTACATATTAATACTCCCAGAATGCTGTCATCACAGGAGCCTGGCCAGCTGACCCTTGTCAAATGTGCCATTTCTTTTGCATTTCCAAAAGGCTTCATTTCAGTTGTATTTTTATATCTTCTCCTAGGAGAATCTTATTTGGAGTTTTTTTTGTTTTTTGTTTTTTGTTTTTTGTTTTTTTTGAGAATTCAAGGCATTCGAATTACTCTTTAAGAGTCTCTTGTTTTATCTATGTCTCATTTGTCTGGGATAGATGTTGGGGGCTGGGCAACTTCTGCCCTGCTGCTCTATCTATGATAAGTGACAACCTCAGGGAGGACAGAGGCAATGTGGGTTTGCAAATTTCAGTTTATCAGCCCTATAGCCACGGTAGTAGTGGGAGCACACATATTTTGGTAGACCAGGTAGCCCAAATCAAACTGCCTAATCCAAGTGGGTCCTGTCCTAGTGTGCTGTTGCATTGGCCGATGAAAAGGTCTAAAGCCTGAGCTTGTCTTGATCCAGTAAATGACCCAAGCCACTGCTTACTCACATTGTCACTTTTGCAGCCATAGCCTTCATTTGCAAAAGCCCTGGCAATACTGTCAAAAGGTCCCCACCTTGGTCTAACAGCTAGCTCATCTCTTACTTTGCATAAAGCTGTTTCGCAGTGTAGGGCAGTTTTGCCAAAGGACTTCCTTAAGTGTGACCACTCTTCCTCATATTTGACAAACCATGGAAGGCTGAGCCAATCAGCAGAGCCTGCTCTCTATCCCCGATTGGGGTACCAGTAGGGCATTGGCGATGGTGAGCGATTTCCAGGGCATTTATTTAGATTTCTTAAGCTGTTCAGGTTCTAGCTATAGGGCTACTGTGGCCATGGTAGGGGGACGCACTCCTGGGCAACCAGGAGAAGAAGATGAAGCTATCATGCTTTCAGGGTGACACTTGAGAGTCACTCTCTGCTGGGAGGTGGCAGTGGGCAACCTCAAGGGGGCTGATTTGCAGGTTAGTTAAGCAACCCCTGAGGATCCCTTGTAATATTTGAGGAGAAACCCCCAGGCAAAGGCTGGACTTCAGATAACTTGAGCATCTGGGGACTTGGATTCACTGTAGTTTGAATACGAAAATAAAAACAATTTGGCTGGTATCAGGTCCTTCTACCTTTCTCCCCAGCTTCTCTCTGGTTGGTCCAGAACTCATTCTCATGTCTTCTCTCCTCAAGCTCATCTCATTTTAACAATAGTCATCTATGGTCTCTGGAAGGGTCTCCATAGCAGAACAAATTAGTCATGAATAAGACCGGACATCCCAGGCCTTGTGAAATGTACCAATGGTTGGCTTTTTTGTGGCTGTCTTTTGAAACCTGGGTGACAAGATGACACCCAGTGGGTGGAAAGAGTGTTTTTCTCTGAAGGAAATGAATGTTCCCACTGTCAATCATCCAGAGAAGTGATTAATCTCAGGCAGAGAGTGAGAAAGCTTTGTATGCCGAGGTGGTAATGAAGGTTGTAAAGTTACAGTGCTCATCAGGGATATGAATGTTCCAACTGTGTTACCTGGGGCAGGTCCCACGGGAAATGGATCACGGTAGTCAAATTTCGCTGATATGTATTGTGAGAGGGTGGAAGCCTGAGAAGTGGAGGTGAATCATGAGCCCTCAGGGCGAATCTGAGATAGAAAAGAAAGACTTGGCTGCCAAACGGACAGTCTCCTCCATTTTGCTGTTTTGCTTCCGGCCAGCCCTGACAAGGAGCAGATAAGCACTTGAGCATCTGCTCAGTAGATACTTGTTGGATTATTTGTTCCTTAACTCACACTTGCACCAGGCATTTCTAATGACCGGAGAACCTGAGAGCAGCTCCTTATCTGGTTTTACATGGGAAGCAAATGGAACTCATTGGAAAACAGGTCACTTTTCTTCCTCCACTCTCTAGGGAGTCCAGACCCCACTCCCAAATGTCCAGGGCCTGCATTACTCACAGATGAGTAAGGTGACTTCATGGCCATGCATGAAGATTTCAGCCTTACCAGAAAGCCCTACTCTAAGCAGAAATGTCTTCCCTCTATTATTAGTTGCCTGGAACCTCTAGGTTATTTCTATGGGTTAAGCGTTATGTTTCTAAGAGTCCCCTATCCAAATGAAAATACAAATAGGTAGGATACTCAGGTGTTGTCAGCTATTCACACAGTGCTGGGAATTACTTTAACCCTGGGTTTCCCCATATGGGCCCTGGTGGTATGGAAGATGGTTGTAGGTGGTAGCCACGCAGTCTAATCCAGGGTCCTTTTTAATTTTATATTGTTATTTGTGACAGTCACTTTTTGTTTAAGGGAAGTAGGCCTATTGATCAATGGTACGGATATAAAATTCATTTTAAATAGACTTAGGTATCTAATGTAAATAAAGTTTAAATTTTTAGGAAGGCAACTTGAAGAAAACGATTAAGTATATAGTAGATAGGTCGACAAGGGCATGGAAAGTAGCCTGAACAATTCAAAGTTTGGGGAAACGCTGGTGTACCCCCCCATCTTATTTCCACAGATGCCAAGGGCCCATAATGGGGGTGTGTGAGGCAGAAGCAAGGTTGTGAGTTCTTGGCATTGACAAATTGAATAACTGAGCGCTGATGGGTGCTGGGAACAACTGGATGGGCATAGGAAAAGGACTGATTTATCAGGGGGGGCTGGGTGGACTAGTAGGTGAGACTCCAGTTCTTGCTGTGGCTCTGTCAGGAGTGACAAGCAGTTGACAAAGGCCCTAGGTGACCCTTGTTTCATCTCCCTCTCCATTGGGTGAAAGCCCAGAGCATTGGGCTGGGCAGAGCACTGTTTGTCAAAGGCTTCCTCCCCAGGGGCAAAGGACCTAATATGGAGCAAAGACCACTCCCTGGGAGGTCCTTCCAGAAGAAGAGCCTAAGAATGACAGATGACATTGAAGGCTAACACAGGGGCCAGACATGACACAGGGTCATGCTTCCAGGAACGGGACTGAGAAATTCCCCCAAAGGCCTGGGGATGTGACCCAGGGTGTTTAGTCCTTGAGCTGGTTCTCCTGACCTTGGAGGATGGTGACCCCGGGTTTTTCAGAACTTGATTCCCTCAGGGACCAGTTAGTGGCTTTAACAACCTGGATGGTGTGCCACATGAGAGCAGACACTGGCTCATCTTGCTCACCATCCTTCTCAAGCCCATGGGCCATAGTTGGATCCCAGCAATCATTTTCTGATGAATGAATGAGTGAATGAAAATGTATTGATCTAAGCTGAGTTACAGATCTTGAGGAGATATTCTCCCTTTCTGAGCCTCCATGTTTTTTTTTTCCATGTTTTCATTCGTAAAGTAAAATTATACAGTTGGCTAAATCATACCCTCAGTTTGGTTTGCCTCTTGTGTGATCGGATAAACACCACTGAGAATTATAGTCTATTTACGGAGGGCATACGGCACGCCAGGTACTGAACTGAGAACTTTCCATGCATTCATCTATCCCAGTTGTCCCTACGAAGGCAGCACCCTCTTCAGGACAACTACAACATTAGAGGGCCCAGTGCAAAAGGAAAATGTGACACTCTTTGTTCCAAAATTACTAAGAATTTCAAGATGGGGACAACAGAGTGTTAAACCAGTTATGAGCCCCGCTAAATGTGGGATTCTGTGCAACTGCAGATGTCCCTCGTCTATGAATGAAGCTGGCCTTATTACTGTTTCCCATTTGCAGATGATTTAACCAAGGTATAAAGCAGTTCCCACTCTTACAAGGTCGCTGGCTACTAAGAGGCACACGGGATTCATTTCCTAGTAGTTTGAATCAAGATGGCAGGTATGTTGCCACTAGACTATGTGCTAGTCTCTAGCACATTTCTGGGGAGACAATGCAAGCAGGAAAAGGAGCTACATAAGGAGAGTGTGATTTTCTTCTTACCAACAGGGTCAGCCTTACAAATGAAGACTCTAAAAGACCTGTGAGATGAATAAGTTCTGTGGGGTCTAATGTACAGCGTGGTGATGATAGTCAATAATACTGTATTGTATACAGTACAAGATCTGTATAGACCTTGCAAGACCTACTGCTAAGACAGTAGATCTTAAGTGTTCTTACCACACACGGACCCAAAAAGGTAACTATGAGGAGATGGATGTGTTAATAAACAGATTGTGTTAGTCATTTCACAATGCATAGGTATATTAAATCATCACATTGTGTGCTTTAAAAAAAATCATGTTGGGCCCCTGGGTGGCTCAGTCAGTTAAGTGTCTGACTCTTGGTCACAGCTCAGCTCTTGATCTCAGGGTTGTGAATTCACGCCACGTGTTGGGCTCCATGCTACTGGGCATGTAGCCTACTAAAAGAAAAATCATGTTGTTCAACTTAAATATATATAGTTTTTAACTGTCAATCATACCTCAAAAAATCTGGGAGTGGGGGGAGCCAAAAAGAAGAAGCTATGGCAATAAGGAAATTTCTGGAAACCACTTACTGTCAGAAGCATTAGCTGCTACCAGTGGGCCTGGCCTTCAGGGACCCCTAATTCCCACACAAAGCACTCTCTCCTCACACTGTCTTCCACCCTCATTTAGGGACCATAAACATTGTGACAGGTACTGATTGGTTTGAGGCCATCAACATGAGTTTACAAAAGAGGAGGTCATGCCTAATCAGCATGATTAATATAGCCTGTGAAGTGTCTCACAGACGCATGCTGGAAAGAAGGCGTTAGAATCCTCCCGCTTGGGCTCTGAGGAAGGCTCTTGGTCCAGATGATAGGCAGAGTCGTGGGGATAAAATTGGGAACTGCCCACGCTCTACTGAGGACAGAGCCAGCCTGTCAAAGGCTCCTGTGAAGCCAGTGGACAAGAAGTCCTGATTCACCCTTTCATGGAGAATTAATTCTTCAGCCACTCGCTCCACCAGCTCCCAGGGGAAGGCAGACTGCCTCTCCCTCTCCAATTCTCCCCCAAAGGCCTTGGTTCTGTGCTGACATCCCTCACCCACACTTTTACTTTGTTTGGGAAAGGAGGGCACTGTATTCAGAGAAATCAAATCCCAAGTGTGGTCACAGTTGATGTCTAGAACCTAACCCCTACACCAAGACTCCTTTGAAATCAGTGAATAATGCCATTAACCCAAATTGAGAATGGTAGAGGTTTACTATCACAGCTGAATGGAGGCTATGCTATAGGCAAGTGGTATGCATTAGATTTCTCTACCTCTCTCCACATACTGAGAAGGATTAGGGCAGTTATCTCAAAGGTAAAGGGGGTGGGATGGACACACATCTGTGCCTAGACCAGAACTCAGCAAACTTCTGTGAAAGGCAAGACAGTAAGTGTTTTAGCCTTTGTGGGCCATATGTCCTATGTGTCAACCAGTCAGTTCTGCTGGTTCAGCGGAAAAGCAGTCACAAACAATATGTAAATGAATGACTGTGTCTATGTTCCAATAAAAGTTTATTTATTTTTAAAAAATATTTTTGAGAAAGAGAGCATGTGCACGTCCATGTGTAAGTGGGAGAGGGGCAGAGGGAGAGACAGAGAGAAACTCAAGTAGACTCCCCACTGAGCATGAGCCTCATGTGGGGCTTGATCTCATGACCCTGAGATTGTGACCTGAACCAAGACCAAGAGTTGGATGCTCAACTGACTGAGCCAGGCGTCCCTCCAATAAAACTTTATAAGAACAGGTGATGGGCTGGGTTTTGCCCAGGGCCATAATTTGCCAGCCCGTTGTCTAGGCTTTCCTTTTGGAGCTCTCAAAGTTGAATGCGCCTGAGGATTGCTGTGGATAGATTTATAGAAACAACAGTGGTTTAAAGGATTTTCTAAAGATGATTTTGATTATATGTAATTTGGAAGACTTTGTTCCCAACCCTAGCTTAATATGCTGTTATATGTGATTTTTTTTTTAAGTGTCTGAGGGAATTAGGTACCAAGGAGGTTAGATAACTTGTCCAAGGGCATCCCGCTAGGGAGGGAGGAGCTCGGATTCGAACTCTCAGTGTATTTTTGGAACGTCTTCTCACAAACATCAAGAATGGACTGATACAGATGACTTATCTTTCAGGACAGTGGTTCACATAGCCTACTACTCAGGTCCCTGATAGAAGCTTTGGTGTTATTGCAATAGGATTAGGGGGAAGGAATAAGAGGAGCATCTACCAGGAGAGGCAATATCAGCCCCCCACACTCCAATTAGTTCTTGTCCTCCTCCACCTCCCCACTTCCCCACCTCTCTGTAAAATAAATCCTTTGAAATATAATATTGCCTTCAGTGGACCTGGACATTTTTATTAGATGTCAGGATCCTATTTGGCCAAAGTCATGGGACTTATATTTCTTGACCAAGTATGATGTCATTGAGAAGTTCATGTTCTTGACATTTTTTGAGAGTCCTGTTAAAAAAGCCCAATCTGTTTTTATGGGCTCTCACTGCAGGGAAGCAGCCATGGTAATGCATAGCCATATCAATTAGAAGTGGATTAATTAAGCAATAAGACAGGAGCAGCAAGCAGTGCATTTCAGAGAGGTTATTGCACGGCTCAGAGAGTGCTGCTGAGGCATCCAGCCAAAAGTCGAGTGACTTACACTGGCCACAGCATTTCAGCCATCCAAGACGTGTAATGTTCTCCAAGAAACAGTATCCTCTGCCATCCATTTCCACTGTGAGAAAGAAAAAGACCCTCTTATTAACTAGGTTTATTAAGCATGGGCAAATTGACAGCCATTTCATTCTTTCATAATTATGATTAATGGCCTTCCCAATGAAGTCATCGTCTGCTATCCCAAAGCCAATTGGTCCCCTTTGGGACAGTGTCACCAAGTCATGGTTAATGTTCCTAGAAGCATGGAATGCATAGCGTTTCACAAACCGTGGGGAGGGAAAGTGAGCCCTAAATGCCTTTGGAGACTGTTTGCACAGGAAGCCAGCCTCATCTTGGGGAAATTAAACTCTGCAGAGCCAAAGGCAAGTGGGGATGCATGGACATGGTAGTGGGAGAAGCAGAGGCCAGAAGAGGTGGGTGTCAACTGCCACTAGTCTTTACCCCATGCTTAGCTCTCTATAAAGCACATTCACATGGATCTTTCATTTGAACTCTTTAGTAATTCTTTGGAGTGAGTGAATGTTGTTCCTACTATAGATGATAAAACAGGCTCAGAGAGGTTAGACAACTGGCTTGACGTCACAGAGCTATTGACTAGCAAAGTTGACATTCCGTCTGAGGGGTTTGGACTAGTGCTTATCTTGTTCTGTGGGCAGAACTGTGGAACATGGGCAACAGTTATGGTGCTGGGCAAACACACACATTTGGTTAATAGGAAATCACAGAATACTTCTCTTCCTCCCCCTCTCCTTCCCCTTTCCTCTTCCTCTTCTCCTAGTCCTCAGACCTTGTCCCCTTCCTCCTTCTTCTTCCTCTTCTTCACTTCCTTCCTCTTCCCCTCGTCCTTCTCCTCCACTTCATCCTCCTCTTCTTTTTTTTCGTCTCCTCCTTCTTCTCCTTCTCCCCCTCTTCCTCTTCTTTCTTCTTCTTCTTCTCCTTCTCCTCCCCCTCCTCCTCCTCCTCCTCTACCTCCTCCTCCTCCTCCTCCTTCTTTTGTACTAGATATTCCAGATGTTCAAAAAGGAAGCATTAGATTACAGATAATGTTATGGGCTGAGCTGTGCCTCATATCCCCCAATTTGTATGTTGAAGTCCTAACCCCCCAGTATCTCAGAACGGGACTGTTTTTGGACAAAGTATCTTTGAAGAAGTAATTAAGCTAAAATGAGGCAATTAGGGTCAGTTCTAACCCAGTATGACTGGAGTTCTTGTAAGAAGAAGAAATGAGGACATAGACACAGAAGAAAGACCAGATGAAGACTCAGAGAAAAATTAGCTATCTCTAAGCCAAGAAGACAGGCCTCAGAAGGGACTAACCTACTGATACCTTCCTTGATTGTAGACTTCTATCCTTCAGAACCATAAGAAAATAAACTTTTGTTATTTGAGCAACCTAGTATCAACCTCATTACTGTCATCCTAGCAAACTATATAGATGGAAATGAAATATAACCCAAGGTCAAATGTGGTCAGAGCTAGAAGAAAGGGAAAATAAAATAGATGAAATACAATAAAAATCATTTTGGGGAGCATTCAGGCAATAGGTATCCAGATTTTATATATTCATACTCCTTGATCTGTATATTCCATATTTATAAATTTTGCCTAAATAATCAGTCACATTTGTGTAAATGTATTTAAAATGATGATGAATGCAGGATCCTAGATAATTGCGAACTATCTACCTTTCCATGGGCAGAGAACTGGTTCAACAGAATATGGTACATGGATGCCATGGAATAAAATGAGCCATTGAAAAGGACAAGATAGATCCAATAGTATTGATACAACTATAATCCATTATGTTTAGATTATAGACATATAATCTATTGTTAACTTTAAAAAAGAAGATTCCATTTATATGTATTTACATTTATGAAACATCTAGAAGGATACACACCAACTGTTTACAGTTTCTTCCTCTGGGCGGATGACCATTGAGGGGGACTTTGACTTCCTACGTGATGTAAGTTTGGGAGAAGAAAGATGAATTCTGATAGGAGGATAGTTTTCTAAACCTCACCAATAAATCATGTCCTATTCTTCACACAGAAGTGGTTCTGAGAATTGAATGAATGCACACGTTTGGAACAATAAAATAAAGCAAAAGTAGCCAGCCCTTACCGAATGCTGCTCTAAGTGCTTTACATGAAAGAATTCCTTCAGTTCTCCCAACAGTCCTATAAGGTAGGGCAATATTGTGATTGTGATTACAATATTGTGATTTATAATAATATATATATATCTATGTATATATACACATACATATACATAGATATATACATAGATATATACATATATTTGCTCTGTTTCTGGTACAGAATTCATAAAACCCTTGGAATTTCCTGAGTGAGGTGAAGGTATCTTTTCTTATGTTAATGAGGTGACTTATAGAGCACATCTAAAGATGGGGACTGGTAGCCTTTGGAGCCAATCATGTGTTCAGAGGGTTGGAACTTTCAGCACCTCCCTCCATCCCCATTCCGGGGAGGGCAGAGTGGCTGAACACTGAGTTCTATCACCAGTGGCCAATGATTTAATGAATCGTGCCTATGCAATGAAGCCTCGGTAAAACCCCAAGGGCACAAGGTTCAGAGAACTTCCAGGCTGGAGAAACAAAATGCTTCCTGGTGCCAGAGGTCTGGACCCCAAACTCCACAAAGGCAGAAGCCCCTTTGTTTGGGTCCTTGCCCTAAGTATCTTTTCATTTGCTTATTGATTCATATCCTTTAATATCCTGTGTAATAAATTGCTAATCCAATGAGTAAATGAGTTTCCTGAATTGTTAGTGGCTCTAGCAAATTAATGGAATCCAAGGAGGGGATCATGGGAACCTCTGATTTATAGCCAATCTGTCAGAAGCCAGCCTGGCCTTGGGACTGGTGTTTGCCATGGAGTGTGGTATTGTAGGACTGCAGAATCTGATGCCATTTCCAGGTAGTTAGTGTCAATTCAATGGAGTTGAATTATAGGACACCCAGCTGGTATCTGAGAATTGCTTAGTGGGGTTGGTTGGGGGTGGGGAGATCTCCCTTTCCATATTGGAATTGGTGACCAGAACTTTTAGATAGGTACTGATATGAACTTCAATTTACAGATAAGGAAACCAAGGTCCAGAGGATAAATGAGTAGGTTGTCCAAGATGACAGAGCTAGCTGGTGGCTGAACTGAGATTTGGATCTAGGTCATTTAGTTCAGAAGTTTTTATCATAGTTAAGAGGATGTCATCTCTTTTAAGAGCATTTTATTATACAGTGTGTATTTATCATGGGTACAGGATGGAGATGATCATGATGATAGATGCTTCCACTTACATTTGCCAGACAATTTGTTCTTTGCACGTATTATCTCCTATAATCTTAACAGCAACCCTAAGACAGTCATATAATTCATATTCCCATTTTTCAGATGAGAAAGCTGAGGCCCTGAGATATGAAGTAATTTGCCCAAAGTTCCACAGCAATTACACAGTGAAACTGGGACAGAATGGCCTCCTGAGCAGCTGGCCAGCTTCAGGGATACCATGAATGTACCCTCAATGTCTATTAGGTTGAAATCAGAATTGACTGAACATCAGAGGCCACTTGAAGCATGAATAGATGAACTCCACTTTTCTTGGAGTTATGGACTTCTCCTTGCTCTGTGGGTCATGCATCTCATGTATCTTACCCCAAAACAGTGAGCCTGACAGGGTGGGAAATTTCAGCAGAAACCAGTGTAGATCAAGGACCATGGCCAGAAGTGTTGTAGAAACCTCCTGGGCTTTAGTACACTCTGATGGCTGAAGAGAGAGCCCCAGTAATGACTGTGATTGACTTTCCTACTGGCCTGCTGGGTTGGGGTCTTGGAGTCACATTTCAGTTGATTCAAAGAAAATAAAGAAAGAAGTGCCTGAGTGGTGCAGTCTGTTAAATGTCCTTTGGTTTTAGGTCAGGTCATGATCTCAGGGTTGTGATTTCAGGGTCGTGAGATCCAGCCCAACATCCATTTCTTTCTTTTTTTTTTTTTTTTATTAGAGAGAGAGTGAGAATGAGAGGGGAGAAGGTCAGAGGGAGAAGCAGACTTCCCGCAGAGCCGGGAGTCCGATATGGGACTCGATCCCGGGACTCTGGGATCATGACCCGAGCCGAAGGCAGCCGCCCAACCAACTGAGCCACCCAGGAGCCCCCAACATCCATTTCTGTGCTGAGCACAGAGTCTGCTTGAATTTCCCTCTCTCTCTCCCTTGCTCCTCCCCTTCCCCATCCTTGAGCGCTCTATCTCAAATAAATAAATTAACTTAAAAAAAAAAGAAAGAAAACACCATTTTTCTAGCATGCCAATTCTTGTGGGAGATTATATACCCATTACATGTAGCCCACTTGCCATTCCTTGAGTGCCGTTTTCATCCTGCCATCTCTGGGGCTTTGTGCAAACTGTTCCCTCCACAGACCTGTCCTTAGTACCTTTTCTACTTTCAAAGTCCAAGCCAGTATTTTCTCCTCAAAGCTCAAGAATTCTTAGCTACCCTAAAGGTTAACCTTTCTCTCCTTCCTTGTCTAATCATCCTTAAACCTTTTGGTAACTTGCTTACAGGTTTACCACTTTCTAACTTGCAGCACCACGATGTGAGTAAGTGATTCCTCTGGATCTCACCCAAAACACGTGTGACCCTTAGGAAGAAAGGATTCATTCATTCCCTTTATTTGTATCCATTACATCTCTCTTTATTTTGTTTTGTATCTATCCAGTGCCTCAAAGTATAAACACTGATTTAAAATGAAGAGGACTCTTTCATTCTGAGTCTACTAGAAGCTCTATTTTTCCTTCCTACCCCAATCTCTGGACTTATTTTCTTGTTAACATAATAATAATGTTTACTGGGCACTTGCTATGTGCCACCATAATGGTAAGTGCCTTCAGGTACAGTTTTGTTCCTGAAAACAACCCCTGACATAGATATCATCATCATGCCTATTTTATAAATGAGAACACTGAGATAGGAGACAATCAAAAAAATATATGTAGAATAAAAGGTGAGTTCATTCAAGGTCATATTTCTAGAATATACTAGAACCAGTATTGGGAGCCAGCTCAGTCTTCATCTTTGCACTTTCTTTCCTCTTTGCAGATGTTGGACCTGGTGCAAAATAAAAATGTGCGGTCCCTTGTTAAAAAGAATTAAGAATGTCAAGATGGCTATAATGGAATGTTAAACCAGGTGTGGGATCCTTCTAAGTGTGGGGTCCCGTGTGACTGTAGAGGTAGCATGTGCATGAAGTCACTCCTTCCTCTTTGGTCACTATGACCCCTTCCCATCCTATGAAATCGAGCCCAAACCATTGGTCCTACCTTGAACTTGCCTCTTTCTGGATTTCTGGGATGTATCACCTGTTTGACTTTCCATTCTTCAAACTTGCTGCTGCCTTTTGTGTTTCAGGTATAGGTACTTGAAGGATGGGCAAGTCTGCACTTGGGAGATGTGTGCACCGGGGATGTGAGGTGGGGAAAGTGATGGTAGAGCTGAAAAGCAGGGTAATCAGGGATTGCGTGAGTGTGGGGCCCTTCTCAGAGATGCCAATGGTGAAGTTGAGTAGGAGGTAGACATGCTTCATTGAAGGATGATTTGGGATATGACAAGAATGAAGTTGCTGTATGATGTCAGTTTGGTAGATCAAGGACGAGAAGGACCATTGTCATAACACTAAGTATAATCACTACCTATGAACATCTACTGGAGACCAAGCACTATGTCAAGACCTTTATATACTTAAAAATTTTTTAATTCTCACAAAAATCCTCTGGGGCAATTAATATTAATAATTATTAATATTCACAGGTGAGGAAAGTGAGTCTAAAATCCCTGGGCAAGTTGTCTCAACTTGCAGGTGCCCATGCTGGGATTGGCACTCAGGTCTTTGTATTCTATAGGCTTTGGGGTATTCTATAGAGTTTGAGTAGTGTCCTTGAAAGAGGCTGACTTTTGGTGGGGGAAATGTTGAGATATTGGCTACTGAGGAGAGTTGTCTACTTTCCTTTTCTCTTTCTCCCCATAGGCCTTGAGGAATTCTAAATAGCATCTCTTCCTGCCCTCTCTAATGAGTTGGTTTAAAATAGCTTCTCCTGGGTGGCACAATGGCTCCTGGTCATGGGGCTGGTGGTAGGGAAAGTTATCTAATACACTGAGGAAGTGGTTCCTCTCTTGCTGTATTGTCAGGGAAGGTGATACCTGAGTCCAAACCTGAGTAATTAAAAACTCTCTTAACACCACTTGAAATCAAGTGGCTCATAGGCAACATGCTGAGTTTTCCATCCTCTGAGCTTGGGGTAATGATTATCTTTTAATACTAGTCTCAATTGTAGTTTGAATCTTATGAGAGGCAAATAGAATAAAAATAAGAAAATCTTAAAAAAAGTAGAAACTAATAAAAACCTACCCCAAATAATTCTACCCAGTAATTATGTTCCCCTAATTTTACATCCTGCATTACTATTTACAGTATTTATATTTATATTATATTTATATTTATATAGTATTATATTTATATTTATATAGTATTTATATACTATTTATATTTATTACTATTAAAAAGCAAACCCCAAGCCCAAAACAATATATACTCCTTTGGAATGTAGTTTGGCTTCAAGTCATCATGGATTTTTTTCATGTAGAGCAAAATCTCCTATTTACTCAAATAGCATACAGTTCATTGCCTTTCATTGAGAATTCACATGGAATTTATGTGCCTACAGTAGCAAGTTATTATGAATTTAACATACCTGAGTAGTAATTTGCCTCTTTGGGATGTTGTAGAGTCTTCTCAAGTCATCCCAGATGGACTCCCTTTTTCTCGGAGGTGAGGAGGTGTTGGCATGAATTGACGATCAGGCCAGGGAGGTGAAGGTTCATCCACTCTTCTTCAGGGGCTATTGATCTTACTTGGTGGCTACTTTTGAGCAGATGCACACCACCCCCTGTTGAGTGTGTCCATGAAGTACTGATTCTTCCTAGATGGTTTCTTGCTCATCTTCCCTACCCCACCATCCAAGTCAAAATAATAATAAAAACAAACCTTTTTTTAAGTGTTTGCCAAGAGTGAAACACAGTGTATTTTACTTATCATATCTCATTTGGGCTTTGCACTATCTAGTGAGGAAGGCATTATTTTTATTTTATAAGTGAGAACACTGAGACTATGAGAGGTCAAGAAACGAAAGAATTGTGATGTGAACCCGAGTCTTCCAGCTCTGAAATGTGCTCTTGTAACCACTATGGGATAGTCATTCAAAAGAGACACCCAAGAGGGAATGGGTAATGAGTTGTACAAATGTGGAAGGATGTCCAGTTCCAGATGGTTTCAGCTTTTTAGTTGTGACACCGCATGTTCAGTTCCAAACCCTGGTGATCAAACTGCAGACTGAGCAGATATATGATAAAGAATGTCCACAATAGCTTTGTATAAAATGGGAAACAAATGCCAATGACCTAATTTTTCATCAGCAAAGGATTAGAACAATGAAGGATGGTGCCTGCCCACGGTGGACTATCCCCCAACCACTGAGAAGAATGTCAGGACTGAAGAGGGGCAGTCAGACAGGTTAAGTAAGGGACTCGTGCCAGATCATACTGGTATCTTTTCCTGGCTCCCGAATCTGATGGTCCTCCTTCCTCCCTAGAATGCCCAATGGGCTTCATACAGATAGTCAGGACCCTGGCATTCTTCCTACTGTGATCAACACTGAAGGGAAAAATGAGGGACTCAGTAATGTAGTGGTTAAGGCATGACTTGGCCTTAGTTAAAGCTGGATTTGGGGGCGCCTGGGTGGCTCAGTGGGTTAAAGCCTCTGCCTTCGGCTCAGGTCATGATCTCAGGGTCCTGGGATTGAGCCCCGCATCAGGCTTTCTGCTCAGCAGGGAGGGAGCCTGCTTCCCCCCCACCCCCCCGCCTCTCTGACTCTTGTGATCTCTCTTCTCTATGTCAAATAAATAAATAAAATCTTAAAAAAAAAAAAAAAAGCTGGATTTGAATCCTGAGCTGGCAAGACTCCATAATTCTCCATACTCTCCCAGCATGACAGGAAGGCAGATATGGTGGCTTTGTGGTGGCTCTAGAGTGTGAGCTTCACCTAGCCCCTCCTCTTCCAGCTGGCACGGAGCAACAGAATGAAGTTTGGGGGTCTGAGAGTAACCGAGAGACAGGGAAAATCTTCCAAAGGGACATAGCAGTGACCACAGAGGACTAATGATCAGTACCAGATGGGGACCTCTCAGTTGATGTCAGCATGTCTAGATGCTGCTCTCCTCTTGGATTAGCCAGTGTTTTCCAGAGAAACAATGGGATATCTATATAGCCATACGTACATGGAGGCTTATTATAGGAATTGGCTTACCCAGTTATGGAGGCTGAGAAGTCCTGTAATCTGCCATCTGCAAGCTGGAGACCAACAAAACTCCTGGTGTAATTCAGTCTGAGTCCAAAGGCATGAGAATGGGGGGTGAGGGCTGATAGTATAAATCCAGATCTGAATCTGAAAGCCTGAGAATCAGGAGCCCCGATATCCAAGGGCTTGAGAAGATGGATGTCTCAGTTCCAGTAGAGAGAAAGAACCAATTTGCCCTTGCTCAGCCTTTTTCTTCCATGTGGGCCCTCAACAATAGGATGATGGGCCATCTGCTTTATTCAATTCATCAATTCAAATGCTAATCGCTTCCGGAAACTTCTTCATGGACACACCCAGAAATAATCTTCTACCAGCTAGCTGGGGATCCCTTAGCCCAGTCAAGTTGAATGTTACAATTAACAATTGCATCCTTAGCAAGTTGGCTCTAGATCAGTTTCCAAAATCTAAAGCAGCCCACAAAAAAGGGGGAGAACTCCCCAACCTCCTGACACAAGGTCTTTTTGTTTTTCCTTTTAAAGATTTTATTTATTTATTTGACAGAGAGAGAGGTCAGCTCCCTGCTGACCAGAGAGCCTGATGTGGGGCTCGATCCCAGGACCCTGAGATCATGACCTGAGCCGAAGGCAGAGGCTTTAACCCACTGAGCCACCCAGGCGCCCCCTGACACAAGGTCTTGAACTAGAAAAGTTCAGTTAAAGGAAGAGAACATTATGTTTCTTATGACACTGATGCAGTGGCCTGAGATTCGTAGCCACTTCAATCGTTATGTTTCCAAGTTGGTTTGATTGGGATTCGCGGGACAGTTCACCGTAAAAAGAACCCGGTAGCCTCTCGCGGTTTCTGCAACAGGTTGGAGGTTGACAAGTGCTCCTGCTTCATGGAAGATTCTGCATCAGTAAGACAAGAAACATCAGCCGATGATTCCAAGGATGCTAAATGGCTTTATTAATCATAACCACAAACCAAAGGCTGTGTGTTTTCTCCAGGAGTCGAGTGAGAGATTGCCTTGTCTCCTGCCGCTCCCACAGTATAATCAAGGCATCAAGCTAAATTAAAGGAAATGCCATCTCCTCGTGACAGCAGGTGCAAAATTACCTCTAATTATGAATTTGCTAGGTACAACAGTGACTCTGCGCGAATTATAACGTTGCATTCATTATAACAACCATTTAGGGTCTCACTTTCCTTGACATGCATACAGATTCTCAGAATTGGATCGTGAGCCCATTTCAAACCATCCACTGTGCTCCTGGAGAACTGGGCGGGTCTGATCATTTGCAATTCGAAACCTTTGTTCAGAGTAGAAGGTTTGGGGTGAGGAATGCTAGGTCTGGGTCCCAGATTTACTTTTGACTGGTGTGTAACTTGAACAAGTTAGTTAACAGAACTCAGTTCCTTCGCCTATAAAACCAGGGGGCAGAACTGGGCGATCTTTAAGGCAGGGCTTCTCAAACTTAACGTGTTCCTCAAGCAGCTGGTTGGAAAAATGCAGAATCTCAGGCTCTGTTCCAGAATTAACTAGTTTCAGACTATAAGGTACATATGTGTTAAAAATGCAGATTCTGATTGAGTATATCTGAGGTGGGGCCTGAGATTCTGCATCCTAACGAGCTTCCAGGTGCTACTGCTGCTGGTTGGCAAACTACCCTTTGAGTAACAGGGCTCCAAGATCCCTTCTAGTTGAACACTATCTGAATATTATCATTGTAGGTGTTATTCAGTGAGTAATTCCTGTGCGATGGGTATTGTGCTACGATACATATGTTGTCTCATTTACTTCTCAGAAGACCTCTACAGAGAGGATACTGTTAATATCGTCCACATTTCATAGGTATTGAAACCAAAGATCATGGTTATCTATAACTAGACTAAGGTCACATAAAGGGCAGAACTGGGATTTGAACTCAGATCATCTGACTCTGTTGCTCATATGTGTAACGAAAACACTCTGTTGCACCCTAAGTAATTTAGCTTTCGAAAAGCTCTTGTTTCTTTTTCCTTCTGGTTAAAGTTGTGGTAGCTGGATCTCCATGGAGGAGAAGGATACAAACACAGCCAGTTGACGTGACGCTAGTTCTAACTTACACTTCTCTGGGATTGTATGGGAGTAGATGAAAAACCTATACATTTCACTATCAAGGGGCATCCTGGAGAGTTCCAGCTTTCTCCTATTATGAACACATTTGTGTGTTCAATAAACACATTTGTATATACACTTTATATATGGAATGGCCTTGGGGTGGATTCCTAGAAATCCCATCCCTGGACCAAAGAACATGTGTTGTTCCTTTTGGGTAAATGCTGCCATGTTGTCTACTGGTGGGGCTCATTGTGTGAACACTAAAATTAAAGCTTTTCACTGAGTAGTCAAATTTGAATTTTGAATCCCAAATTTCACTCAGCAAAAATTCTTGACCCATATTTTCAAATAGCAAAAATTTACCCATGAAGACAGACTCTCTTTTTTGGGTGTTCCCTCTACTGGAATGTAGATCCCATTGGGAAATAGTAATGTCCTTTATAAAACTTGAGAAAAAATGAGGAAAAGGAGGTCATGAAGCTGGAATATGTTTACCCAAATTCTTGGAGCTTGGTTTCTGAAAACAGACAAACCCTACATTTGGGAAAATGGAATCACTTGGTTTCCCTGTTTGGCTCCATATAATTAGGCTAAACCTCAAAAGGCTCTGTCTAGGGCAGCTAAAACTTAAGGAAAAAAAGAGAAAAAAGCATGAAGACTCATTTTGATGAGAAGATTGAACTCCAAATGGTTGTTTGGGGAACCAACTTAGACTTCTGGCTGAAACTCAAGATGTTATACATTTGCCTACATATTTAATACTGTACTCAAGTTCCCAAGCCTTCTCTGATGGATTTTTTATTTGTGAGCCTGGGTATTTCTTCCTCCTACAAATGGTTATTTCTCTACACAGATACACGTGGGAGAATATTTAATTAGAACTGAAAATGTTTTGAGCGTGTTAAGTACAATCTAAGTGATAAGTATCATGATCTTTAAATGCTACAATAAGCATTATAATACATGCCTAATTCACTGATGAGCACTTGTCATGTCTTTGACAAATTCTTAATAAATTGCTCAAAAGAGCCCTTTAGAAAGTGTCATTTCACACCACATAACTCTACCTCTGATATTTCTCAACCTTGTCTATCTGCAGAAATGGGAAATTCTCTTGAACATTTTTCTTAACTGATTCTGATTTATGGCTTTCGATGGAAACTCCCAGGGACTTGTTGCAATATACTGTAAATGAAATCTGCTAGCTACACAATTTGAAAAGTGGAGGCTGTAGTCTCCAAGTTTTCAAAAGCAGCCCATTTCACCTAGACAATGAATTATGGGATCTACAAGTACGTAGAAAGCATGAATCCTGCACTTGGTATATGTCTTCAAGGGAAAAGCTGTATGAATTGAACAAAGACCAGCCGCAGACCTGATGTCGTCTGAAGGGTATTATGAGAAGATTTATAGCAATTTAGTTGATTGTTAGCATTAGGGGCAGTTGTTCCTTAGCATAAAAACATTCAACGAGGGGCACCTGGGTGGTTCAGTTGGTTGAGCGTCTGCCTTTGGCTTAGGTCATGATCTCAGGGTCCTGGGATAGGGCCCCATATCCTTGGGCTCCTTGCCTAGTGGGGAGTCTGCTTCCCCCTCTCCCTCTGCCCCTGCACCCCCCCCTTGTGCTCACACATGCATTTTTTTTCTCTCTCTTTCAAATAAATAAAATCTTAAAAAAAAAAAAAAGCGTTCAACGAATTCTTGCTGTGCCCAGATCTCAGACTTGGCAATTAAATTTGGGTGTAAGTAAAAGATGCTTTGGAACATTAATGAAAAATGTAAAAATGCATTAGCTTGGGAAAGTCAACATGTGCATAGCAATTCAACTTGCCTGGAAGTGGGAAAAAAGCAACACTGGTTTTGCTGGGATCATTTATCTCCTACTATCTGCCCCAAGCAAGGTGTTCAAACTGCAACTATTTCACGGTTAGTTTTTAATTCCAATCTTCTGTATCTGCATTAACATATCTGAAAAGATAAAAGATACTCTGATGAGAAAGTTGAGAAGATTGACTTTTTAAAAAATAAGCTTTTACTTTGAAATAATTTTAGATTTACAGAAAAGTCACCAAGACAATACAGATAGTTTCCATAAACCTGCTGTTTTTACCTACTGTTTGTATCTTATATCACCTTTGTATATTTGTCAAAACTAAGAAATTAACACTGGCACATCATTCTTAACTGAACTCCAGACTTTACTCACATTTTATTTGTCTTGCTTTGGGGTTTTTTTGCATGAATGACTTTTTAAATTTTTTTTATTTTTATATTTTATTTTTCTTCTGATCTAGGATTCCATTCAAGCCCCCACGTTGCATTTAGTTGTCATGTCGCCTAGTCTCCTCTGGTCTGTGACAGTTTCTCATTCTTTTTTTGTTCATCTGACCTTGACAGTTTGAAGGGGGTCAGGTATTTTGTAGAGTGTCCTTCAATTTGGATTTGTCTTAATGGTTTTGCCATGATTAGACTGGGGTTATGGGTTTGGGTGAAGAATACTGCAGAGGTGGAGTGCCTTCTCATCCCGTCATATCATGCTATCCTGCTTTCAGCATAACTTATCACTGGCAGTGTTAAGCTTGGTCTCTCAGTTAAAGTCATATCTGTTAGGTTTCTGGAGTTTCCCAGGCCACCTTTTGGATCATTGGTAGAGTGTGGCAATCGATTAGTGATGTCTGTCAGGAGCACAGGGTAAGTAATAGTGATACAGCAAGTATTTGCCATCCCTAACTCTTGTATAAAACTATCTCTTTTTGCAAATAAGGAAGCAGATTCAGTTAGGAGAATTTCACGTCAGTGTACCTGGGGTTCAGCTATCCATATTCCAAGCATTTAAAAAACAAATATTTGTTGAACATTTATAATATGCAAGGGCCATATTTATGTTTCTCATTAACAGATGGAGAGAATATTGAGGCTTAAGGGAAGACTTAAGAGATAATCCAATTTCCTCATTATTATTTTTTAATTAAAAAAATTAAAAACTCTAAAACAGAGAGCAAATACACCAGAGACTCAGAAAGTCACAATTATTGCTTGGAGCATACAAGCCTAGGAGGCCGAGACTGGAATCCTGTCTTCTGGCTGCTTTAGTATGCGGAATCCCTGTTTCTATCTATTACTGTGCGTATATAAGTTACTAAAGTTAAAATGCCTGTGGGACTTTATGATATGGTCTCCTTCAGGAGGTCCTCGAAATCAGGGCTTTGCAAAGTGCAAGAGAATGATGCATCAAAACATATCTCTCTAGCTCACCAAAACATTTCTGGTTGCTGAGCATAAATGGATAGTTTTGCAAACTATGGGCTTTCCAAAATTTACTTGTGTGAGAACAGTTTAGTGAATACCAGCCATTTATCAGGTACTGAGCTAGATGTTGACTCTACGTTGATGAATAAAGTAGATACGGTCCCTACCCAAGGACAACGTATATTCCAGTGGAGTATACAGTCATAAAATAAGCTAAAATAATAACATAATTACACAATAGGAAGGATGCTGTGAAGGAGCATAACATGGGGTGTTAACAAAATAAGGAAGGGAGGGGAACTTCACTAGGGTGATCAGGGGTGACTTGAGAAAGTTCTGCTCACACCAAGAAGGAGGGAATCTTGCAAAGTGTCTGTGTCAGAGGGGGGGCGGTCTACATAGGGGCCCTGAAAGAAGAGACAGGGCAGTAAGTAAGTCTGAGGAACTGGGAGAAAGCCTACAAGGCTGGCTTTTAGGGAATAGTAGAGCATCAGATCTGTTAGCATACTACCCATTTCCCCACTCCTCCTGGCTTTCCCAGGCATATTGGGTCAACACACTGGGTGGACTAGAGGGCCCAGGGAGTTGATGTCCCAGGGCCTGTTCTCAATCTCTGGCAAGTGGGACCTGGTAGATGAAGTTCCCAGCCTCCTGCCCCTTGGGAGGGATTACTAGGAGGATTACAGAATACAGAATATTCTGTACTCTTCCCATCTCTCAGGAGCCCTCAGCGGGGGATTGACCCTCAGTCCATTGTGGTAAGTTGCTTAACATCATACAGTGTATTGGCCTCCTTCCCTTGACTGCCTTCCGTCTCCATTTCCTCATCCTTCTTCTTCCAAATAAGCTACTTGAACTTATATCCTTATTTCAGCATCTTATTTGGAGGAACCCAGCCAAAGATCAATGGCTAGGGTGGTAGAAGCAGAGGTTGGAGGTGTAGCAGAGGCTGGACCGTGCCTTGCTTTACACACTTTGTAAAGGAGTTTGAATTCATTCTAAGTACGATAGGAAGCAAATGAACACTCTTAAAGGAGTGACTTGATCAGATTTAGGTTTTAAAAAGGAGACCCTGAAATGTAGGTTAGCCCTCCAATCAAGGATTTAGAAGACACCTTATAGACCAGCTATTTGAATTCTTACTGTGTAGGAAAAGAAAGTGAGATCCATAGAAGTAGTGACTTGCCCAAAGCCAAACAGTGACAGAGATAAGACTGCAGTGAGAGAGATTTCATGACTCAGATCTCCTGTTTAGGACTTGATGGTGCCTCTTTGTCTCTGATAACCTCTTAGAGCAATGTCATCCAAGATAACATTGGCCAAGAAAAAGCAATATGAATTGAATTTTGAATTCAACATCGTGCTGCGGAGGACTGCATGAGATAATTATGATTACATGTGAGACAGTCGAAATGGTAGGGGAGAAAAACAGTTAAGACACTGGCCCAGTTATTAAGTATCTAAGACACTGAAGATTTTTACTTTGTGATAAGTAGCAGGATAGGGCATGATAACCATTTGCAAATATTTGTAAAGTTGCAGACAATGAAGAGAGAGAGAAATTACTTAGCTTACTTAGACCAGTGGAGAAAAGCTGAAAGTAATGAGGCGGAACAAAAGGGAAATATTATCAGTTGAAGAGTGGGAAAAGCATCTTTTCAATGAGAACCAGTTGGTAGTGTTTACCCATAAACCCAATTGTGTGAGCGAACCTTTGGTTGTGTTTGAAATGAAAAGAGGAGGAGGAGGAGAAGCAGAAAAAAAAGAAGAAGAGGAAGAAGTAGGAGAAGGAGAAGAAGAAGAGGGAGAAGAAGAAGATGAAGAAGGAGAATCAGAATGTTTTACACTGGCATACATCTCTTGTATTTCTTGAAATTATTTTCTCTTATGTCCCAGTTTTCAAACCCATCTACTGTAGTTCAAAACACAATTATTTTATGACAGAACATGTGTAATGCAGCTTGGCCAGTTTTAGGATGAACGAAATCCCATTGCTCTCTTATCAAACAGAGATGGATAAATAATTGGACTGCAAACCAACTGCTCTCTAATTAGGTTTCACTTGCTGATCGTGGCATTAAAAGAGAATACATTACCGTGGTTAATCATTTCTGCCACGTTGTAACATTTGTGAGATTTTAAACTACAAAAAGGAAAAAAAAAAAGGGTCAAGGTTGCCAAAATACTGAATCTTCTTCTCTGGAAGATCTAAATTTCCAGTGTGAATTCAAGTGGTTAACCTTGAATTAAAAAAAGCAAAAACAGAAACAACAACAAAAAACCCCAAGCAAAATAAAACAAATCCCGAAGTGATTGTTTTACCTAAGTTTGCTTTAGTGTATTTAAGTGGCCATTATTGAATATAATTCACCTGTAATTGAAGCTCTTTTTTTGTATTTTATTAGGATTTGTTGGCTATGCCAGCACTAATGATACCACAACCTGTTAAAGCAACCACAATCTATCCAATGCAAGAAAGAAAAAATACACAACAGTCCTTGTGAACCTTCAGTGTGTGTACGGGGGGATGTGAGGGGTTCCTCTGGGGGTAAAATGTTACAGATGGGTTGTTCGGTGCCTCTGTGCTAGCTGATCCTCTTCTCTGTGTTGTCCTGAGTGTCATTCCAGAATACAATTTCTTAGCACATGGTTTGCTTTGTCCTCAGTTAAGAGCCAGCAAATTGGCTGCAATAATTATATCTTCTTAAGATGAGGCCCATTTGATTGAGGGCTGGGCTGAAAATATAGTCAACATTATAAGAAAAAGTGACCAAGTGCAAAAGGGGTGAGGGCACTTACTTGACCACAGCCCCCCAGAAATATCACTTTGGTGAATGCAAAACATTATCATCTGTGCTGAGAGATGTTTTATGTCCATCTCCCCGTGAGGGCTGTTTTAGCACTAAGGCATAGAAGCCCACCCCCAGCTGGTTTAAGCAAGAAAGGGAATTTACTAGAAGTGCACAGAGGTACCGGAAAGAATACACAAGGGGCTGGGATTAGAATTGAGACAACTATCCAGAATCAAGGCTGATTCTTTTGGTCTCCTTCCCTTTGGGGTCCTGCGGTCTCTCACCTCTGCCTTGCTCTCTCTAAAGCCTTCACTCCCTTACAGAGGTTGGGTGCTCCTTGCTGCTTCTCTCTTCATTGGTCTACCCTAAGGCCTTGCTTTGGGCCACTCCAGTTGTGGCCACATGTACAGCCACAGGTTAGCATCCTTCAGTTCCCCTTGTAAATTCAAGGAGAGGCCATGTGATAAGTACAGTTAGGGTCATATCTTCTCTTGATCTACACAGTGGTGGCCATACCATGGGGACTATGTGTGTCCTTCAAATATGGCTGCCAGAGCTCAGGTCTGTGGATCAGGGTAGTTCTGTGAGAAAAGGGCTTGTTCTAGGAAAGATGATGACTCTTATTATCTTCAGATTATAACCCATGTATTCCTTCATTCATTCACTGGACAAGTGTCTACCAAGTACTGACTATGTGTCAGGCACTGGGGATACAGAAAAGAACAGAGTTTCACTGAAAGAAGAAAGCAGACCCGATTCTTGACCTTTTGGAACATTCTAGAGTGGTGAGACAAAAGAAAATAAATAAGTAAATAGAATAGAGAGATTAGAAGGTGATAAGGACTGTGAAGCAAAATAAATCAGGGAGGGGAAAGAAGAGTGCCAGGAGGTCAGAGAGGGGCAGTTTTAAAGGGTTTGGTCAAGAATGCCTCTCTGAGCAAGTACTATTTGTGCAAAGTCTTGAAGAAATCAATGGAAGAAATTGTGGATATTGCAAGCTTGTATCTGAATTTGTTTTTATTAACCCCCCCACAAAAAAGCATGGGCTGATGATGTAAAATGTTTTTTTTTTTTCCTTTGAAGTTCATGGCAGAAGTTTCTTTTTCTAGGAAGTAGGGATGGTCCTGTTTATTCAACATTTTTATTTGCCAAATATCTCAAATGTCTGTAATCAGGGATCCCAGTTACAAATCATGTTTCCTTGTATGTCAAAATTAAATAATGGCAATGCCAGTATTGGTTGGAGAAAACAAAGCCAACAAACAAACAGATAAGCTCTGAGTTTCACCCTTGAAGAAGGGAGCGGTAAAGTCATGTGAATCCAGCCAGCCTGTATCTTGAGATCAGTAGGTGTTGATCAGTAGGCATGGTCAAGAAAGTTCTGTTCACTTGATGTGGAAAGGAAGTGGGAAGAGGGTTGGTTGGACAGGCTATTCCCTGGGTATTTCCAGTCAAATGCATCTGGGCAAGAGCCAGTTGTACATTTTATTGACTTCTGTTTACTTATTATTATTTAACAGGCAATGAAAGCTTGAGCAAAGTAAAAATTCCCAAATCTTGATGGCTGTGTGTCTATGTGGTAAGTGGAAAGTGGTAACTTTCCCCACTTCAAAACTGAATGATGGCACACCCATGTTAATAGCAGCTTTATTCACAATAGCTAAGGGAGGGAAGCCACCCAAATGCCCGTTAACAATGAAAATGGGTATATGTAACAATGGAATATTCTTTATTCTTAAAAAGGAAGGAAATTCTGACACCTGCTACCACATAGGCAAGCCTTGAAGACACAATGCTAGGTGAAATAAGCCAGTCACAAAAAGACAAATACTGCAAAATCTCACTTATATGGGTGTCTAAAGTAGCTTTCTAAAGGAAGCAAAAAGTAGAAGTGTGGTTACCAGGAAAGCAGGGAGTCATCCTCCATCAGGTATAATATGAGTTTCAGTTATTTGCAAGATGAAAAAGTTGTAGAGATTGGTTGCACAACAATGCGAGTATAGTTAACACTCCTGAACTGTACACTTAAAATGGAGTGTGTTATGTAGTTTTTCTTTAATACAATTTTTAAAAAAAGGATGTTGGGATAAAAAGATAGGAAGAAATTGACAGCATGATTACGGTAGTGGCAGTCCTTGACTGCCCACCTCCAGAGTTCTTGGTATGTGGATTTTTTTTTTTATAAAAAGTCCTACTTAGTCATTTTATTAAACATAAACATAGATCAAGGCTCCCCAAAGCTCACTGACTTCCATCAACTGGTCTTAAAATTTGGATCCCCATTTGCCCCTTAGTTCTTGAAAGTTGTAGCTAATCCAGACCATTTAGTGTTCCAGAAGCCTCGTGCAACCCAGTCTCCCTGACTCACCTTTGTTCTCCAGCAGACTTTCATGATACCAGTATTTGGGACAAATTTCCCATTCTGCATGCCCATATTTCTTGTGGTACTCAATTCTTCCTGTCTTATCTTGGAACTTAGGTATAAATCTTTTCTCCCAATTATACTGCAAGTTCCTTGAAGTCAGGGAACATGATTTAAAAGTTACTGTATCTTGCATGACACCATTCAAGTGCCAAGCACATAGCAAGTGCTTGGAATGCAGATAAACAAACCAAAAACACGGTCGGAGTTTTCAATCAAGGCTAAAACAGAAACGTATGAGCTTCTTAATAACACTGGCTCTATTGATTCCATTATTTTATATTCAAGTTTGGATATATGGCACGTTGATACGAATCAAATAGGAGTCTCTGGGGTCACATTAAGGAAGGAATTCACTGAAATCAAGTGGATCAATGGCTTGCTTGTTCTAAATCATTAGCTAGTTAAGACCAATAACACAGAACTGATCATTTTTCCATATGGCATTTTCATCACGTAGACCAAAAGTTCGTAATTTCTCAGTTTGACAACACTTATTTTTAATGTTAATCTTATGAAAGTAGTACTTTTGTGTCTGGAGATGGAGAAAATACACAGTAATAGAGTTATGACTAATTCAGTGATGCTTTAAAATCTCTCCTATCTTATTAGTCATAGCACCTTCTACACAGATTTTGGAAAAACAGCAGAATTTGGTTGTGTGATACATAATATTTATTCCAACAACAGATAATGTGTGTAGTACATATGGATTTTTGGGGTTCTTTCCAATGGAATCATGGCTATAAATTCTAATTGACTAACAAGTATCTTTCAGATGTCTCACTTTTGTGCAGCAAAACAAAGGACTAGATCTCATTTCAACACCTTCCAGCTAAAGGTGGATTACTTTTCTTATCTGCATTCTCTGGGCAGGATATGAAGTCATGCCCTCATAATACTTGGGGGAGTGGCTCACTCATGGTTGTACCCACTTTATACAGTGAAATAAAGATGGTTTGCTAAGAGTTTATGAAGAACATGTGTTCAGCCAATTACACATAACTTTATGACAACTAGATGGTATCTGGTGTTAATGCCCAAGGCCTTCTTGATTGGATCTTGCTATTGGATCTTGCTGTGACTTGTCTGCCTTTGGTTGTTATTGTCGGATGTCAACTTTTATCACACCAGTATTCTTCTGAGCATTATACCAGCCCAAATCCTTTAGTCTGAGTTTAGGACCACTCCTTCATGGAGGCCTTGCTTGCTTCCTCCCAGCCTGGTAGATGTCTGCTTTTCTGACATCGTGATTGGGTTCATAATCCCAACCATGAATATGGTATGCCACAGAGAGCAGAGACTTAGTCTTGTATGTATGTGTTTGTATCCTTAGCACACATAGTGGCTGGTCAGCACACATTGGTAAATTCATGAGTACCTGTGTTATTTCCTTTCGAGTTCTTACTGCACTGATCAGTTAACTGTAGAGGAATCTCGACCTCACTCTGGAAATTACTCAAAAGTCAGAACTAAAACATAGTCTTTATAGTATTTGTCTAAAACACTGATGTCTGTTCTTTTTGATGACTGCCCATATTTAAGCAAACATTGAAAATGATTCATATACTCATTAATGTGTGATCTGAAAAGTGTCCTGGCACTCTTCATTGCTACACAGTTATTTTTTCAATAGCTTTTTTGGTTTTTCAACAGTTTTTGATACCTGTTCCCTAGAATGTAAGTTCCATGAGTGCAAGGACCTTGTTTCTCTGGCTTCTGTTATATTCCTATAATAGAATGTGGCAGGCCCCTGATAAATATTTCTAGTATGAATGAATGAATGGCTGCTGACTGACTAATAGAATTGTTTGGAAGAGGGTTATGATATGGCGTACCACTAAAATGCTCACAGGAGCAGGAAGTAAACTACATATTACTAGCCATTGCCGTTAACACCACCAAGATGGGATAACGAGACCCACATTTGATGCATGGGTTTGCCTTACTTTCCAAACTGACTCATTTTTCTTAAGGAAATCTCTAACTCCTTACATTCTAATCTCCCTAATATCTAATGTGTTATTCCCTGGACACTGGCTTTTCTGTCTTGCTTCCACTTCAAGTTCAGAAAGAGAAACAAATTGAGTCTTGCAGGGACCTGGACACAAAAAATGTGTATTTACTGCTCCTCATATTACCCTCATCAGCAGTGTGGATTGTTGAGGAGGATAAATGAAGACATTATGGTTCAGGTTTGATCTCATTCCCCATTTGCATTCCCTAACAAAGAACAAGTCTGTGTTTCACTGTGATTGTATAATAGGAAGTAAAGGACCGTGGCTTATGTTACTTGGAGTTGATTTAAATTTTTATGAACCTGATACCTCTGAAAGGCAATAATCAAAATGAAACCACGGTAATTATTTTCATTTGAAAACATCAGAATGATACCTCATTACATTCCGGTGAGTGACTCAAGAAGTATGGGAAGGCAAAGCATAAACTCCATTTTGAAAATATATTTCTTAAAATATTCAGCAAAGTCATGGAAGGAAGTACAAAGCCAGAGGTGACAATTTTCAATCAATATTCCAAATTCTTTTAATTAAGGATGTCTTGGGATTGCAGACTGTGCTGGGACATACATATGTATCTATAATAAACAAGATGTATTTTGCAGAAATGGATTTGGGTTTTGGCATCGACTTGATAGGGAGATCAAAGCACTAGCTGGCATTAGAAGGATTTAGATACATTTGTCATAGGCAGCTGTTATGCTAATCTCATTTATGCAGTTGTCAGCTGATAGGGTCTGATGAGCCAGCTGAGTGGGAAAATCATTATTCCATCCCTATTGTGATAAGTGTTATTTATTACTGTCAAATGGTATTAATGTTTGATTCAAAGATGGGGAGTGGGCACCATCTACATGAAGTTCATCCATTCATGGTCAACTGCAACAAAAGGAATCGCTGAATTCCAGCCAAACGAACTTCATTTCTGGGTGAAAAAAGAATAATGGGTTTAATTTGCATATGTTTTAAAAGGGTAATGAAGTAATATGATGTTTATCTTGGTTGAAGAGTGGTAATTTTCATTGGCGGGACTCCAGCCTCGTTGGAGCCATTGTGAGGCATTTACTGTTGGGTTGGTGTGGAAGGACTTTTCAAAGCAGCAGGTGCATTGGGGGTTGGGGGGCAAGATGATTTATTCATTAGGCCAAAAATGAGCAATCTGGACATCTATCTTTTCTTCATCTTCCTCAGAAATGTATTTTTAACTAAATCCCCTCTCTCTTCCCCCATGATGGTGATATCCCCTGATTTTCACATTCCTTTTGTGGCCTTTGACAATTTAATTATGTGAAATCCCTAACCCGTCACTCACATCATTTCTATTCCCCTTTTGTTATGATCAGATTTGCTGTTTCCACTCCATCTAAACTGATATCTGTACAGGCCTGGTGTTTTGGAATGGGGCGTTACTTTCTAGCTAGGAGACAGTTAAGGATGGCTACCAATAGCTGGGGGTTTGTTCTTAAGCATTTTGTTAAATTAACTGCTCAGCTGAGCTCTGAGTTGTTAAAAATGATTCCCCTCTGTTTGGAGACTTGCAGAGAGCTGTCCCCCTTCCAATACAGCTGCATTGGTTAATGCCGCTTTGGATTATTTTTCTTGTGTTAAAAATACAGATAACCTAATTATAGCGCCTCCCCAGTTCCCAAACGCCTCACTTAATGACTCATTAGTGCAGTGAGAACACTTTCCATCGCTTGCTAAATAATATTCTGTTCTGAGGACTTCATTTTCTTTTTTCGTATTTTCTCTGAAGAAAAAAAGTTTGACTCAACATATTTCAGAGCCTTTAGATTTTGCTGATTGGCTACATTTCTATAACAAGCTGGTCACTTTTCAGGATCCAGCTTCTCTCTTCTTTTTGGGTTGACAACAATGGGGCCAGATGCCTTTGTTCGGTGGGAAGAAGCCACGGGTCACAAGAGTTTTGTGAATCCTTGAACTCAAAGAAAACGTTTTTCCTTCTCACCCAGTATTTACTGTAGCTTTACTGGAATTCAGAATCTGCCATTGTATGACTTCACCCGCCATGTTTCCCCAGAAGCCAACATAATGCCTGGCCGAGAAGGCCCTCAGGAAATATTTGTTGAATAAATGAATGGACCTTAGGAAGCTTACAGCCTAGTTCTAGAGTTAGCAAACTTTTTCTATTAAGGACCAGACAGTAAATATCATGGGCTTTGTGGGCCTTATGGTCTTTGTTGCAACTCTTCAACTATTCCTGTAGGGTAAAAGCAACCACAGGCCACAGGTAAGTGAATGGGTACAGCTGTGTTCCAATAAATTTTTGTTTATGGATGCTGAAATTTGAATTTTATATCATTTTCACATGCCATGAAATGTTATTTGATTTTGATTTTTTTACAACTAAGTTGAAAAATGTAAAAATCATTCTTAGCTCATGGCCCTACAAAATGAGCGGTGGGCTAGATTTGATCTCTAGGCCATAACTTGCTGATAATAAAGCAAGCAAGCACTGAGGGCCACAGGGAATTCAAAGGAGGGAGTACTCACCTCCAGGTAGATAAAAGGCAGGCGGCTTCATGGAGGAAGCAGTCTTTGCACTGCTTGTTGGGTCTGCAGAGAAGAGGGGGAAGATTTGTCATAGTCTGGGTTTCCAGATACAGAGGAAACCGATTGTTCAGGATTGTTTATGATTGTCCCATTAAAGTGGGGAACTCACCTTGTTGGTAGAGATGAGATTGACAGTAAGTTTTTGAATGCTAATGTTTCTAGGGAACTCCTCACAGGAGAGTGTGTTAAATACCTAATCCAGTCTCTCCATTAAAGATCTACAACCAGAGGCGCCTGGGCAGCTCAGTCATTTAAGGGTCTGCCTTCAGCTCAGGCCCTGATCCCAGGGTCCAGGGATCCAGTCCTGTATCCAGGGATACAGATCCTGTATCCTGGACCCAGTCCTGAGCAGCTCCCTGCTCAGTGGGGAGTCTGCTTCTCCTTCTCCCTCTGCCCCTCCCCCTGCTCATATGCAGGGCCCTGCCCTGTCTTTCTCAAATAAATAAATAAAATCTTAAAAAAGTAATTCTACAGCCAGAGCAACATTAGACCCTAAGAGCTTCTCCCAGCAAGTGGAGTCAGTGGACCACATGAGCAAAAGAACAGGTGTGACAGAGTAACAAATACTGTCTTGAATGGGATCTGGCTCTTACTGGCCTCCCTAGCTTCCTCCCCATCTTACCTACACTTTTCACTCCAGTTTCCCAAGAGCACCATGCTTTCTCATACCTTTGCATGTGCTATTACTCTTTTTTTTTTCAGCCAGATACCTTTTCTTCATTTATTCCTTGAATGTCCATGGGGCTAAGGACGATAAACTATATGAATGAAGTAGACTGGGTGGAGTTTGGGACAAACTAGAGAGCTCACTGTGTCTAAAGAGGAAGCTGCTGCTCAGTCTCAGTCAATTTTTATAATGCAGGGATATGGGCTCTGTGCTGACACTCTTCCAGTATTTTTTAGAGAAATGGGAAATCTGAATTTTTAAATATTAGTGACTTGTTTAAACTATTAAAATACAGCGGAGGGCCAGATCTGATCTGTGCCCCACTAGTTTGCTCCTCCTTGTCTAAGCCAATTCTCCCTCCTCCTCCTCCTTTAGAATTTTGCCCAAGGGTCCCCTCTTTCTTTGCGGTTTTTTATACATTGTACATATGGCATGATGTCTTCTCATGTGGGCCATCATTCTGAATGGACTCCTCGGCGACCCTAACTGGATAATGGGGAGAGATAGGGATTAGGAGGCACCACGCTTAGCCCTTTTGCTTTGGCCTCTTGTTACCATTTTGCTATCAGCTAGGTTATGTGAAACTCACATGTCATTAGATACAGAGATGATGATGTTAAGGAAACATTACAGCATCTCTTTGTATGTTCCATGAAAGCATGACTTGAATTTTAGTTCTGGAAAAACTTGGCTTTCTCTAAGAAATGAGTGTGTGTGTGTGTGTGTGTGTGTGTGTGTGTTCTCTGCAGTGGCCCTCAGAGAGTGCTCTGCCTCATTTACAGTCCACCTCTTTCTTTTTTATTTTTGTATTTATTTGACACAGAGAGAGAGAATGAGAGAGATCACAAGTAGGCAGAGCAGCAGGCAGAGGGAGAGGGAGAAGCAGGTTTCCTGCTGAGCAGGGAGCCTTACAGGGCTCCATCCCAGGACTCTGGGATCACGATCTGACCCAAAGGCAGACACTTTACGGACTGAGCCACCGAGGCACCCCTACAGTCCACCTCTTTCAATGCTCATCTAACTATTAGTTCCCCTTCATTTTCCTTTCATCCTAGTTTATCCTTCTAGGATAAGGATATCCTTATATCCTTTGTTTGTTTCAGACTCTTATATTTCAGGTTTTTTTTTTTTAAAGAAAACTCAAATACTTTTCTTGACATGACAGAGGATATAAATAAATAAATAAATGGAAATCACTTTTAATTTTATACTGTTCTAAGCTATTCTCTGAGTTGATCACAGAGAATGGGAGAAAGTGAGCATGCAGTGTTTTTTGCCTTTCTTAGTTCATGCTGGGCCTCCCAGGAATGTTCTACATATAAATACTTAATGAATGTACACTGAATGATGAATAGACAATGAGATATTTGATCATGCCAATCAATTTCCTTTAGATAATCCATTTAAAGTGGCAAATAAATTGATGAGGCAAACCACAATTTTCATTATTGAGAATGCAGATGGGTATTTGAGATCTACTAGCTCCTTTGCCATATTTATAATTTTATTGCTAGAGCTCTATACCAGAGCAGTTAACGAGAATAAGTTTAAAGAGATTGAAATTACATCACATTATAACTGACACTTCTAGGATTAATTTTACAACTTGTGATTTTAATTTTGGTGAAAACGTATTTAAAATTATCTCTTGTCACCATCTCTTATTAAACATAATGAAACTTGATGATATTCTAATAACATTAAACTGTTTTGGTAGTCACTGAGGTTGGTATGAAAAGACTATTCAAGCTAAGAAAATAGTGGATCATTTTTGAAAGAAAGAATTTGGGGAGCTTTGAGGAGCTGAGTATTTCATTCATCTCACACACTACATTATTGCTCATACCAACGTGTAATTTACAAGATATTCTACATGTTAGAAGAACCAGTATGCAATTAATTGGGGGGGGGGGCGGAATCAAGGACATTTTAGCCAAGAAGGAAACAGGAAGAAAGCAGATCACATCACTGCAATTTGCTGTCTATGTTCCAGGCTGATGTTTATTATTAGCAGGCCACGAAAAACACTGGGTCCCCAACACTTGGTAAATAAAACTAATGATGGAACTAAGGCATTGCATTTATCTTTTTAGATCTTCTTTGTCTTCCTTCACTTCTTTATTTCCTTTCTTCCCTCCTTTTCCCTATAGGACTTAGGTCTCAAATCCATGATGTAATCTTCCTCTTGGATCCACTTTTTCCTTTTGGCCAGATGAGGGAAAAAATTATTTTAGGGTGGAAGGATATTGCACAGAGGGAGAACTCAGATAACAGCTCTCATTTTTCCTAAAGGTAGAGTATTAATTGGCCTTACGGCTTGCTACCTTCCCAACATTTGCTAATTTTGGAACTTAATGTACTCAGTACCTTCCCTTATGTTCTTTTCAAGAAACTTAGGGATTTTTCACAGCAGTCTTTTGACTCTTTCTTGGGCCACTCCCTTCTCTGTCCTTAGCCTCATTCCCAAATGTAGATTATGTTAATATGACAAACATGTATTAAACACCTACAATATGTCAGGTGTTTACTGGGAGTGGCAGATTGTAACCAGAATGAGCATTGATCTTTGTCATCTAGGAGGTCATTGTTTAGTGGGTAAAAAAGACAAGTCAATCAATAATTCTAGGGTAATCGGGTAGATGTTATAAAAGCCTGAATGCAAATAGGAGCGGAGGAACGAATGATCCGAGAATGTTTCAGAGGTGACATTTGAAATGGTCCCGGGGGGCACCTGGGTGGCTCAGTGGGTTAAGCCTCTGCCTTCGGCTCAGGTCATGATCTCAGGGTCCTGGGATCGAGCCCCGCATTGGGCTCTCTGCTCAGCAGAGAGCCTGCTTCCCCCTCTCTCTCTGCCTGCCTCTCTGCCTACCTGTAATCTCTCTCTCTGTCAAATAAATGAAATGGTCCCGGAAGTTTCTGTAGTGTCCTAGCTGGAGAAAATGGGAGAAAAGCATTTCTGGGATAAGAAAAACATGCATAAGGGTTGCCTGGCTTGCTTAGTCAGTAGAGCAGATGACTGACTCTTGATCCCTGGGTTGTGAGTTTGAAACCCACATTGGGAGTCGAGTTTGCTTAAAAAAAAAAAAAAAAAAGCATTCATAAGACCAGCATGACCCCATCACAAATAGAGCTCTATCAAATGGAAGCAGAGGGAAGAGGGAACTGGTGGGTACATGGAAGGAGTCCAGGGAAATGACGCCAGGCCCAGACTGTGGAAAGCCTTTGCTAAGCTGAGAACCTTTGGTTTTATCCTATCAGATACGGGGAGTGGTGGACATTTTAAATAATGGAAGAGGCATGATGGACCGGTAGCTAAGCAGGACCACATTGGAGCAAGGAAAGGTTGAAGAGAGGACTAGGTAGGGAACCATTGACGCAGACAAGGTGAGAGATGATAAGGATCCATTTAGACAATGGAACAGGGAGTATATAGGAGAGATATTTAGGAAGTGGCATTGACACTGGGGACTGATTAGACAGGAAGGTCATGGGACAAGGAGGCATTGAGGGGGACTCTGGACCACCGGTTCCCTGATGCGTTCATTCCATGATGAGCTGGAACTGATGCTGGCTGACAGCTCATGAGACCCGGATGTCTAGTGGAGGCAGTGTCATGGCGGGGGAAGTACTACAGTCCATTCATTCATTCTAACGCACCCACCCATTCTTTATTCATCCAACAGGTACTTATTGCAAAATAATGTCTAGATGTCAGGCATTTTGCCAGGCACAAGGAATATGTTGAAACCTCAGAAAAAAAGGTAGATGGCAAAAGATGTCTAAGGCTCGCATTAACATAGCTGCACACCTGTCACCATCCTCCTCCCCCGTGAGGTAGAAGCCGGAAGTGCACGTCATCCTTCCCCTGCCCCGTGCTAGGATCACTTAGAAGCACGCTGAGGGATGTAGTAGAGACACGTGCTGCACAGGGGGAAGGTGGCTGGCTGAGGGTTGGCATTCATGCCATCCTAGAGAGGAAAGAAATTCTTGGAATGTTCTGAAGTATCCTTTTTGCCTTCACAAGTCCCCTGCTTCACAGGTGGAAATTTATATTGCCTCTCTTTTATTTCAACAGTAAACATTTTAATACTTCTCAGGGAAATTTTTATTGAAGTACTTTCTATAATTTTTGTCCCAGCAATGTACTCTTCTGTCTGTACATTTTTTCTCAGTACTCTTTCAGATTCATAGTATTCTTCAATAATGATTGTTTTTCTTGAAATTGAAAAATGTGTTATCTATTAAAACACATCTGCAATCATTCTGCTCCTGGTTTTCTTTTCTTTTTTTCCCCTCTCAGCTTTATTGAGATTTAATTGACACACAACACTGTTGTGTGTCCAAGATGTATGATGTGATGATTCGGTACACGTACACATTGCAACATGTTTACCACAGTAAGGTTAGTTAACATATCCTTCACCTCACATAAGTACCATTTTGTTGTGGTTATGGTGCTGGTGGTAGTGGTGAGTTTGGTTTTCCCCCAAATACTCCTAATACCATCTTTATTTTGTTCTCCAGAAAGTTCTCTGTCTCCCTTTCCTCTTTATACTTAATATATTCCTTTCCTAGTTCTTGATTTGCCTTTGATTTTCTTTTTATGCAAGCAAAGTTTGTCTATTTCCAAACCATAAGAGACTCCTAAAACACGAAACAAACTAAAGGTGGCTGGAAGGTGGGGGGGTAGGGTTATGGACATGGGGGAGGGTATGTGCTATGGTAAATGCTGTGAAATGTGTAAGCCTGATGATTCACAGACACGTACCCTGGGGCAAATAATACATTATATGTTAATAAATTAAAAAAATTAAAAAAAAATAAAGAGAAATTGTACCAAAAAAAAGTTTGTCTATTTCTTGCTAGAAGTCAAATATATATATATATATATATATATTACATTTTTATCATGAAAAGTCTTGCACAAATATAAAAGTCCTAAACTCCATGTGTCAATCACTTCGTTTCAACAATAATCAGCTCATGGCCAACCTTACTTTTGCCTGATGACTTCCTTCTTCCTTTCATAACCCTTCATGTCCTTCTTTCCCAGTGCTTTCCGCACTCAGATTGGAACCAGTCTTATTGGAATCTGCCAGCTCTACCATTTACTAATACTGAATATCTTTCAGTTCTGATTTTAGGTTTTATCACTCCAGTCTAGATAACTTTGTAATGCTCTTTCATCCTCGATTGCTTAAAATCGACTCTTTTCTACATTCTATAATCATGGAGTGTTTCTATTTGAACAATGATGTGCTAAATTTATGAGCATTTCCATAAATGAGTTGACTTTAAGATGCCCCCAACTCTACATTATGATTCTAATCAGCACATTAATGAACGGGTGTAGAAATGAGCCTATTTGCAAATTGCCAGATTAGATTTGTCCTTGTTTAACTAAAAGCTTTAACTAAAAGCAGGGTTAAAATCCTGAAGATGGTAAAGCCTCTTCCACGCCTGAACGGTTCTTGGTCAATCTGTGCTTTAAAAAAGGTTAAGAAATTTTTTACTATTTGATGACAGATAAGGTCTAAAACCATGGAATAAATCTGAAATCATCACATAAATCATCTGGTAAAATAATACCGTTATTAATATAGCATTCTAAATATACTTTCTTGGTTACAAAAAAATGTTCTGACTTAAAAATAAAATTGTGAGCTGTGACTGATGTATTTTTTATGTGTCCGCTCAGGTCCTGCCTGTTTAATTGGGCTCAGTCAATTTCGGTGTTTCCTATGACATTTCCATCCTACAGCTGTCAAGCCAAAGAAAGAATTAATATCAATAATCCAGTGATCGGATTTAATCTCCAAGATTAGTCATCATTTAAGCTACCAAAACCTAGGCTGGAAAGAAAACTCTTGTCAGTTTTATTTTCTCACGTGATAGCGGAAGATGGCAATTCGTGTATGTGTGTAAGATCACACATTCACATGTCTTTTATTGCATGCTTTGTGTTTTTGAAAACAATGTAAACCACTGTGTTAAAAGAAACTCCCTTCTTCCAAATGGCATATTGTCTACTCTTATTTCATTTCTCATGTATCTAGAAGCAGCCTTAGAAGCGACTGATTTTTGTCCTTTGAGGTTTTCCCTTTTGTGTGTTTGTTTTAACAAGCATTGATTGATATGCCATTGTCTCAATTACTAAGGCATTGCTACCTTTAGTTTATAGGTTGAGAAATAAAGACAGAAAGGTGGGAAGCTGGAAAATAGTGATAACGACACACGACCACAATAAAATCTCTATGTCCTTTCTGTGTAAGGTACTCATCATGGTGTTGCATCTGTCACAACTGTGTTCATACTGTAGTTTAACAGACGAGGAGGCGAGGAAACAGAGAACGTCAACACCTTCCTGCTGTCGAACAGGTCCCAAGTCATAGCACCGTGCATTACCTTATGTTAAGGTAAGTCATGGGGCGACAGCTGGCTGGCGCAGTAGAGTATGCGACTCTTGATCTCAGCATTGTGAGTTTGAGCCCCATGCTATGTGCAGAGATTACTTAAAAAACAAAAGAAAACAACAACAACAACAAAGATATAAGGTAAGTCACACGGGCAAGTAAAGGCGGACTTGTGGGCAGGGCATCAGGCAAATAAATCAGTGTTTCCTGAAAGATGCTCTTGAGGACATTAGTCAGTTAAGACACCCTTACAGTGAAAGGGTCTGCTGGTTAATTATGTTTTAGAAAACTGCATAAAGTCTCATTCAGGAGGGTCACGGTGCAAATTAGCATATTAAAGGTTCTGAGAAGTCCTGGAGTTAAAAAAACAAAAACCAACAACAACCCAGCCTAACTTTTGTTTGATGTGTTTCTCTGGCAGAACCTTCTTTCACCCATAACACAATTCACTGGAAACAAGTAGGGAAAATTTGCTTTAGGCAAATATCCATTTTCAATGACTTTGGTACCCTTCACAAAGTGAACCAAACCTCAAGTGCTTCAAGATATAGAATCATGCTCAGATATAACCTCTTAACACTCAGGACTCAAAACTCCAAGAAAAGCAGTTTAAGGAAGACAGAAATCCAACTATCGATCCATTCTTTCATTTGTTTTTCAGTAAACATTTATTAAACACCGACTTTGGCCTAGGCAATGTGCAAGATATTGGTGATATAATGTTAAAACGCCCAGCCTGAGGGAAGTAGGGAAGGTTTCCCAGAAAGAGCAATGCTTTGGCTGAATCTTATAGGGTCAGTCGTTGGGTGGACATTTTAGCAGATGGAAGGGAGCTGGTTGTGGGAAGGCATTTCGAATCAAAGCAACTGCACCTGCAAAGACATAGAAGATTAAGAGCATATTCGGGGCATGCTAGATGAGTACATCCCCTGTTTATCGCCATCTCTTGTTTGTTGATGTAGTGTTTGTCTTCCCTACTGGAATGGAAGCTCCATGTGGGAGGGATTCTGTTGTGTTTGCCACTGCCTTCCTGATGCTTAGCACAGTGCTCATCTTATAATAGGGGCCCAGTAAATTCTGTCAAATGAATGACAAATAGCCCAGTATCACTGGAACCTGCCATATTTGGAGGCACGATGAGAAGTAGAGGCTGGGATGGCAGGCAGGGCAGCAATCATGAGTAGCCATGAGGATCATGGTTGGACACTACCTAGTAGGCGAAGGTGAGCCATTAAGGGGCAATAAGCAGGGGAGTGCCTTGATCAGGTCTTGCATTTTAGCAAGATGACTCTGGTAGGAGGGAGGATGATGACATTGGGACTTGGAGACTGGGGACGGTGAGGAGGAAGTTACACCAATGCAGGAAAGAAGAGGGTTTGACAAAGGCAGTTGTCGTTGGATGAAGAGGAGGGGCAGTCTGTAGTATGTAGGGCTAGGGTGTTCTACATACTGTTGGTCAATTATGTTTTAGAAAACTGCATAAAGTCTCATTCTGGAGGGTGATGGTGCAAATTAGCAGAATGGGGCAGAGAAGAAGCGAGAAGGCAGGGGACGAATCCGAAAGGATTCCTATGTTTCTGATTCAGAAAGTTGGAAAGACTTTTTATCATGGAAATCGTCAAACATAACCAGGTAGAGAGACTATTGTAATAAACCATCATGTACTCTTCATCCAACAACTATATACATAGAGCCAGTTTGGCTTATCGGTACTGATTTTCCCACCCTACACCCCTCACTCCTACCTGGAGTGTTTCAGAGCAAATACCAGATACCCCATTATTTCACCCATAAATACTCCAGTATGTATTTCTAAGACATAAGAACCGTTTAAAAACATAAATATCTGTAACACACCAAAAAACGTTAACATGAATTCCTTAACATTATTGAATATTTAGTCAGTGTTCAAATGGTGTCAAAATTATGTTCTGTGATTGGTTTGCTCAAAGTAGAATCCAAAACCAAGGCCTTGCCTTGCATTTGGTTGATATGGCTTTGAGGTCTCTTATAATCCGTAACCATTCCTGACCCAACCACCTTCTTTCTTCATTGAAGAAACCAGGTCATTTATCCTATGGAATCCCCCAGTTTTGCTGGTTGCATCTGGGTGGTATCACTTACCATGTTCCCCTAACCCCTGATCTTATAAATTGGTAGATACCGTTCTAAGTTTCTATATAAAAGGAGTAATCCCTAAAAACATAATTTTTTGGAGAATGTGTTAAGTACAGTGCTGAGGGTGAGGGGCTAAAAGGGTATACATGAGGGTAGGGTTTCGAAGGGTACTATCAAAACTAAGTGCCCTTTGGGGGCGTGTTTGGGTCACCCAGCCTCGTAATGTTGCCACTGCCTTGAACTAAATCTTTTGGAAAGGGAAGAAGATCTCCATAAAAACCGTCCAGGTACCTTTGGTGAGCCATTCATTTGGCAGGTGCAGCACGCTCACCTGGCTCTGTGTCCTTATTAGATTTTTCAAAAGCTTCTGCCTTTCAGTGGGAGGGTTTGTTATTTGGAGGGCTGTGAAGGAGAGCCATGTTTTCAGAGTTAGGTAACTGAGTGGAGTGGTGTTCCCTACCGTTGAGGGAAGGCTGCTGGAGTCCTGAGTTTATCACCACATAAAAACCTGTTTTCTCGCCATCATGTGTCCTCTGAGGGGCACTAATATCCACCTTTGAAGAATCCGCTTAGAAAAACGGAAGCTGTGCTTTACCTGTGACACTTGTGGTTTCCATACAGGCTGTTTAAGTGGAAAATCAGTGTGCAGAGAGCACATCCTCAAGGACAGCGATAAAGCTAGCGTTTGTCCATATTTGGTCCCAATGTTGTTGTTTGGTATCGTTGGCCTAGATCTTCCCTGAGCAGCTTGGCTCCTGTGTCTAAGAGTCAATTTCACACCCTTTCTGTCTTGAAATTCTGGGAATCCCTCACCTCATCTGAAAGAACTTTATTTATTTTCCTTTAATAAACACATCCCTAGACCTGTGTGCCAGACATTGTTATATATACATCATACATAGTAGCTCATTTAATCCCCCCTAACAATCCTTTAAGTAGATCCCGTATTTATCCCCATCTCATAGATGAAGAAACTGAGGCCCGGTGAAGTTACGTAACTTGTGCGGGGTCACACGGCTGATAAAGAGCAGAGTAGTATCTGAACTCAGTGTGGCTCTAGAGTGTCTCCCCTTAAGCCACTCTGATGTGTTGCCTGCTTGCACCAATAGACAAATTAAAATGGTATTAGGACTTCAAAGGAGTCATGGCCGTTGAGCGTCGTGGTGGCGGTGAGAGTTATGGCATCACACAGACCGGGGTGGAACCCTCGCATTATCACTTAGCAGTGGTGGAACAAGTCATGGTGGAATGCGAGCATGCTATCTACCCCTCTGAGCCTCAGTGTCCCTATCTGTAAACTGGGGGTTACACTTCCAATCTCACAAAGTTGCCAGGATAAAATGGAGCAATGCATTTAAAGCACCCGATACAGTTCTTAGAATATAGTGAGTCCCTTAAAGTGGTGTGTTATTGTCATGGCAGCATTCTAAAGAAATTTTGGGCACAGTAGATCATGCTGAGAAGGGAACCTCCCTCATTCCTCGGTGCTCAGGCAGACTTGGGGAGCGTAGTCGACTCGTCTGTGTATTTATTCAGAATGTTGCTTCCATGTCTTTACTCACTGTTAAACACAGGGGGACCAAACTCAGAGAAAGGATTAGTAGAGCAAATTGATGTGTATAAAGTTTATACATAGGCTATCTCATTAGACATAAGTCAAGGGAGTGCTGGCTTTCAGAACCGATGGGACACATCTTTTTTCCTATCCCTGCATTCGGTGACTTTATACTGGTGATGAGAACATTTATACCACTGAAGTCAGCAAATGGTACCAATCAGGGATCCCCCCGCCCCCCCAACAGAGAACCAATGTTTAAACATCTACCAGCACAACACTGTCCTTAGGCACTGTCACTATGCATTAGCTCAATTCCCTCAGCTACTATTATCATCCTCATTTTTAGAATAGGAAACGGCACAGCGAGGGAAAGTGAATTGCCCCAAATTGTGCAACTAGCAGGAGACAGAGCCAAGATTCAAGCCCAGGAATTCTGCTCTCCCCTGCGACAGGTTACTGTGTCTCTGAGTCTACCGTGCTATCTTAATATGGTTCTCTCTTGGGGGATGAGAAATAGATACACAATGCAATTAGAGAAAAGACGATATTAATTAATGCATTAATTCATGCATGCATGCATTCAACAAATCTTTTTGGATCCTACTGTAGGACACATTGTCTGGAAGAGATGAAAACGAATAAAATAAATAAAAGAATAAATAACACGTGATATTATGTATTACGTATGATGTATGCAATTATGTATTAGGAATGCTGGTGATCCGTAAAACCTACATTCCCACCCTCTGCCCTCCAACTAGATTGTGAATTTTTGGGGAACACAGACGATGCCTTGGAAATCTCTGTGTCTCCTTGAGAACTAACATGGAAACTGACATCATGATTGTCAGAGAAATGAAGAAAAGAGGCTGGTTGGGAAGACTGCCTATGGGGATCTGTGCCATTTCGTATACAATATCCTTCTTTTCAGGTAGAGAGAGCCTGTCCCACATGAAGGCCTGATAGGCTCCTTTCAAGCAGAGGTGGCCTTTCTTTGCATAGTGTTTCATGATTTGTTGGAGTTGGTTTCCTGAGGTGGGAGGCCAAACACCAGCTCATGTCTCCTGGGATTGCTTTTGTCATCCACACCATAAGTTGACCCGTGAATGAATGTGGACTCTGAGCTATTAGGGTCAATCCTCTCTTTGATAAAGACAGATGGCCAAGAGGAAGCCCAGGTCAAGTTCTGTCACAGGTGAAGTATCAGGCTGAGCAAGGGGCAAAGATCCGGCTAAGGGGTGTGACAGGACCATAAAAGTTATAATTTAGACATTTTTGAGAGCAAAAGAGATGCTATTAATAATTACACTGGGACTGTAGCCATGAACCCAACTGATTCCAGGCAAATTGCAATGAATGGTCACCCCATTCAAGGGTCAAAAAGGGAAAAAGACACAAATTAAAGATAGCACATCATTTGGTAAGAAGGAGCTCTAGAAAGATCTAAGGCATCAAAGTTCTAATCCTAGCTCTGCGTCCTTCCAGCTTGTCCTTGAGCCACTGATTTCTTGTCTAAGGCATGGAAATAGATCAGAGGTTCCCAACCATTTTTCCCCTTAGTGGAATGTTTCTTTCCAAACAATTCTTACACAAGAACATTTTGGAAGATCTCCAGGTTTAGTATTGCAGAGTTGTAGGAATAGGATTTCTTTTGACTCCTTATCCTTATGCTTCCTTATTCTTATTTTGTCCTTAGGATGAAATGTATTTATTAGATGACTCAACATATGAGCTGCGGAATCAACTTCTTCATTGACAAAGTAGGAAACTGAAATTCAGGAGAGTGACATTTGTTTAAGGTATGCAGCCCGGCTGACCTGGATGGTTCCACTTAGTCATATTCACAATGGAAATCAGTACATGCTTAGAAAAACAAAAACAAACAAACCAAACTTCAGAATATTTGTAATTGTAATGAATGATCATTGTAGAAAATATAGAAAAGGCAAGCAACAACAACAAAAAGAACGGAAGGAAGGAAGAAAGAAAGGAAGAAAAGAAAATATATATCAACCATCAAAATTCACTCATGTCTAGCCACTACAATCATTCTGGGGTATGTATATCTTTTTATACTTTTTTTTTTTCTATTTCCAGTGGCCTTTTGATTCTGCCAACAAGTTCTTATTTTTTTTCCATTTTTCCACTTTTTCCAGTCTTCCATGTCATCCTTCCACTCTCTTCCGGTTTTCTTGAAATTATAGCTAAAGGATGTAGTTTCTAAGTGGAGCAGTAGGCAGGCAACGGGCTGGAAAAGGCATTCCAGCATAGAGCAGAGCAGAAGGCAAGTGGGACCTGGGTGCTAAGCGAGGGCCAGGCTTCTGCTTGTCAGCTGTGAGCCAAGTGAGGGGTAAACTGAATCCAGACATCAAGCAATCAAAAGGGGAGATCAGAAACTGAGAGAGCTCCCTCTGTCAAACCGCCTGCTCTCTGGAAAGGGGAGCAGTGCCCACGCAAGTCGGCTAGTGTGCGGACAAGACGAAGGTGACCTTCAAAGCTTGGAGAAGGCCCG
>CM052803.1:22874321-22930937 GCA_028533885.1 Nasua narica | reverse complement strand
ACAAAGCATCCCTGATCAAAACGATTTCTTAATCGAAAACCACTGTCTTAATTTGTCTTATCAGTGGCCACTGTCGGTAGGAATACGCCCCCAGCTCTTTGGGGCCGGCCGGGGGCTGTCTTTTATTATGCAGATTGACGGAGCCGGGAGAGCCAATTCTGGGCGCCGTATTTGCATAATGCCTCGCCTCCTTAAAGATGGGCAGTTAAACCAAATAGTTTTTAATTTCTTTTGTGGAATGGCTGCCTCTTTATTTAATGTTGAAAACTGAAGCAGTTGAGGAAGAGTACCGACTAAACAGGCTTTTTAAATACTGCCTTCGTAATTATCTGTGGAATTAAACCCGCAGAACACACATTAACTCTCATCAGAAAATGGAATTATGAGAATTCTTATTAACAGCAGCTCCAGACTCAACTCACAGTATTCACTTGAGTAATTATTATTGGTAAAGGCTGGGATTAATTTTTTTTTTTAACTGGAGAAAATAAATTCTTAGCAATTGCCTGCCTTGGACATGCGGAAGGAGACAAAGAAATGTGAACTTTTATTTTAGGGAGGGAAAAAATAATTTTGAAATGTAATTTTGCTCTGATTTCTGAGGTAATTCTTATGCAAGGCAGTTTCTATGTAAAGGGATTATATGTCACCAATGCAAAATGAAATACAAAATAAACCAAAGAGCTATGAATGTCCTAAGTGCAGAAAATAATATATAATTTATGATACTTTAAATCTCATTAAAAACACTAGCTTTTGTAGCTTCCTAGCAACCAATCCTCAGGAGTCCCTCTGTAAAGAGGTTGCCTCTCCCCGAGCTCGGGGTCCAAAGCTTTAATAAATGAAACCCATATGGTGACTATATGACTATTCCCTGTGTGCAGGCCATTTGTCTGGGTGTTCTTGAAAGCCTCATATGATAGTTTATAATTTGCTAATCCAATATAATAAACATGATAGCACTTTGTTAAACTAATGTTTAGGGTCTAAATTAAACCAGCCCAGGCTGGAGAGTCAGAGGGAAAGTTGGAGGTCTATAATTTAAGCCTTAATTCTGGATGGGACATACAGGTTTCCAAAAGATGGTGCTGGGGTTGATATCTTCATTTTTTTTTTCTTTTTAAAGCTCAATTGTATCGACTTTTTCATTTCACATTCCTAACAATGCTGGGAAGTAAATAGAGCAGGTCTTGCCGTGCCCATTTGACAGACGAGGATAGTGAGGCTCGGAAAGGTAAGTCATTGCAGTGAATGTCTGTAAAGTCAGGGGGCAGCTAGAGATCCTGCAGGTATGTGAACGCTCTTTTGTAACTTGTGCTGATCGGTGATGATGTGTTCACCAGTCTGAAGCAAAATGGGAAAAGGACAAAAATGAGTTCTTGTAAAAAAAAAAAAAAAGAGGAAACAACCTTTTAAAGTGGAGATTATTGGGGCACCTAGGTGGCTTAGTTAGTTAAGCGTTTGCCTTTGGCTCAGGTCATAATCTCAGGATCCTGGGATCGAGCCCCACGTCAGGCTCCCCGGAGAAGTCTGCCTCTCCCTCTCCTTGCCCCCACTTGTGTTCGCATTCTCTCTAACAAATAAATAAAATATCTTAAAATTAAAGTGGAGATTATTTGGGGATATTTGCTTCCTCCTTTTTTGGTAGCGAATGACATAAAATAACGGTGATGGCAGATGCAGTTGCTTTGGGTTCATCTTTGGTGAAATTAAACCTTGGCCATCGGGTCATTCACCAAAGCATTAAAAATTTTGCTGCTTGGTAAAATCTCAAAGTCTGCCCCCACTTTATTTTTTAACAAATAAGAAGAAATGAGATCTGGGTGTGCGTCTGTGCCGCCATCACACAGCAAGGGGAGAGGCATGCCATGGCCAAGGCATGTTCAGAACACAGGTCTCTATACTTCTAGGACAGTGGACATAGAAAGGGAATATAAACGGCATCTGTTTTCATTTGGGGGAAAAATATAATTTTTAAAACACGTTCGCTTCAGTTTCTGAAGGCATTTATAATACAAGTGCTCTCTTTGTCATGAGATTATAGGCCAGAGATGCAACGTGAAATGGGAAACTAAATCAAGGACAAACAAACATCTTAGAGGCAATACCTCGTGTTGCAAATGGTTATTGAGGACAGTGACGTCCGGTCCCAGTGTCTTGAGGAAGAAGTCAGAGGATTCCTTAGAATTGGGGGTGGCATTGCTATTTTTCTCTGATCAGTGAGAGTCTCAGGGAGGATGTCTCCTCTGCTCATATGGCATGGGATTACCCCAAATGTGGCCAATTGCTAGAAGCTCCCTCACTCTCCATGGTTTCCTTCTGTTGTTGAAGGTTGCTGAGCACTACCCTGGGGGGAGGCCACAGGTCTCCAGCTTAAGGCTATGGTTCCCACACTGTCAAGGTGTATCAGAACACTGTGGCCAACTCGTGGTGGCATTATGGGATCTCTGATGTTTTTGAAGGAAACCAATGACAGTGGGCATCTATAAAATACTACCTCGAGGTAGTCAATAGTACATAGTACTACATTTCTTTCCTTAATGTCGTATCTTTGTGAGGCTGTATGTGTGTGTGTGTGTGTGTGTGTGTGTTTGACAGTCATTATGATCAAAAGCAAGAAGGTTGTGAACATTTGTATGGAATAGGAAATGAGGGCAGTAATGTCTAATCTGCTTCCAAAGTTTGAGAAATTGTGCAGTGTCCTCGGGAACCTGGTTTCCATTAAGAAGCAGCTGTAGGTATGAAAGAATGAAATAAAAATTATTTGTAGTACTATTTTTTCAAGTGGTTACTAAGTCGTTAGAGTATACATATTTATTTAGTTGATTGGGTCTAACAAATAAATGGAACTGTCATGTAGTTCTTTTTGGCCTCAAGGCAGTGGGATAAACTACTGAGATTCCAAGGACACCGTGAACTGGGGAGGTTTGGGAATGTTCTGGGTCTTGACTGAAGATCAGAGAGGGTATTTTGGGGGAACTGTCATGGAAGGAGACTAAGGAGGTCTCCAGCTGCCATGACACTAGCGCTAGGAAAGAGGTTTGAGGCTTTGAGGCCTGGGGCACATCATTTCATCTGTCTTCAGTTTTCTTTTCTACAAAAGGAGAGCTCTGGACTTGGGTCAGGGATGGCTATTGCCTCCCGCTTGAGTGGAAGTTAGGGCACTGGCAACCTTTTTGGGGGACCACTTTTCCCCAAATTCTTTCCATGTGGTTTGGGTGGGGCTGACCCCTTCCTCTTCTGGGATCCTGGGGGTAGATGCAGGTTGATGAAGTTTCATATATCCTTAGTCACAATGGGTTAGATCTGGGCACATAATGAAGCCAAGCCAATTAGAGCCAGGAAGAGGTGATGGTGGGGAGCCAAGAAAAAGACTTCATTCTGAGAATATCATTCGAACCCCTGGATCTAGCCTTAACTAGTCTTTTTAGCTACTTAAAAAACAAACAAAAAACCCATAGGTAAGTAGGCAGACAGAGAGATAGATATAGATAAACTGATAATGATAAAGCCTTCTCTACTCCCTCCCCTATAAGGCAGTTTCTTTTGTCTTTGTACTCCAGGGGCTCAAGATATCGGACTCCAGATACTATCAAGACACAGTTTTCCTCCCTCTGTCTCTCAACACTGCTATCACCCACGTTGGCTTCTTTCTGGGCCAGGGCTCTCTCCATAAGGCAGCCAGATGCCTGATAGTGCATCTGGGCTTGCATGCTGGTCCACGAGAAAAAGGAGAATCTGTCTCTTTCCCCCGATAGTCCCAGCACCATTCCTGACGGTGTTTATTACTGGCTGTGACTGTGTTATATGCAAATTCATGAACCAATCAGCATGGCCTTGAGGATGAGATGTTCTGATTGGCCAGCTCTAAGTCACATGTCCACCTTTGCAGCTGGGGGCGGAGTCAACTTACCTGGAAGCAACGCGACTGAGAATGGGGGAGAGGGTGGGATCAGCCAGGGTCCAACTAGCAAAGCTGAAACCACTCCCAATATTTAAAGCAGAAGTAATTTAATGCAGGAGATTGGTTGTGCATATGATGGCAGAATGGCATAGCCAAGTGGAGATGGCGAAGCATTCCTGAGATTAAGTGCAGCTTGGCTGGAGAGAAGGAGGGAGGAAGAAACAGTGTTTCCAGCACCCTGGGCTTAGGTCCACCTGGTGGAAGCAAGAGCCACAGGAACTGAAGCCATGGAGAAACCCCCCACTCCCCCAGTGCTGGTGACATCACTCAAAGCAGAGAGGGAGAGAGAGAAATCCCCTGCCCTCCTCCTTTCTCCCCTACTCCAGCCTCCTGTCTCTCCCACACCCCAGCAGACACTGGGGCCTGGGAAACGCAGCTTGTAGGGGTCATCGCTCCTGAAATACAGAATAGATCGAGGAAAAGGTGAGGAGCAGATCTGAGGGCAGACAAGCCAGGGGATTGACACGGGTTAGCTTCCCAAGAGGAAAATCCGGGTATCGTAGAAAAGGGAGTTTGCTGCTGCTGGAAAATAGAAAAAATACGCCCTACAGACAGGATTTTTCTTTTCTTTTTTTTTTAATCAGATGTAGCTGGGAGTAATTGAAGGATGTTATGCCCAGCAACCAGACCTTAGTCAATAGAAGACAGGTGGTAGTCTGGATTAGGGATAGGCTGTGAGGGGTCATCAGGAAATAACAAGAGATGGAAAAATTGGCAAGTGCTACATGATAGCAGAGAGTTCAGGAATACATCATATGCTGACTGACATCCATGTTGGCATCGTGGAGGTCCATCCACACATGGCCCAACAAGGGACCGGGGTTCCAATCCAGTCTCTGGGACAAAATTCGCAAAAGCAAGGCAGGATCATAGCATGTCTTGATGGATGCAATGGATGGATGAATGAATGGAGGCCCCCAAGGTGAGGGCAAAAAGGCCTAGGTAAGAAGAACAGGATCCTGGGATGTGAAGTGAGGTCAGAGCTGGAAGACTAGCAAGAGTGACTTGAGGCAGAATTTCAGCTTGATGGAGTGATGCTTTCTTAAATCCTGTACACTGACTTGGCATGGACACCTGACCCAAATTAGTCCACTGGTATTTGAGGTGTGTGCTTTTGTTGAACAGTTGGAGAAAAAGAGAATCTTTCTTTCTGCCAGATTCAAAGCTCTGAGGACAATATCTGGACCGGACTGGAGTCGGCACGTGAAAGGGCAACTGAGTAAGAATAAAGCTGAACCAAAGAGGGGAGAGAGGGAGGAACCCCACATCCAGAAGCCGTTGCTGGAGTCCTGGGTCAGGGAGGCCACTGCTTAATGCTGATGAGCCTCTCAGATTTTGCAGCTACTCGAGCTCCTTTTTCCAAAGACAAGTTGAGTTTTTTTGTTTTTTGATCTGTTGCAACAGGGAAAGGACTCTGCTCCTCCTTCCATGATTGTGGCTTTTCTATTTGATTTTCATGTGAAAATGGGAGGGAGGTCTGAAATGCCAAGTTTCCTCCAACACCCACTGTTTTCTCTGACTCTCTACAGTTGTCTTGAACTTTTCCTGGGCTTTTGTAGAGATGATCACAGATGAAAAAAGGGAGATGCTGGCTAGCACCCCTACTTACTGGAGGGAGTCTGGGAGAAGTGACCACGTTCAGTGTTTCGAGCTAATGAGGGATATATAGAGGAAGTGCAGCCCTTAGAAACTCTGAAGTCCCTTCATGTTTCATCCTGTGAAGAAGGCTTGGCTCTGTGGTAACTCAGGCAAATCTTTGTTTCAACAACATGTTTGTAGCTTATCTGCAAGGCCAGTTCAATGCACCAACTTTGGCAAAATTATGTTTTAACAAATGTCAATGTAATTAACAAGTTTCCTGCATGGATCAAATAAATCAATGACTTTGGCATCCTGTGGAAACAACATCCAAAAGACAAAAATAGAGACCTTGTTTTAGATTTGTGTCTGGAGAGCCCGACATACTATCTGTGAGGTATTCATGAAAATACTCTGGGAGGAGAGACATTGTCTTAGAACATGCAGAATTTAGGCTTGGCCTAGTAAGAATCAGAAAATGATGAATTTTTACTAATACCATTGCATTAGTTAAGACTGTTTTCCTTATAATCGTCAGAACCCGACCTGATTTGCCATATTCCTTGCCGCATGACCTGCTTCATCTTCAAACCCAGCAATGGAGAATGTCCTTCCTGTTGAATCCCTTGGATGCTTCCAACTCTCTTGCCACTTAGAGCCTCACTCCTTGTAAGGGATCACCTGAACAGGTCAGGCCTACCGGCCATATTTTCCATAAATTAAGGGCAAAACCCTCTGTAGGAGCGATCTCACTTCAGATGTTAGCTGCAGGTGAGGGCCCAGGCCACCCACCCTTTTGACTGACTGGTTTAAACTCGGAGTTTTCTATCATCTCCTGCGTTTCAGTAATTCACGAAGGTAACTCACAGAGCTTGGAAAAAGCAACCCTTCCAATTACAGTTTTATTATGAAGGCTCCACGCAGGATGAGGTATGAGAGAGAGTGCAGAACTTCCATGCCCTCACTGTGTGGGAGCAAGAGTATGTCACCCTTCCAGCCCGTCCATGCATTCACCAACCAGAAGATCCATCGAACTTCCACGGTCACAGTTTTTATTAGGGTTTTGTTATGTAGCCATACTTGATTAAATCATTGGCCACGTGATCAAATTTAGTCTCCAGCTTCCTCTACACCTTGGATGTCCAAAGTTCTCTGTTGGATCAAAGTTCTGACCCTTTCTATCCATGTAATTGGTCTTTCTGGTGACTATGTCAGCTCAAGTCTGGAGCTCTATGCCAGGAACCTTGAAACAAAGCACACACAAATACTTTTTTATACCACAAGGCCATCTGGCTACCATCTGCCTACCATACCTCTCCTTCTGCCTCATCATCCTTACCTCTTGAGTCCTTCAAAGTCAGTCCCAGATGCCATACTTCCTACCTTTAAACTGCTACCAAGATTGTTTTTCTTTGACTGTAACTTTACCTTCACTTACCACAAATTCTAATCATTGTTACAAGTTTGCTCCAACTGGGTTGCAAATTACATGTGAATGCAAACTGCTTATTTATTTAAATCACCTCATTGATTTAAATATAGCAAGAGCTCCAAATATATTTACCTAATTGAATATTAGAGATAAAACCACCTTGTAATAACATTTTCTTGAAATTAGAAAACTAAATCATTTGGGATGGAGGGTAAGACAAACACTCCATGAAACCACTCTTTAAAATGCCAGGAGGGGATGAGTGCGGGGGGGCGGGGTGCGGTGTTGGGGAGGCATGGTAAAATGGCAGTAGACTCTATTTTTTTTTTCAGACTCAGTTTATTTTCCTGACACATAAGATATTGTTTCCAGGTCTTGGGCGGTGGGGGTTGGAGTGGGGGGGAAGTCTGGGAAACCTAGGGAGATCTGTAAACTCTTCCATCAGTTTCTCAGGCACTAGGAGAATTTGTAGTATTTGTAAGATTCTTTGAAAAACCTGCATGTCATGTCAAAGGAAGAGTCCAGAACTGTTAATCCCTGTGTAGTACACCTACATTAAACTGCTCAGCATGGGGACGGCAAGGGTTTCTGTATCTTCTTGGGGTTGCAGACTCTTGTCACGTCTCACAAGACCCCAGGAAGGTTGCGATTTCATCAGGGCAGATAATCAGAATTATAGGTAAAAGCATTAGGAAGAGACATCACTGTGTATCTACAATGGCAACAAGTCATTTAGATGTTTCCATTTTCTCTTTTCCAGAGAAGAGCAAAGTCTTCCTACATATTATAGCAGATTCACAATAGCCAGTGCCCTTGATTTCCTTCAACTTTTACACTCCTGTCTCCCAAATGTGTATTTGCTACCTACCTTAATATCTGTTTTCAGGAACGACTACCCCTTAGACTCATAGTGTACTATTCAAATGAAAGATGAAAACCAAGTTAAAGCTGGCTGTCACCAGCGGCTGGAAACGACATCCCAACTTTACATATGCCTTATGGGAACCAAGGCTGGGCCACCAATCTGCCACTGTGTCTTCCAGCACCTTGGAAAGTGGTTTTTTTTTTTTTTTTTTTTTTTGCCAAATGAAAATCCTGGGCAATCCTGGGGTAGCAACTGTAATCACCTGATTGGAACTGGCCACGGTTTCTCAAGCCTTGAGGTCCCTTGCTTGTCTCCACTTCTGGCCCTTCTTGAAAGTTCCTTTCAGTCCCTCTCTTTTGTTTCTCGTCAAGTCTATTTACCATTTTTACAGAGGGATGTTTGCTCTATTTGCCGTTACGGGGTCCAGAGCGTCTAATTGACAAATTATGTTGCACTTTTGGTGGCTTTAAGTAATCATTTAAAATAAATAAGATCATAATTATCAGTTTTCATTTACCCATTTATTAAGTAACAATGTTCACACTGAGTAGTTTGATTTTGTGTTATAATAAGGCAATCTCTACATGATGACAGATGGTGTTTCATTTTGCCGACACTGTGCTAAAGTGCTTTGAGTTGTGATGTGTTTGATTTTATTAGAGATCAGATTTAACACATGCATGCTACATAACTGCAATCGCATTCCCATTTCTCATCTGTAGGAGAAAATGAAACTGTGATGAAATGTAATATACTCACCCTCAGGCAGAACTAGTGGGACTGGGAATTGCAACATAATAAATCTAATGGATATTACACTATAGGACCCTAGAAATTTACTGTTATTATGTTCAGGGAAGGAACTCGGTTTTGTAAAACTCACTTTTATTTCACTGGCATCAGTGCAATTTCACATTATTTAACTGTTGTGTCCCAATAGCAGAGGTGGTTTTTGTGGTGTGCGCCCCCCCACCCCCCGCCCAAGGATCGAGGTGGGCCAGCAACTCAGAAGAGAAAGCTAGGGGAGAACAAACAGCCAAAAAATTGCATTTACCAAATGCAAATTACAACAATGGCATGTCGTTAACAATGGATTGTTGGGATTGTCAAATTAAGCCACATTTAGCCGTGCTGTCAGTGTGGCACCCGCTGGAGGAAGACACATCCATAAAAGCTTTGACTATGATAGGGAGCTCTTGTATTCTCAGCCCGCCCCACTGCCACCCCCTGGGGGAGGGGTGGGAATCTAAGTTAATTACACATCTAGTTATTGATGTGACTGTCGATAGAGCTTTTCCCTAATGAGGCCATTGTCAAGTGAAATTCCAAAGGTGGAGGCAGCTTACAAGCTTGTGTGCCAACAAGGTGAAGCCGGGATCTCTCTATGGCTTGCTGAAGGTTGATACAATGTAACCTACTCTTCTGCCATACTTCCAACAGCAGCCTAGCCCTTCTCCCTCCAGCCTCCAACCTCTCCCTGCTATTATTCATCATGGACACCTCATTTCCCCTTTACTCATCCTCAGGGATGGCTTTCGCTGAGTTGCTTCCACACTCAGAAGCCTTGTTGTGTGGCAGTTCTGACCTTACAATTCTGTAACATAAGCCTCTTATTCCAGCGAAGTTTGTCTTTCTGTTGTTCTTTAGACGTGACCACCTTGTTTCCTTCTTTGCTCTGGTGTTGCATGTGGCAGACACCCAGCTCAGATTTGTTTAGGTGGAAAGGGGAAGTTTCTTGACTCGCAAATCCAGGAAGGTAGGGACAGCTGGATACCTGGCTCAGGGGGACTTTGGAACCAAAAGTGTTTCTCAGGTGGTCTCTACTCGGTCTTTTCTCTACTCTAAGGAATATTCAGACTCTCTATTACGGTGGAACTACTTCCTCTTTAGGGTAGGGGATATCAGAGGATGGGAATTGAAACAGCCACTCTTCCTGGTCCCAGGTTCATGAATTCCAAGAAAGAGTTCTGATTGACCTGGTTTGTATCAGGCACTCATCTCTGGCCCAATGGGTGTAGCCAAGAGATTGGGCCTTGTGGTTGGCCCAATTTCATTTAGGATAAGCTCCTCCCGTAAGAAGTGTGACCAGGAAGGTGGGATCTGTCCCAGGATTAGGATAGGGGCATGGAGCAGAGCCAGGAAAGGAGTGGTGGTGTTGCTTTTCTGGGCAGCCAAAATAATTGATGTCCACCGCAATGCCTGTTTACTTGCTCTGCCCGCATCCGTCCTCACCTCCTATCTCAGTCTAAACCATCTGCCTTACAGAATAAAAGGTCAGGGTTGAGTACCTATAAAATATGGATGTTATCTAAACGAAGCCCCACAATAGCCCGGTAAACATGGTACTCGTATCCATATTTTACAGATGAGCTTAGAAAAGCTATTTACCTCGATCCTATCAGCCAACCAGGAAGTGGCTGAGCCGGGGTTAGAAACCAGCTCTGTTGGACTCCGTTCAAAGTCCAGAGCCTGGGGGAGGGGTCTGTTCTCCTGGACTGCGCTAGGCCAGAAAAACTCGAAAGAACCTGGGTATTATCCGACCCCAAATACATAATTGATTGAAAACACGTGGCTATTCGGTGTCCTCAAGTTTATATTTGGGTTACTTAAGAGCAGGCAAATAGGATGTAAGGCTAATTATCCAATGACATTTTCTTGGGAAAGGACCGGTTCTTTATCATGTCTCATTCCTTCTTCACTCAACAGATATTTATTGACACCTGCCCAGTTAGTCAGTTAATTATCCTCACACATCCTTCTCTTTGTACGTTAGATTTTGTTTTTGCGCCATTTACATTTCAGGCAAGCAGCCTCAGTTTCTTGCAACCTGGCCATCTCGCTATTTTCTGCCTTTTTTCTCTCCTCCCTTCACAAGAGCACGTCCTTGTGCCTCCAATACCTGCTCTCTTCCCTTCTGCTATTTGTATCCTGCTTATTCTTCAGAGCTTGATTCAAACTCTGTTTGCCTTCTGACCTTACATGCCCCTCCCCACCCTGCTCTAACCCATCTCAGGAATGCTGTCACTCTTCCAGATATTAGGGAAATGGCTGCAGTCAATGAATAATGGCAAGCCTCTTGAGGACTGGAGTTGTCTGGCTTTTCAGGGTCCCCATAGTAACTAGCAGAGCGCTGACTGCAGAGCAGATGTTTGATAAATATTGTTTAAGGTTAAAAAAAAAAAACTCGTATACAGTTCTTCCTCAACGATGATGGGATTATACCCCGATAAAGCATTAGAGGTTGAAAACGTCGGAAATCGAAAATGCACGTAATATACCTCCCTAACCAAACATCGCGGCTCAGCCTAGCCTACCTTCGACATGCTCAGAACACTTATGTTAGCCTACAGTTGGGCAAGATTATCTCATCCAGAGTCTATTTTATAATAACATGTTGAATATCTCATGTAGTGTATTGACTACTGTCCCGAAAGTGGAAGACAGGACACTTGCCTTTTGGAGTGGTTGCAAGTGTGTCAATGGCTGACCCTTGTGATCCCGGGGCGGACTGAGAGCAGAGGCTCACTGCAGCTGTCCAGCATCTCAGGAGAGGGCGGTACCAGGAAAATATCAAAAAAATCAAAATGTCAAAATTCAAAGTACACTTTCCACTGAATGCCTATACTTGCATACTGGGCATAAAGTTGAAAAATCGTAAAGTAAAAAAAAAAAAATCATAAGTCAAAGCCATTGTGAGTTGGGGTTGGTATTAATATACAATTGATTAGAGAAGTGCAGTGGATTACCATGACTACACACACAGTGCCTTTGTAAACCCTGAGAGAGGTAATATAATGGAATGTCAAGACTATAGACTTTGTAGTCAAAGCAGGATTTGAATTGTGGCTCCTGCCATTTTATTGTTGTAGAGTCTCAGGCGAGCCTCAATTTCTTCATTTGTGAAGTGGAGATAAGACTTGAACGTGTCTGTTGTGCGAATTACATGAGATGCAGTTTGTGAAGTTATGAAGTGCTTTGCATCACCCCTGATGTACCAGTGTGCGCTATAAGAGCACAGTTGTATGCGCTCTTCAAACAAAGAGTTTGAAAGGATGAGACTCATGTGGATTGGGGGAAGCAATCTGCTTATAGCGATCCACGTGGCTCCCAGGGATTGTTCATTCTGGGGGGCTACCAACTCATTGGAGAGTCTGGTGAGAGGCTGAGAGAGACATAGGGGAAGGGGAAGACACCCAAGCATCTGAGCTCTACTTGGAAGACTATATTCCAATTAAATGATCAGGCCAGGATATGCTTTAAACCAAATTTGACATGTAGTAGGTTTCCTTCTTAAATCCTCAATAGGACAATGGGTACAGGGAAGGCAACTCTAGTTAGAGTTCCAGGATAGGTGGGACAGGCTTCTAGGAGGTGACCTGTGCTCCTAGACCTGAATGACGGGGAACTGGTCATGTGAAAATCTGGAAGAAGAACATCCCAGGCAGAGGGAATTGCTAATGAAAAGGCCCTGAGGCAGGAACATTTTTGAAGTCAGAAAGAAGTCCACAGTAGCTGGAGCCCAGTGGGGAAGGGGGAGGTAAGTGGAGGCTAGGTTGTACAGAGCTTGGTAAACCATAATAACAAGTTGGGATTTTATTCTAATTCCAGTTGGAAGTTATTGGAGGGTTTTAAGTAAGGAAATCATCTGATAGCTAGTGTCCAAGGTGACCCCCAGTGATCCTTGCTCCCTGGTATTTATTCCCTTCCACACTGAATAAGACTGGCATGTTAACTAACAGGCTATGTGGAAATGGCAGAGGTAACTTCTAGGGCGAGGCTATAAAAGACAGTGAAGCAATTGCCTTGTTCTCTCTGGGTTCCCTCACTCTGGGGAAGCCAGCTGCCATGCCATGAGGATATTCAAGTAGCTTTAGGAGAGGCCCACATGGTGAGAAACTGAGGCCCCCAGCCAACAGCCCTGTGAGTGAGCCACCTTAGAAGTGGGCCTCCGGCTTCAGTCTGGCCTTCGGATGACAGCAGCCCAGCCCACTAGACTGACTGGAGCCTCACGTGAGACTCGGAATCAGAACCGCTTAGCTAAGCTGTTCCCAAATTCCTGATCCTCAGAAACTGTGTGAGATAATTAATGTTTATTTTTTATCTTAAGCTGCTAAATTTTGGAGTAATTTGTTCCGCAGCAATAGATAACTAATTCAAGTGGTATCATCTGATTCAGATTTTCCACACTCGGGCTGCTAGGTGAACCGAGAACATGGGAGGGAAAAAGTGGAAACAAGGAAAACATCGAGAAAGCTTAGTAGGTACTCAGGTGAGCGTTGCTGGTGGCATGGACTGGAGAAGTTCTCATGGGGGATGGTGAGACACGGTCAGCTTTGGTGAAGCTGATGTCATTTGCTGAGGGGCTCTCTGCTGAGGATATGGGATGCGAAAGATCAAGGTTGACTAGTTTATTTTTGGTGGAGTGGATGGTGGTGCCATTTACTGAAAGGGGATGTATCGGTTTGGGGAGGAAAATCTAGACTCCAGTAGGCACAAAATAAAGATCGTGTTGAATACAAGAGAGTCCCCCCAACCAGAAGCTGGTCTTTCTGTTGCCTGAAGGATACAAATAACAACTGTCTATGTTTCAATAAAAAACACCTTCAGTCAGTACCTTGGAACTGGCTTCCTTCTCCTCAATTAAGTAGAAGACAATTAAATTAGAGTCCAGCTTCAAGGAGTTTATTATGCCTCATCGAAAATGATAAATGACTCTCGGTGACCTTGTCACCTCGCCAACTTCGTCCCACCTCGTTTTTCAAAGAGCTAATGAAACCAGTGGATTTCTCCTTCCTTAGGAGTCAGGGCCAACAAAAACAGCATATACCATGAAATGCGAGGAAGCTGAGAAGGGGACTGAGAGAAAAAAGGAGAGAAAATGCACACTTGACATTTTGACAATTGGCCAAAGTGACTTTGAAGTGCAGACTTGGGGGAAAGAAAAAATGTCGCCCATCTACATATTGATTTCCTATCTGTTCCGCTGCTTTAATCCACCCCTGCCCGGCATATAACACCAAGGGCTCTGGCTGTGGGAGGGGAGGAGAGGGACGGGCTTGCCCTTTTTCTTTGGAAAGGAAAGAAAAGTGGGAAAAAGGAAGGGCAAATGAGAATAGGGGATGCTTTGGAGTTGGCAATGACATCCATTAGTATTCATTTGCTCCTGAAGTTACCCTGAGCCAGAGTGAGGACTCGAATTACTCCCTGCTTGGCTGGGAAGGAACAAAGCTGTCTTTGAAACCTGGAGGCAGCAGGTGGAAGGGTTAGTAGCAAGCACTTCAGATCTGGGCGTAAGTTTTGGCTTTCCCGTTTCCCAGCTGTGCGGCCTTAATCCAGTTACGTGACCTCTCTGAGCCTCAGTTTCTGCATCTGTAAAATGGGTATGATCCTACTGTTCAAGCTTGTTATGAAGATTGAGTGAGGTTATACTCATTAGACACTTAGTTACTGCCAGGCATAGGGTGAGCACTTAAGAGGGGTCACGTGTCTTTCCTGCTGCTTTATCTGGCTCACAAATTTGTAATTTTCCCACAGCATCACATCTTTCATTATAGAGTAAACAAATCTTCTGACTATACTTAAAATGCATGATTTAGGCCAGGGGCCAGCAAGTGTTTTGGTAAAGGGTTAGAGGATATATATTTTAGGCTTTGTGCGTTATATGGTCTCTATTAGAACTGTTTACCTCTGCGGTAGACAATGTGGAAATGAAATAGCATGGCTATGTTTCAATTAAACTTTATTTACAAAGACAGACAGCAGCTGGATTTGATCACCTGACCCCTGATTTAGGAGATGGAGCTGCGGGACTGTAATTTCAGTCTTTCTTGGTCTAATAATACCATTTGCATTTTTTAGAATAAGTGACAGACTTATTTTTATTAGTAGAAGTCACAAATAGGAAAAGGGTCCTTGGCCAACTCTGAGATGGATGCTTTAAAAAATGTCTGCGCTGATGCATTAGCAAGGAAAGAAAATACCAAGCACGTCTTTGTTTCTGATTTCGAATTGGAGTTGGTGAGAACAACGGGGCAGTAAAACAAAATGGAGGAAAACCCAGTGCATTTTTTTCAGTCGTCTGCCTCGTTTCTGACTTCTGTTCGTATTGTACCTACAACTTCCCAAGTATTTTAAGGTACATCTTTCATGGATCTTCACAGAAACCTAGTAAAGTGGTGATAATAGCTAACGTTTACGGATTGCTGTTTATGCACTGAGCACAGTACTGAGCACTCGGCGGGCATCACGGGAGGCAGTGGAAGTTAAAGTGCACTGGATCCAGGTGGTTGGGAGTTGAATCCTTGCTGGGTGATCCTGGGCAAGTTGCTCAACCTCTCTGTGCCTCAGTTTTCTCATCCGTAAATGCCTTTAAACTTGTAAAGCTCTTGGAAGAGCATCTGGCATATAAGAAGTCCCGAAGAGATGTTAATCTCCACCACAGCCTGGGAGAGAGTTCCCGGGGTGGTCATTACCTCCATTTTACAGAGGAGGGAAACTGAGGGTCAGAGAGAGAAGGCATTTACTTCAGCACAGGCAGCCGGTATATCAAAGAGCCAAGACGCTGTTAGGATCTTTGACTCCTGGTCCAGGACTGGCTCAGTGACCAAAACCCCTTGTCCTCTTTCAGAGACTGTGGAATGTTCCAAGTCTAACAGTGACCAACAGAGTGATCTCCGCATGAAAGCCAGAGTCCATCGGTGAATTCAGGAGGACGGCGGGGAGGGAGGCAGGAGGAGAGGGAGGAGTTGATGTGTCTGGAGTGGAGAACAGACTCACCACAGCCCTTCAGAGGCTGACACTACCTACATCCACCCGAACTCAGGGAGAGAAGGTGGCATTCCCATGTTAATAAGTAACAGTAATCCACACCTGGTGTCTATTGGTGCTTCATGTTCCAGACCCGGTGCTACATGAGCCTCATGATCACTTTATTTAATTATCACAGCAAGTCTTCAAGGAAGGGCCTCCACCGACCCTACCCTAAGCGCGGAAAAGCCAGAGCTCTGAGAGATACTTTGTCATCCAAAGTGTCACACAGCGAGTACCTGCCTGACTGAGCCAGGATTTGAACCGGGGTCGATCTGATCTCAAGTTCATGCTCTGAAAGCTTTCACCACTACTGTCAATCCCATGTCACCCCCCAGTGGCCTCGGTCACAGAGGTCTGGGGAGCCTGAGCAGCTTTGCTTCTCCTCTGCCTACCCCTGCGTCCCCCCTTTTCCATCCTGTCGTGGGGGAAACCTCTCATGAGTGTGGGTCACATGGAAGCTAGGTGGATCCCTCTGTGGAGGCTTTCCTTTAAATTATCTTCTTGCCTTCCATTTGCCAAGTAAATACGAACATTCTTGGCTATCAAAATACGATCAAAATGTCACCAACCATGCCTCCATCCTTTGAACTTGACCATGAACGAAATTGCCTAGGTCTGGGGTCGCACCTGACACTGTGAGGCAGCCCAATAAAATTAATTAAATATAGGATAAGTATCTTAGGATGGCGATGAACATTTATTGAGCATTGGCAGTATACCAGATGCTGCCAGAGACTCTTCATTTGCTGAGTTCCTAAAGCTGTAGACGGGAAGGCTTATGATGGCTTTTTTTCAGAGTGGACGGCAGCAAAGCCACTCACCTGTTGTTAGTTGCTTTCTTCTAGTAAATGAGCCTAGCTTTCTTTCTTTTTTTTTTAAGATTTTATTTACTTATTTGACAGAGAGAGAGAGAGATCACAAGTAGGCAGAGAGACAGGCAAAAAGAGGGGGGCGGGAAGCAGGCTCCCCACTGAGCAGAGAGCCCGATGCGGGGCTCGATCCCAGGACCCTGGGATCATGACCTGAGCCGAAGGCAGAAGCTTTAACCCGCTGAGCCACCCAGGCATCCCGAACCTAGCTTTCTATTTATGGTAGTGATATGAATATCCCTGTAAAAATACATTCAATTAGGTTTTTAAAACATGCTAGTAAAAGCTGCAAAAATGTAGAAAGATATACCGCGAACACTGAAGTTCAGGTAATATGGGCCCGGCAATTTGTCCGAGCCTCTTCACCCTTGATAATTCTGTTCAATAAGCATCACAAGCCAGGGGTTTAAAAGAACCAGTGAGTGGGCTGTCTTCTGTAAAGCACAGCGTCAGCAGCTCCTTTGCCCACCCCTCCACCTGCACACAGGTCGGGTTGGGAGTGTTCATGCATGCTCATGTTCCTTTAAACCCCTGGTTGAACTTCCTTTTGGATCTAGAGCTTCCAGTATTGAGTGGCTAGGAGAGACACCTTCTAAGTTCCTCAGCAACACGGTCGCCATGAAGGTCTGTGGGCTTCTTGAGGCGAGGCTGTCATTGGAAAAGCCTGAGTCCTTGAGATTATCATTCCCCTGCCCTCAGGAATCAGGCTCTTAATTGTCTTTACCCCCTCTTCTTGTTGTCTTCCATTCTTGGTTGAATTGCTTTTTCCACCCAAGTTCTCTCGCTTTGGAGGAGTCTGGATGTAGGTTTTTCTCCCCTTTGGAGAAATTTCTTTCTGCTTATATTTGCATTGAGGGGGTCTGTGAAAGAAGCTAAACTCTTAATAAGCCGAAGTCTTAAGGGCTTTTCCATTCATTTCGGTCCTCTCATGGAAAACTCTGGCAACTGCTCACCCTAATAGCCACTATTTTCTCCAGGTTCCATCTCTGGCCATCATATCACCCCTGAAAGAGACTTGCTGCATCCAGGTGATACTGATTCCTTCAAGGGGCTCCATCTCCATTCTTCCCTTTCCAGGCTTTGGGTCCTGTTGTGGGTCACCAGCCCTGCCTTCACAGAGTTGCCAGCTGGTTACCTCAAGGAGATTCTCCCTTTCATCATAGAGCATTTTCTATAGGTCAAGCATTTGTACACCCATTGGAATCTGCATTCCTTAGACCATGCTAGCATGGAGGAAAAAGATTCCAAACGACCACATTGCTTTAGCTCTAGTTGCATCTGCCTTGTGGGATATCCAGCCCCATCGTACCCCTCCTAAACTGTTATCTAGGAGGAATCTTGTGAGATCCAAGAGCTTGCTCTCTTGGGCACCACTGTGTACCAGCCATTTTCTTCTCTGCTGTGTCTTACTGGGACCATACCATCCATCTCCACAGACGACCCAATGACAGCCATGCTGGCGACACCCTCCAAAGCTACCCATTGCTTGTCTTTCTGTTGGTTGCTCTTCCCAGTGGAAATGGCTAGTACCATGGCTTTTGATGAACACCCTCAGTGTACACAAGAGATTTTTCTAGAACCTCAGTACTGACCTTCTCAATCATACTTCTTGTCTTTCTTCGAGGTTGTTGATGAGCCAAGAGTTAAAAAAAATCAGTTTTACAATTTCTTAAGAATGTTCCACAGGGGTGATTTGACATCTATTTTATTGTCTTAAACTTATTTTAAAGATGTGTTTATTTGAAAGAGAGAGAATGAGATCAGGTGCAAGTGTGGGGGAGTGGTGTAGGGAGGAGAGAGAGAATCCTCCAGCCAACTCTCCGCTGAGTGCCAAACCCATAGCAGGGCTCAATCCCAGGACCCTGAGATCATGACCTGAGCTGAAATCAAGAGTCGGCCACTTGGCTGACCGAGCCACCCAGGTGTCCCCTTCTTGTCTTAAATCTTAGGGGTTTCCATGACACAGAGAAACCTTATTTACCATTCAGTATCTCATGACAACCTCAGGAAGAAGGTAATAGGATTATTGCCATTACAGACTCCATGTCACAGACATGGAAATGAAGGTTTATTGGGGGAAGAGGGACTCGCTCATGGTCACGTAACTGATACTTTTGTTATCTAACCCCAAGGCCAAAATGCTATTCTGTGTTTTCTCAGCATTTTCTGTGATGGTCCTCCTTTCAATATTTACCCCCATAAGAACGTTTATGCTTTTCAGTGCCCTTGCCCTGATTTTTGGCTCAGAAGCGTGGCCACTGTAGTGATGATACTTGGTGTTAGTAATTCACCAGGACTGTCACGTGCTTCTTCCAGGAGGTTCTTGGCCTGGCTGTAAGAACTTTCCTCCCCTGATGAGAACTTTCTGTAATCAACCTGTGATTAAGCATGGAGATTTTCTAGCTGTTTTGTATTCTATGTCTTACGGAAAAGTCCTGACATGCAATACCTATTTTTATATCCAGATTCCAGAAAGAGGGGGTGTGAGCTTGATCTAAATGTATGAAATCTGTTTTTTTGTCTAAATGTCAAAACCATAACCTCTGACATTTGAGATCCAAAAACCCAAACAAACAAACAAACAAACAAACAAACAGAAAAACGCCTCTGATCCTTGATCACTAAAATAAACCCTCCACAGGTCAGAGCATTGAGGCTGTTGGTGTTTGCCTATAAACTAATGTAAAAGGTTTATGCTTGTCATAGCCATTGGGGATCCTCTGGCCAAAAGGATGTCATTGCCTGGCTCGAGTATAATCTGCTTTTCCTGTGACAGGAAAACAGGGTTAAATGCCTAAATTAACCTAGATCCACCACCAATATCTATTTTTAGTGAGATTTAGTTGGGGGGAGTGGGGAATGTACTGGGTGAGATTCCCTTTGACCTGGAAAATGAGAAGAGTGGCTTCAGTTGCTTTAATACTATTTCTCGAACAACATTCTCGATACGCTGGAATTGGTGGAACTGGACGGCCAGGAGAAAGGGTTTTTGGATGGAGAGGCAGCACAGAGAAGCTCATCCAATCTGGAGAGGCGTCCAGCCATGCCCGAGAAGATTTGGAAGAGAGTGAGGGAAGCCGGCTGGAAAAAAGGGTCCAGGGACCAGCCAGTACCTTCAAGACTTCCATTCCCAGGTGGTGGGCTAGGGGCCCCGGGGAACATCCCTCAAGACAGACGCAGCGTCGGCAGAAGGGAGTTCGCTCTCATCAGGAGCAGAGGAAAGCTGTGTCTGATTCTGGAGCGTGCCTGGGCGGCTGGCTCAGGTGGCATTATTCATTCAGTGCTGTTCCACACTTCACAGGAAAAGCACAGCAGGCTTATAATGCTCGAGTTTTTAAACATTCAGAAGGCTGTGATGCTATAAATAAGCTTCTGTGTCAGAGAGTAAATCAACCAAGATGCCTGCCATGCCAACTTTATTTCTGAAACAACGTGTTTTCAACAGAAATCAAAATACATGTTAATCCTTTCCTTCTGACAGGCTAATAGGAGCTTGAAAACCTCAGCAGAGAGATACCGAGTGGAGGTAAGTAGCAGAAGCTGGTCTGTGTAGCTTATCTGTTGGAGAAGACAGCAGCCATCACAGGGCTGGGAAGTCTTTCGCCCGCACCTATGGCTTGGTGCTGCTCAATCAGGACTGGGCTAGGCTGTCTCCCTCAGAAAAGACGCGGCTACATCAACACAGAGAATGTGTCTTTGGGATGGCTGATAACAGGTTAGCAAACAGTCGTCCAGTCTAAAATCCATCTCTCTTTTGGTACCAACACACCAATATTCCCTGGAAACTATCCTTCCCCCACTCTTACTCCATGCGGTTCTGTGGGGGCGATTCCATCGCTCAGCTCCAGAGGAGAGACCAGGGCTAACCAATCAGAGCTCTCCATCTCCTTGGACAGTTGGTTCAGGGGTGGGCCAATGACCAGTGGGGCCAATGCCTGTGGGTCCGGAAGTGTGGCTGATACTGTTGAGAAAGACGAGCTCTCTCGCTCTCTCGCTCTCTCTTTTGCTGGGGTTACTGGCTCGGAGCTGCTGGGCTTCATCAAGATCAAAGCCAACCCAGAATAAAGCAGAGATAAGAGATGGCGAATGATTCCCGATGATATTGTTTGAGCATCTGGATACATTCTTGCTTCAAATCAGAAGCACTCCTGGACTTGCCTGGAGGAACAAGGTCTATTCTTTGTCATCGAGTGTGAGTTGGATTTCCATCACTTGAAACTGAAATAGTTCTGATTAATCCAGTAGTCCAGCTGGTTAATTAAGCCAAACTGGTCAATTCAGTGATAAAATGTATTTATGGTTTTGTCAGCCTGTTGCTAGACTAGATTATTCTAACCTAGTGAGATTGGCTGGTTTGACGGCCCAGAGCAGACTCAGCTCTAGTGAAAGAGGGGGGCCAGAAGAACCCCCCAGCAGGGATGAGGGGTGGTGCCGAGGACTGCTATCGGGGACCAGGCCGTGTTGGTGGAAGATTGTTCGGAAGGAGTAGATATCAGCCAGGGACCCTTAGCCTGCAGGGATACCTTTAAGGATGTGATAAGATTATACACCTTCTCCCTAGTAAGATGCTCTTTCCCATGGAGTTTTCCGTGTAATTTTAAGGGGCACACAGATTCACAGAAACCCAGTTATAGGCCCCCGGGGATTCTGGATCGTACTGGAGGAACTGAGGCAGATGATTTATCTTTTCTATTTTATAAGATCTCTTGTGAATGATACATATTTACTGGCTAAGACATTTGAAGACTTGCCTCAGGCACTGTACTTCACGTACAGTATTTATATTTGTACAACGACCTGTAAGGCAGATGCTATTACTATCCTAATTTTACAAATGAGTAATCAGAAATACAAGAAGAAGTTAGGTACCTTGCTCAAGGTCACGAAGCTTTAAGTGAGCAAAATCCACACCTCAGCCCAGAAGACACAAGAGGCCACATTCTAAATCACCTCGCTGACTTTATAAATTACTCTACTAATGGGTCGCAATGCATACCAGTCTATAATGGTTTGAATCTTTACATTTAACTTAAATGCATCATGACACAGTTGAGACACATTGCTTCATGGAGGTGATATGGGAGGACATCAATTCCCATCTCACATTTGACAAATGACTTAGAAGTTACTTAGTGTCCAAGGCTGGTTCTTTACACGGGGAGTGTGGTTGGTACATTTATATATATTTTTTCCACTTTCCTTATTTAAGAGTATTTTGGAAAGTCGTGAAAGCAAAACATGCTTTACTATCTCAAACCAGAAATGGATGGCAGTCAGTAGTAGCTGTACCCCTCCTCTCACTCCCCAGAGGGGACCAGTTTTCAAGTTGGGTGTGCGTTTTCTCGGCTCTTTTCTGTGGACTTCCAGTCTTCCTGCAACATGTGTGTAGAGTTTATTTTTTAAACAAAAATAGAATCGTTTATCTTGGTGCCTTTCCATGTCAGAGGTACCTATAGATCTTCTAGAGTGTTGCGGGTGGGCTACCTTTAATCTACAGATATGGACATATATATTTGCTTCATCATTCCTTGACTAATGGACATTTCAGTTGCTTCCTTCTTTTTTTTTTTTTTTACAATATTATTGACTATATTCCCTATGCTGTACTTTTTGTGACTTATGTATTTTATAACTGGAAGTTTGTACCCCTTAGTCCCTTTCGTCCACTTCACCCATTCCTTCCCATTTTTTTTTTTTAAATTATTATCTTAAACTTTGCTGCAGTGAATACCCTTGTCAATATAGCTTTGCTTACCCCACTGGATCTTTCTCTACAACAAATCCTTAGACATAGAATGGCAGGGTCAAACCTGCTTCTGTAATTTAAAGGCATGAGACATCATTTAGGGCATTATTAAAGAGATTCCAGTGAAATATCCTAGAGCTGGCTAGGTTTAGCTCCTTTTCCTGGGCTTAGGATCATTCAGGCATGGGGACAGTGTGCCCTCTTGGTTGCCTTGGTTGTCCTACTCTCCCTGGAGCCCCCTTTACATTCAAGAGCTTGTCTGAGTCTTGTCTTCTCCTTGAGCCTCTCGGGCTTCTGTGTCTTGTGGCACATTGGGGCCAGTTTCCCAGCCTGTGCACACTTCACCTCCGAAAGCATGCTGCCCGCCTGCAGACTCGCCTGGAGCCTGGGAGCGGCTGCCCAGCCAGGCAGTGACTGGTGGTACCCTCCGTGATGCCCATGGCCAAAATCTGAACCATCTTGCCACCACTGTTTGCTAAGAGTGAAAGAGAGATCCCTAAGAATGACTCCTCAAGACATGAATGCTGGAGGCTTATAGCCCCTAGCAAAACCTCATTAATTGTTTCCTTTCTTTAACAGAGATTTTTTTCAGTATCTACTATGAGCCAAGCACCATGACAGGAGTCAGGGATACAATAAGTCACCAAAAATGCAGATGGCCCCCTACCCATGGCAGCTCTCACAGTAGAGAGGTATACTCTCTCCTCCTCGCAATTTTGGATTTCTGTCTCAGAAACACGGAGAACAAAAAGCGACTTTGAGGTGTTTTGGAAAGCAGAATGAATCAGCCCGAGGTGGAGTGAAGGAGTGAAACTCCCCTTGAAAACAACAAATGACGTCCCACTCTGCAATGGTAAGTCAACAGGGTATTGATAAGATAAAAAATTAAATCAAGCAGTGTTCATCACTTTGCCTTCATCCGTCCTCCCTCCCTCACATAAGGTTGTTTCCTCCACCCCTGCTGAGGGACCCACTTGGGCCACTTTAATCTGGGCACCCAGCACCTCTGATGGACCAGGATTGAACCCTGACTCGAGCTCAGTCAGTAAGATTCTCTCCTGGGGAGTTGCAATTATAGCACTGAACCCAAGTCAGCCTTTCTTGTGGGGTGGGGGTTATTTGGGAAGACTTGAAAAGGTGGAAGCCCATCACAGCCTGTGTGCAAATGGAACAAAGGTGATCCTGCAAAGAAAGAGAGAAAGAAGCAAGGAGAAGGAAAAAAGGAAAGAAGGGCACAATGAAGTCCCAGAGAGAGAGCTGGAGAGGGGAGCTCCTTTAAAAAAAAATTATTTCCATTCCGTTTAATTAACATATACTGTATTGGTAGTTTCAGAGGCAGAGTTTAGTGACTCATCAGTTGTATACAACGCCCGGCGTTGTATATTACGTCATTATATCACGTGCCCTCCTGAATGCCCGTCACCCAGTGACCCACCCACCCCCCCTCCAGCAACCTTCAGTTTGTTCCTTACAGTTAAGATTCTCTCTTTTATGTTAGAATTCTCTCCTGAGATCAAGAGCACTTCCTGTTCTTGCGTGTTCTGAACCTTTCCTGGATCATTTGAACAGATCCCTGTTTTCCCCCCGCTGGTTGTCTTGAGAAATAATTGGATATATCATTGTGTAAGTTTAAGGCATACAGCGTCCTGGTTTGATTTACATATATTAGGAAATGATTACAAAGGGTTCAGCAGGCATCAATCTTCTCGTATAGATACAATGCAAAGAAAAGAAAGGAAAAAGAATAAATAAAATGTTTTTTTCTTGGGATGAGAACTCTTAGGATTTATGCTTTCAGCAGCTTCCTACATATGAGTCAGCAGTGGTAGCTATAGACGTCATGTGGATCATTATATCCCTTAGTATTTTATCTTATGGAAGTTTGAACCTTTTGACCACCTTCCTCCAATTACCTCTCAGCCTCTGGTCACAAGTTCGATCTGTTTTTCTATGAGGTTTTAGTTTGTTTGCTTAAGATTTCACATATAAGTGAGATCATACAGTATTTGTCTTTCTCTGTCTGACTTATTTCACTTAGCATAATGCCAACAAGGTCCATCCATGTTGTCACAAATGGTAGGGTTTCTTTGCGGTTTTTTGTTTTTTTTTTTTTTTTAATGGCTGATGAGTATTCCATGACAGATATATAGCACAACTTCTTTATCCACTCATTGTTGATGGACACAAGTTATTTCTGTGTTTCGGCTTTCGTAAGTAACGCTGCTATGAACATGGGGAGCAGATATCTCTTTGAGTTAGTGTTTCCATCTCCTTTGGGTATATTCTCAGACATGGAATTGACGGGTCACAGGGTAGTTCTACCTGTAACTTTCGGAGGATGGTCTGTATTATTTTCCAGAGTGATGGTGATGGTTTATAATCCCTCCAACAGTGCACCAGAGTTCCCGTTTTTCACATCCCTGCATTTGTTATTCTGTCTTTCTGATACTGGCCATTCTAACAGGCGGGAGGTGATATCTCATTGTGGTTTGGATTTGCATTTTCCTAACGTATTTTCCCTTGAACTAACCTGATGGCCTCTTTCTGCGTTTCCCTCCCTATCCCCCTCCAGTCATGACAGTGTTTGCTCCTTCCTTTGCCCACTGAGGAAAAGGGCAATGGGAAAATTTCTTTTCATTCTGCTCCTAAAGCCTACACAGATACATTCTTGGGAGGTGTATTTCCTTTAGCTCTATCTGTCATTTCTCTGATGGCCTGGTTATTTTGGAAACGTGCTGAACTCCATCCTCAGGGACTCCCTAAGGAAGGCTCAGCTTGGAGGATTCATGAATCCATTTGTTCATCAATTAGGGAGCCCTGGAAGCAGACGCTCTGTGAGCGGGGCGCTCTGAACGGTTCCCTGCTGGGGGCGTTGGGAGCCGTGGCCCACACCCCCTGCAGAAACTTCCCTAAAAATGTGGTCTCTCCTTGGAGGCCAATGAAGGCACAACTTGGACACGCCATTTGAAATCAGAATTGTCATTTCAATCCAAGCCTAGAATCTCAAGGTCAGCAAGAAAGTAAGGCAATTCCCAATGAGTTTCCGATCCCTGGGTACTGCTGAGGCGTAAGGGACAGCGGGAGTGTCGGGAAAAATCCCCTCCTTTCGATGACAAGGAAAAGCCAGACGGAAGGAAATAAATTCACGTTCTTGCTTCAGTTGCACACACATGCTCACACACGAACACCGAAACCAGTTTCTTGTGGCCTCACTGCGGTGTGCGGCACGTACACATCCGTGACGGGGAAACCCGGCTGAACCTGTAGGAAGAGCAGCTTCCGCGGTTGGGTGAGTTAACAGTTGAGTTCAGCATCCCCATGAGAATCTCCGCCAGGATGAATCTCTCTTTCCCCAGAAGCTTTGAAAGAAATGGAACTTAATAATCTTGATAGAGGAATTTTGTCGTGAAAGACACGTGAAAGGAGAGTGAGTCACCTGCGCTCTCCTTCCCAGTCCCTGCTGCCTTGTTCCCAGCGACCCTTTCGCCCATCACCATCCATGCCCCTCCACTCAAACTCTATCCCCTCCCCGTGAGCACGCAGCGCAGATGCCTCTATTCCCTGAGTTCCTATCGCCTCTAGGCCTCCTTTGTGGGTTTTCTCTCTCAAACTGGCATTCTGCATACAGTAGTGAGCAGCAGGGAATGCAGACTGGCATTAGGCGCAAATCTGGTTTCTTTCTTTGTCTTCCCTCCCCCACCCCCCACCCCCCTTCCTTTTGATAGCCGCCTTCAGCTGTGTATAAATTAAGCACATTCTTGTGCTTTTTGCAGGTCACATCTGGGATATTCTGGACATCTCTGGTATAAACTCTGAATTTATGAAACCAGTAATTTGCTGCTCCCAGCTTATAATGCCTGACATTGTCACTGTTTGCTTAGAGTTTAGGTATCTGATGCTGTTAATGTTAAGGTCAATGTTATTGATACTGAACTCCTGGCCCTTGTTTCTTTCCCCATTGCCTTTTTTTTCAGAGGCACGCACAGAGAGGGTAACTAATCTTAATATCTTGTGTTCACAATTCTATTTAGCATGAAATCAGTAACTGACATATTAATTATAATAATCTGTTAAATATACTTTACCTACATGTTAATTATGGGAGACCATTCTCATTTATTTCTCTGGGTAGCCTATTAATTCAACCCAGATGGTACAGCTTTGTGAGACGGTAACACTGAGCATTTGCAGAATAAATCATGTTGCCAAGATACAGCAGCAAAAACGTTATCACATCTGAATAAGCTTTAGTATGATATAACCAGGGAAGAAAACTTACCAATTACTCACAGACTGGAGCTTAGTTAAAAACAAGATCAGTATATCAAATGTTTAAAAAAATTGGGGTGGAACATGAAATGTTTTCCTCCAAAGAGTGGATTCTTTATTTAAGCCCAGTGACACATAAATAATTCCAAAAGGGGGAAATGGAATCCTGATGCAAGGAGTTCATCATAACTTGGGGGGAGGGGGAGAAAGGCAGCTGTGCTTTTCTTGGACTTTCTGATGTCAAGGCTGGTGTCATTTGGGGAAGAGCTGAAACACCTCTTCCCTCTTCCTCTATCTTCCATCCCCCTGCCTCCCTGTAATTTCTTCTTGGATGCTAATAGTCAGAACTATGGGCTCCCTTGCATTGGGGCTCTCTAGTTTGAGCCAGATTTATGTTGGGGAGGCTGGTTCATCTTTGAATGGGGATGATTTCAATGAGGAAGCTTGGAATCAGTCAATGGGATGTCAACATCATCTTCTTTCCAGGGAAGCTCTAGATCCATCGTTGGTCAAAGCTCCTTTCAGTTTAGCAATGTGGTTTCAATAGTTTCATCAGTGCTCACTCATTTGTTTCTAGAAAGAACTGTGCTGGTTCTTGAGAACCAGCAGGGAACAAACCTGATACAGGCCCTGCCTTCACAGAACTTATAATGTGGCCAGGCAGCCAATTAAATAAGCAGTTATAATATAGTGGGATAAGGTCACGCTATTCCACTATGGACTGTGGCTGTGAGAGCACACAGCAAGGACCCCCAACTCAGATGTGGAGGAGGCACAGAGAAGCCCTCCCAGAATGACAATTTCATCACTTGCCTCTGAAGGGCAAGCAGCAGGTCATTGAGTAGAGAACTAAGAAGAGAACCAGGTAGAAGGGACAAATGGGGCATCACATACTCATGGGGTTGAAGGAAGTTGGTAAACGTAGAATGTAAATTGAGGGGGCAGAGGGGGTTGTAGAAACTTTCAAGAGATGTGACTAGATAGGTAGGTGGACAGGGGCCAGATGATGAGGGTCCCTGGGAACCCTGTGAAAAATGTCAACTTTCATCTTGAAGACAGAGCCATGGAAGGGTTTGAGGTGACAAGGTCACATTGACATGTGAGGAATGTCCTTCTAGCTTCATCAGGGGAAACAGTGCAAGCTGGAGCTGTCACTGAAGCAAGAGATGGTGGTTTCCTGGACCAGAATAGATGCAGGATGACCGTCCAGCCCAGCCTATGTCCCTTCTCTTTCTCAAAGCCTTCCCTGACATCTCCAACTTTCACCAAGCTCTCCTTTCCTTGGGCTCTCATGGCAGTATTTTGCCAATTGTTCCATATTTGAAAACGAGTGAAGACTTTCCTTCTCCACTCCCGTGAACACAGCTCCAGGTGTGTTCCTCTATGTAGCCATGTTAGAAGACGTCATCTGCTCTTGGCTCCTCCTCCAGCGGCACGTGGCTCCTACGAACTTCTCCGTTTGACCAACTCATTGCTCAAGATGACTTTGGCTACTTTTGGGCCATATGTATTGTAATACTACATTTCATGAGGTTCCTCCATCACTCAATCTAAAAACAGCTGTTCCTTCATTCTCTCTCATGGCTCCCTCTCCTCCATAACATTGAACACAAGTACAGTTGGAGGTTAATTTGATTTTCTTGCTTATCTGTGTCTTTTTTTTTTTTTTTTGGTGCCTTTCCCATTAGGCTCTAAGTTCCATCAGGGTGGGAACCATGTCTGTTTTTCCTCATCGTATTCTGAGTACGTAGCACAGCGGCTGGTACATGGGAGTCGTGCAATAGATAAAAATTTCCTGAATGACTCTATATTTTTTCGAAAACTAAAGAATGTTTAACTCTTTGGGGGAGCACTTGGATCTCAGGACATGTTTCAGGTGCATGCTTTAAGCTTAGAGAAAGAGATGACATTAGGGAAAGCCTATATGGGAATTGTGAGCCAGAATAGGGTGACGGTATCCAGAAAACAGCCTTCTGCAGCCCTGATTAGAATTTATGTAAATGACTTGGGCACGGAATGGACATGTCAAGCCCACTTGAGAGAGATTTTACCTGAGCAGTGGGGACCGCAGGGTAGGGGGGGGACATTTTGACCATCCAAATAGCAGCTCTAAGAAGCAGATGTATTTCAGAAGGACATGATTATTTCGGAATTGGCTTTGAGTTTTAGATCTTGTACTCTTTTGTTTTCTAAGAAACAACCTACCTCCTTTCCGTTCCTCCTTCCCACCTACCTACTTTCTTCGGTTCATGCATTCATCCAACAAATATTTCTTGGGTATATGTAACACCCTAGGCTCTGGATCAGGCTGGAAAGTGACTTAGAAGAGAGGGCAGGTAAGCCTTAGGAAACTAAGAGTGAAGTCCACCTCTGCATTGAAGGGCAGGGGGAGAGACCTCAGCGGAAAGGTTTCCGGCTGAAAGACTGTTTATCAAGGTTTGACCCCCCCCCCCGGCTTCTCTTTCTAAACAGCTATCGAGAAAGGATTGGGGGCTGACACATCTCCTGAGCCATCTGAAATCACAGCTGAGCCCCACTCGCTGGATTGAACATCAACCAGAATTCCACATCCACTACATGGTTAAGAGGAACTTCTAGCTGGGGAATATAAAATTGTAAATGGCACAGATAACGTCAGTCTGAGTTACTGTTTTCAGAATGACACAGATGTTAGGATAAGGGAAGCATAAATGGAAATTAAAGAGAAACAAATTCAGAACAGATGTCAGGAAGCATTTTTTTTCATGCGGAGAATCACAAATGTGTGGAATGGCCTACCAGGCTCGATTGTTAAGGCAAAGACACAGGGGACATTCGCGAACTGATCAGATGGCATCATGGGGGAATTAAACAGTAAAAGAGGAAATGAGCGTGCATACTGCGACTGGCTTTCGGCTAATCCTCAACAGTGTCCATGTTCTTATGTTCCCGGTGCTTGCCTACTTACCTTGGATAAACACACATAATTTCTTTGCTTTTAGTTTTCACAGATTGCACCAATCTCAAAATAGTTATTTTCACATCATAAAGATGACATTGGCAGAGCCGGCGGGGGGGGGGCGGAGGGGAGGGAAGATCCTTTCCTGCAGTAATTTTTTTTTTTTTTTTTTTGGAGGGAAGAAGGGTGTTTGTTGTTCATGAATTGTGCATGGAGATGAATGTTTAAAATGCATATACGTATCTAACACCAGAGAGCAGGGTAGGGTCACCAACCAGCCAGCCCTCTTGTACTATCTGGTGGAGGTGGAGTTCTAATTCTTGCTAAGTAAGTACATGATCACCAGGGGGTCCATTGGAGAAGTCCCACAAGACTTTCTCAGCTTCTGTCCTCCTGGCTAATGACCCCATGGTGCCCAAGTCCTTTTAAAAATATTCTATGTGGGAGAAAGGGGCGTTAAGCTAGTTGCCAGCTTCCAATAGCTACTTACTACAAAGAATTTGCACCAAGGATAGGGCAATAGGAAATTTGCAACACATGACTGCTTCTGCTTGTCTTTCCTGCATTGTGCCTTTGGAGCCGCTCTAGAGAGACTGTAACCAGGTGCCCCTTTAAAGGAGTATCACTTGGGGGATATAGCTTATGATAATAGGGAAGGAAAGAGAGGATAGCAATGACTCTATGCCTCAAGGGAAGGTAGTTGAGGATAAAAAGTAGAGTAAAACCTCATTAATCTGGACCCTGCTAATTTAGAATGTATGAATAATTCAGACCCTCTAGCTGAGCTGAAGTTTACCTTTGTACTAGATATGGAAAAAAGGGTTTGCTAAGCAAATTAATAGTGTAAACAAGATAGAGGGTAGGGAATATATAACCTATTTAAGAGAACAAATTGTTTTCACATACTTAGTAGAACCATCTGCATAGGAACAATGAATAGGTCAATTATAAGTAATCCTGGTCTAATCATTAGTATTGGTCTGTTGGGTATCCATACTTAGCAAAATTTTGTCAGCATTAGAGGGATGAAATTGAACAAGCAGAGAGTTCTTAAAAGTTCATATTTAAGGCATTGGGTTGATTTACATTGCCTTTTCTTTCATGATTTACTTTTGTTTTGTAAGACTTTAAAGACCTCCAGATGTACTTTCCTTGGACCTTATCTGTCCCTGTTACCTCTGAGCCTTTCTTGTTGAGATGACAGAAAGACTAACTTCTAGAGCACGGTCCTGAGTAATGTTGGCACCAGCGCGAATAAGGCAAGCTCTGAAAGTCTGGGTTCTAATCTGGCCTCTGGTAATACTTACCCACTGGATTTTGGCAAGTAACTTATTCTCTTTGGGTTTCAGTTTCCATGTGTGTAAAATGGGATAAGATTAATGACATCCAAAGACCCTTCCAACTCAGAAACTCTATCGTCATCATTTATTACCTCTGAGGTAACTTCTCATCCATAAATAAATATGTATATATAGTCATTCTCATGGTGTGTAGATAATCAAATGATATGGCAAATGAAGTGCAGAGAATATAATAAGCAAAAAAAGAGTTAATTCAGTCAGGAGACGTGATCATGCTCCCGCTCCTGTCATTTCCTAAGAATGAACGCTTCACCCTCTCCTTGGGACGTCTGACTTTCTTTTCTCCTTCCTCACCCATGGACTTCTTAACCCACTGAGCCACAGGCGCCCCCTCACGCATCTGAATAACATTTTCCCACTGAGTACTATGGGCCTTGCCCTCAGCCCCGCCCCCTCGCCCCAGTGGGCGGAGCCTGCAGAGCACCGCATTACCGCAGGGTGCGGACGCAGAAGCAGAAGCATCCCCGCTGACCCTCTTGAAAGGATCATTGAGCAGAGGACTAGAACAGGGAGGAGGACGTAGAAGACTTTCCCTCAACCAAAGATCCCAGCCGTCCTCAAACACGCTCAGGAGTTGTACTGACTTTAATCCTCAGGCTGGAGGTGGGCGTGGAGCAGCCAACTGGCCTAAGTTTGGCCTTAGGCTTCCGTTTAGGTCCGTCTCTTGACCTGCCGGTCACTGACGCATAAAGGAAATGAATCAATTAAATATTGATTTTCTTTGCCATTTCCTTTTAAGCGATTCTCAAATACTGCTCGATCAATGGACACTTAAAACCTTTGCCACCTATACAAATCATCACCGGGCCCTTTCCAGATACAGAATCAGAAACCAACACCATGCTGGGCTTCCTTATCTGTGCCTGGCTGGGGAATCTTAGCTCCTTAAAATGTGCTTTTGACACATAAAACTCAGTAGCAGAATAGCTTTCAAGATTTGCTAAAATCATATGTAAATCTCATTGGTATGTACTGTGTACAGATTAGGGGCTCTGTAGAAAAGGAGAGAAGGCTGGGAGAAAAATGGGGTGGGTGCCACGAGCAGCTTTTGGAGGGTGAGTGTTTTGAATCAGAGCCTACAGTCCTGCTACAGCCTCAGACAGCAGGACCCCGCATTGTGGGCACTGTTAGAATGACTCTGATTTAAATGAATTCATCAAGCTTGGAGAGGGAGCTTCTCCAGAATCACCAACCTTGTTTGAAAGAAAGCTTTGGTGAGGTCACTTGACATCTTTGAAGACAAATACAGGGACGCCTGGATGGCTCAGTTGGCTAAGTGTTTGCCTTCAGCTCAGGTCATGATCCCAGAGTCCTGGGATCAAGTCCCAGGTCTGGCTCCCTGCTCAGCGGGAAACCTGCTTCTCCCTCTGCCTGTTGCTCCCCCTGCTTGTGCGCTCGCGCTCTCTCTTTCTCTCAAATAAATAAATAAAATCTTTAAAAACATCACCACTACCAACAGCAATAACAAAAATCCACACTGATGCAATGCTTTGTACAATTGCTGTCACAGCATTTGTGTGTGTCTACCATTTGTCAGTAACCTTACTTCATTTCTTTTTTTTTTTTTTTTTTTTAAGATTTTATTTATTTGCCAGAGAGAGAAAGAGAGAGATCACAAGTAGGCAGAGAGGCAGGCAGAGAGAGGGAGAAGCAGGCTCCCGGCCGAGCAGAGAGCCCGATGTGGGGCCCAACCCCAGGACCCTGAGATCATGACCCAAGTCGAAGACAGAGGCCCCAACCCACTGAACCACGCAGGCGCCCCCATTTCTCTTTTTTATTGACTGCTTGCCATGAGCTCCATCCTGTGAAAAGTGCTGTAAACTTTGCAGAAAAATACTTAGTCCTTCTACCTTTTCAGAAGTGTACCCTCTTCACGAGGGGCAAGGCACAGAGACCCAACATTGCAAGATGGTAGATGAAATTGGTTTGGTAGATTGTGTCTTACATTAATAAGCAAATACATAACAGGAAAGCTAAATTTTGATGTTGTTGCCATAATATAGAGATTGAGATGTTTCGCTTGAAAACTGGGAGTGCAGACTTCTCTTGAAAAATAGCAGATGACTCAGAAATGCAGGTCCAATGTTCCCTCATGGCAACAGCTAGCTGGACCTGAGTAGTGGCTACATCCTTTTATTGAGAAATAATAGTTTCCAGTTCATCACAGCCCCCACCAGCTATACTTGGCTTGCTCAAGTAGGAATTTGTATTTATAACCCTTGATATAGTTACATAACACAAACACACAAATACAAATGCAAGACAGAATACAAATCCATGATCAAATGAATGCTACAGATAAAGACTGTGGGTGGGGTGACAAAATGACTCAAGTTACCGGGATGTGACTTGGTTCCCTGGACATCCCTATTTGTCACAATTATTTCAGAAGATGTCTTCAAAAATGACCGATAAGTACGAGATGAAAAAAAAATTGAAGATTTTATTTATTTGTGAGGGAGAGAGAGAAAGAGAGAGGGAGAGAAGCACAAGCAGAAGGAGCAGTAGAGACAGAGGGAGAAGCAGGTTCCCTGCTGAGCAAGGAGCTCAATGTGGGACTCGATCCCAGGACCTCCGGATCATGACCTAAACCAAAGGTAGATGCTTGACCAACTGAGCCACCCAGGTGTCCCATGAAATGAGATTTTTAAATGCCTTGAAAAAATAAGCAAGGAAAGAATTAATACTACCCCTTTAATGATGATGCTCCTTGTGGCTTGCATTTCTGTATACTTTTGTAAGAGAAGAGGAGTAGCTTATAGCTATGGCTAATTCAGTCATAATGCTCATGGGAAATGTGTCGCCATATGAATGACTTCCATCACACGATACAGAAGGAGGGGATGAGGCCTTTGGAGTGATAAAGTTGGTGTGGCCTGGAAGGGTGACTGATGCAACAGTAGCTCCCAGACAGACATGTGCCTTGATTTCTAAAGGTTGATATGATCCTAAGATCAAGCTGTGAACAAGAGGTCAACTGTAAGAGAGTCAACAGAGTGACATATAGCCAGGAGGACAAATCAGAAAAGGACTGAGAGAGACTCGTTAGGCTTGGCAGTTAAGATGACTGTGAAGGTGAACATGGGTTTTTGGTTTCATAGTTTTGGCTGCACACTTTTGTTCTCTTTTCTTCTGGAAACAATAGAATGTCTTTTCCCACTTAATTCATGTGGTTCAGGTGGGGTGACTGCACCGTGGAACCAGGGGGAGGCCCGTAATTCAGACTCGACATATGAGAGTTTTCATGTCCCTTTCTCTGATTGTTTCAGGATGGGAATGTGACCAAAGCTGGGACAGGAAATGGCAGGCTTGGGAATTTTGCTGTCATTACCAGGAAAGAACAACCCCTCTTTCTGCTAGGGTTATGCAGCTGGCAGGATAGCAGCCAGGAATTTCAGGATGCCATTCTTGCAGTCACTGTAGGGGGCTCTGCCCAAGACAAAAGCCGATAGATGGAAGGAGCGCTCTGGAGACCTGTTGGTGGTGGCGTGCTCCAGCCACGCCTAAACTACAGAGCTGCATGTTCCTCTCCTTGGGCACTGCTCCTTTGTCTTAATGTGGTTGGGCATTGCATTCTCCTGCTGGGACAGAGCTTCTTTGCTGATGAATCAAGAAAATGCTTACTCATCTCTCAAGCTGTTGCACTTTGAAGCTCAGTATGTGTGCCTCAGTTTCCCCCTGCTGCACTAATTCCTGACCTTCTCTGACCTGGGCTCCTTTCTTAGGTTGCCTGAGTGTCAATCCCCAGATCCTGTAGGGCACTTTTACTCACAAGATGTGTCTCCTCCTTTCTCCTTCTCTTATGGCTATGGGGGAAGGACTTAACATACTGCCCCTCCCATGGAGGTTGATGTTCTTGATCTGGAAGCCCTTTCTAGCACTTTGGAAGCCTGTGGTCCTTTCTTTGGTACAACAAGTGGAAGGAACAATGGGAAGAGGAGAGGTTCTGGAACCAGGCAGGGCAGAATCAAAATACCCTTTCTGCCAGGTATACCTCTTAGATCTTAGGTAAGTTACTGAACTTCTCTGAATCTCAGTTTCCTAAATCTCTAATGTGAAAATAATAAGTGCTCCATAGGGTTGTTATAAAGATTAAAGGATTACGGGCTCCTGGGTGGCTCAGTGGGTTAAGTGGCTGACTCTTGATTTTGGCTCAGGTCATGATCTCAGCATCATAAGCTTGAGCCCCACGTTGGGCTCCATGCTGGATGTGAAGCCTGCTTGGGATTCTCTCTCTCTCCCTCTGCCTACTGCCCTCTATTTGTGCTCTCTCTTTCTTTAAAACAAAACAAAACAAAACAAAACAAAACAAAACAAAACAAAACAAAAAAACCAAGGATTAAATGAGACAATATATGTAAAGCCCTTGGCACATACCTGGAGCTCACTAAGGGGTGGCTTTTGATGATTGTTTATGGGTGAGTTAATGAGAGGTGGTGCTGTGTTGTGTTTCATAGCGCAGCTTATGGAGTGAGACCTCCTGGGTCCTCATTCCACCTGTGTAAGAGTATACAGCATCTTCATGACTCAGTTTCTTTTTTTCAAAAGATTTCATTTATTTATTTGATTGAGAGAGACAGCCTGTGAGCACGAGCAGGGGTGGAGGGACAGAAGGAGTGGGAGAAGCAGGCTCCCCATGGATCAGGGAGCCCGATGCGGGACTTGATCCCAGGACCCTGGGATCATGACTTGAGTCAAAGGCAGACGCTTAACCACCCAGGTGGGCCACCTGGACTGTAGGCTCCGTTTCTTTATTTACAAATGGGAATTACAGCAATAATGGAATTTTTACCTTGTAAAGTTATTATGTAAAGTAAATGATTTAATGAATGCAAAGCACCTGGTGTCAGGTACACAGCAAGCACTCAACAGTTTCCAATTTATTGTAAGCATAAGTTTCATATTGAGTAGCACACCTAATATCTTTAAAAATATGAAGCAGATCATTTTTATATATCTTTTTTCTATACGGCAATATTATTTTCAGTAATAATTGCATAACAATTAATGAAATGGCTACAATCATCATTCTTGTATTTGTCCTTCAGCTCTAAAACAAAGAATAAGGAATTTTAAAAGAATAAATTTCAATTTCGAAGATATTATTTCAATTCGGTGAGATATTTCACGTGTAAATCTAACTTCGTTTTTACCAAACAAAAGAATTACACCTAGCTGTTTGTACTGTTTCACCATGTTACACACAAACAAAAACTTCTATTTGTCACAAGGAATGACAAAACTGAAGTCACTCAGATTCATTCCTCATTTTTATATCCATCATTATATCATTGTTTAGTTTGAATCTACCATATAAATGTGGGACTGTGTCACACTCTAGGGGTTAGAGACACACGCCATGTTGGAAGCAAGCTAGAGCAATTTGGAAACTTCACAGAATTATGCTCTTGAGGCATACCCTGTAGCTGAGTTCCATTGCAGTGGGGGGCCCACTGCATAAGCAGAAGTTGGTCTAAATTACCTCATGTTTAGAATGTAATATTTATGAGGCCATAGGTAATAAAAATGTGCTAATTTGAAGCTTACATATATATTGCTAACTCAACTGATAATGCAACAATTACTTAGAATTTAGATTAACTAAATATTTTTTTTACCATGAAACATTGCGGAACAAAGCCAGAGAACACACAAATAAGTGGAACTATAGCCTATGTTAGTGATTAAGGAATTAATATTGTTAAAATGTCTATACTATCCAGACCCATCAACAGATTTGGTGCAGTCTCTATCAAAAATACAAATGCAGGTGCCTGGGTGGCTCAGTCAGTTTGCATTAGACCCTTGATTTCAGCTTGGGTCATGATCTCAGGGTCGTAGGATGGAGCCCTCGGGTCTAGCTCCAGGCTGGTTATGGAGCCTGCTTGGAATTCCTTCTTTTCCTCTCCTTCTATCCCTCCTGTCCCCAGCTCTCTCTCTCTTTCTCTGAAAAGAAAAGAAAATAAGAATAAAAATACAAAGGCATTTTTCACAGACATAGGAAAAATAGTCTTAAAATTCATGTGGAATTACAAGAGGCCCCAAGGAGCCAAAGCAATGTTGAGCATGAAGAATAAAACTAGAGGCATCACACCACCTGATTTCAAAATATACCTCAAAGCTGTAGTAATCAAAAGAGCATGGTACTGGCCTCTAGTAGACATATAGACCAATGGAACAGAAAGACAGCCCAGAAATAAATCCACACATTTAGCAGAGGACATGCACGAGAGAAATGACAATGTCTTCAATAAATGGCATTGGGAAAACTGATTATCCACATGCAAAAAAAAAAAAAAAAAAGAAAGAAAGAAATTGGATCCTTTTCTCACTCCCTATACAAAGATGATCCCAAAATCTATTAAAGACATAAATGTAAGACTTGAAACTGTAAAACTACTAGAAGAGAACAGAAGGGAAAAATCTTCTTGCCATTGGTCTGGTCAGTGATTTTTTTCGATATGACCCCAAAAACACAGGCAACAAAAGCAAAAATTGGCAAATGGGATTGTATTAGTTAATAGAGCTTGTGCACAGCAAAGGCAACAATCAACAGAATAAAGAGGCAACCTATGAAATGGAATAAAATAGCTGTAAACCATGCATCTGATAAGGTGTTAATATCCAAAACATATAAGGAACTCAATTCAATAACAATAAAACAAAGAACCCGAATAAAAATAGGCAAAGTACCTGAACAGACATTTCTCAAAAGAAGACCCAACGAATGGCCAGCAGGTACATAAAAAGGTGCTCGACATCACTCATCATCAGGGAAATGCAAATCAAACCCACAATTATGTATCACTTCCTACCTACTAAAATGGCTATTATCAAAAAGACAAAAGATAACAAGTATTGGTGAGAATATGGAAAAGGGACTTAGGTGTAGTGTTGGTGGGAATGTAAATTAATGTAGCCACTATGAAAGACAGTATAGAGATTCCCTAAAAAATTAAAAGTAGAATTACCATATGATCCAACAATCCCACTTCTGGACATATGTCCAAAGGAAATAGCAGGATAGTGAAAAAGGTATCTTCAACCCCATGTTCTAGTGTAGCATTATTCATGATGACCGAGATGTTGAAACAACATAAATGTCCATCGGTGGGTCAATGGATAAAAAGAAGATGGTATGTACATGCAATGGAATATTATTCAGCTTTTATTTTTTTAATTTAATTTTATTTTTTCAGTGTTCCAAGATTCATTGTTTATGCACCACACCCAGTGCTCCATGTGATATGTGCCCTCCTTAATACCCACCACCAGGCTCACCCATCCTCCCACCCACCTCCCTTCTAGAACCCTCGGTTTGTTTCTCAGAGTCCACAGTCTCTCATGGTTCATCTCCCCCTCCTATTTCTCCCAATTCGACCATTCTCTTATAGCACACACAAAGATAAACTCATAATGGATAAAAGACCTCAACATGAGGCAGGAATCTATCAAAATCCTAGAGAACATAGGTAATAACCTCTTCGACATTGGCCACAGCAACTTCTTTCAAGACATGTCTCCAAAGGCAAAGGAAACAAAAGTGAAAATGAACTTTTGGGACTTCATCAAGATAAAAAGCTTCTGCACAGCAAAGGAAGCAGTCAACAAAACATAAAACCCACGGAATAGGAGAAGATATTGGCAAATGACACTACAGACAAAGGGCTGATATCCAAGATCATAAAGAATTCCTCAAACTCAACACCCAAAAAACAGATAATCACGTCGAAAAATGGGCAGAAGATATGAACAGACACTTCTCCAAAGAAGACATACAAATAGCTAACAGACACATGAAAAAATGTTTATCATCATTATTCAGCTTTTAAAAAGAAGGGAAACCTGCCATTTCTGACAACATGGATGGATCTGGGGAACATTATGCTAAGTGAAATAAGCCAGGCATAAAAAGTCAAGAACAGTATGATCTCATTTATATGTGGAATTTTAAAAAGTGGAACTCACAGAAGCACAGAGTAGAATGGTGTTTACCAGGGGCTAGTGAGGGAGGAAGGAGGGAAATGGGGAAACATATTTGTCAAAGGCTACAAAATTACAGTTATGTAGGTTAAATAAATCTATAAATCTAATGTACCCTTGATGACTATTACTGTACTAAACACTGGAGTTAATAATACTGTACTAAACACTGGAGACCTGCTAAGAGAGTAGATTTCAGATGCTCTCACTACACAAGACAGTGGTAACTAAGTGAGGAGATGACATGTTAATTCATTTGAAACAGTAATCAATCCACTATGTAGCAAATCTTCTTATCAAATCATCATCTTATATATCTTCAATATATAAAATTTTTATTTAAAAAAGGAATGAAGTCTTCATTCATGCTATAATATGGATGAACCTTGGAAACACTTTGCTAAGAAAAAGAAGCCAGACACAAAAAAAACCATATGTTCTATGTTTCCAATTATATGAAATGTCCAGAATTGGCAAATCTATAGGAAGGGAAAGCAGATTAGTAGTTGCCTTGGGTTGGGGGACTGGAAGGGCCATCGCTAAAGAGTACAGGGTGTCTTTGGGGAATGATGAAAATGTTCTAAAATTTATTGTAGTAATAGTCGCACAACTCCATGAATATACTAAAAACCATTGAATTGTGCACTTTAAGTGGGTAAATTGTACAGTACATGAATTATATCTCAATAAAGCTGTTACTAAAAAAAGAAAAGGATCTTCAGACAGGAGTATTTATCACTGACACAGAATTGCTGGTGCATGGTGATGGTGGAAAGAAAACCAAATTTTAGTCAGTTCTATTGTTTCCAAAATCTCTACAATGAAACACACACACACACACACACACACACACACACACGTCTATACATATACATACATATATATATATATCTTCTATCTCTCTAGTGCCTGGCCTATAGTAGGTCTCTAACAAATGTTTGTTAACTTAATTAATAAAAGAGAAAACACCTTGATCAGGGGGAGTAACTGCCTCTAAGAGGGTCACGTAACAAAACTTCAGAGGGTAAAGAAAGCTCCCCCAGCCAGTGACATCAAAGATGAGCTTCGAAAGATGTGTAAGAGGCTCTTGGGCAGGAGAGTGAGGAAGAGGGCTTTGACAGGAGGCACGACATGTGCAAAGGCCTGGAGGCAAAAGTGAGAGGATTATAAATTGGCTGGAAAGATGGGATGGTGGAGGGAGAAGGATGAAGGTGAGGAGAGGAGGAGAGGAAAAGGAAGAAAAAGAGGAGGAGAAGGACACAGTGGCACGGGCCACATCAAAATGTGCTTTGCGAAGACTTGTTACAGATTTTTGGCACTATCCTTCGGGAATTCAGAACAGACTTTAGGTCTCACAGGGATTGCTGCTGGGTGGGAGGTCAGATTTCCTCTGGGAAGGGTCATTTTGGCCACAAGGCAGAAGATCAGTTAAAGAGGGCAGAGCAGGTAATTTGGCAAATGGGCTTAAGAGGCTGTTGGAGTCATCCAAACAAGGGGCAACTAGTGACATAAGGAAGTATAATGGCAGGGATCTGACCATGGAGAGGTGTCCTGAGAGATATTAGGAAATAGAGTTGATGTGGAGTGAGGAACGGTAAGAAGCAACAATGGCTTCCAGTCATGTCTGTGCTCGAGCAGTGGGTACACCATGGTGTATGGATTGATAATGATGCATTCCTTCATGGCAAGTTTTAGATGTCTGTGAGATATCTCCGTTGAAGTATCTAGAAGGGTTAGGTGTACACATGTGAGGCTGAGGAGAGTGACCTTGGCTGCAGAGTCAGATTTGGAAGTTATCCAGACAGATGGCAGGAGACCACATGGAACTGAGCAGGACCATGTAGACCATGGAAGAGGGAAGAGGACCAAGATGGAACCCTACAGAAACAAAGCCTTGTTGTCATGCGAATATTGCACGGGGAGGAATGGGAACACTGAAGGCAAATTTCTTCTCATTTTTTCCCTAATAGCAGCTATCCCTAGTATGAATGAGTGCTTGGGATTCTTTTTGTAAGTGTAACTTTCAGTCATTATCCTGTCTGGGGCAGACGAAAAGTCTCTTCTTGAAAACTTGCTGTATTTATGTGAGCCTTAGGTAAGCAAACACAATCTAGAACAAATACTGCAGGATTTTTTTTTTTTTTTTTTGGCCTGGCAGAAACTTCGTGTCCCAAAGAACTCATAGTGGAGAAGGAGGCAGAGGTTTGGCACAGGTGCCATTGAACTTCCTGGGAAAATAGTCATACTCTAGAAAACCTCATAGACAAAACTACCTTTGAAGTGAACATTAATAGAACCTACCAGCTAGACTGGGGTAATCCAACACAAGTCACCTAAGCCAGCACAGACTCATCATAAGGCAAGATCACCTAGGTCTTGGTGTTTTAATTACATGTGTGTCCTGTACAATCTGGCTTCAAGATAGGTATGTGATTGTGTAAGATTGGTGTTCAAGAGTGACACTGTTTCCATGTGGCAGGATATTGATGTTTATCCATATAAGACCTGGTTTTCATGGGCAGATAAATAGAAGCCTTTAGAAGAGGTACTGAACTCCCTACCAATATGGGCAGATGACTGATTAAATAATTATTGGCTAAAGGGAAGAGATTAATGTTACTGTGTTTGAACCTTAAGCAGTAAAAAGGTCAGTGAACTTGAAGACCTTCATGAAGATGTTTTTCAAGATCACTACCCTGTATACCCTCTTTCCCCCTACAACTCTCCTTTCCCCTACTCTGAAATGGAAATCTGGGGAAATTTTTACTTGGCTAGTATAGAAAACTCTTGCTTTATCAATGGCAATATATGGCAAACTCTCTTTACCCTTAAATGAATCTGACTGCATTTTAGAGTGGTTTTTTCCCTCTTAGTATGTGATGTTTGAAAATTTTCATTAGGCTGTGTAGGTCTCTATATAGTCTATGTTTCTATATGCTTTATAGAAGCGTAAAATGGTGGTTGAAAAGAGGTGTCCCTGAGATGTGGGTTGTATGGTTTCAATTAGGATTCCTTCTCCTTTTTGAAAACGTCTTTAATCAATTGAAAAGAACTTTCAGGGGTGCCTGGATGGCACAGTCGGTTAAGTATACAACTCTTGGTATCCGCTCAGTTCATGATCTCAGGGTCATGGGATAGAGCCCCAAGTTGAGTCCTACATGGAGCCTTGCATCATGCTCCACATTTAGCTCAGAGTCTACTTAAGACTCTCTCCCTCTGCCCCTCCCCCTGATCACTCTCTCTTATTCTCTTTCTCTCTAAAATAAATACATAAGTCTTAAAAAAAACTTTCAAACCTAACAAAACATGGGCATGTGATTCTGAATCCAATATGGGGCAGTCTGATGGTAAAATGATGCTTATTTAGGAACACGCAGGAAGCAATGTTAATTCATATTTATTTGCTGATAAACTCAGGGATCATTATTTATAGTACTTTTTAAAAAGTTATAAAATGTCTTCTTTGATTTAGGGAAAATAATCAGGAGTAATGCAACAGTTAAATTTAACAAATTCCTTCTTTCCTTTGGGTGCCTGTCATTTGAACACTCTCATTTATTTCTATTAAAAATTTTAAAAGTGTTCCTTAATTGCCTTTGTCAGTAGTTATTATATTCAAGATTTCTATTAGTTTTTAAATGTCCCATTTTATTTCCTTCATTTTTCTCATTAAAGAGACTGGTTAGAAAAATGAATTCAATTCAGTAGCCAACAATTGCCTATCCATTGTAGGTTCTGCTAATAAATTGTATGTTGGTTCTTGTAGAACCCTTGAGAACACAGTGAGGATCTTGAAAAACCAAGTTTGATTGAAAAAAAGAAAAGATATGTTATGGGTTTTTTAGAGCAGATTGAAGAGCTTAAAGAGCACTTTAAAAAATATGGTGATGTGATACAATTAATGCAGTAAACGTAGATTAACTTTATTTATTTATATATTTAAGCCCTGTCTATCTTGGTTGGCAGCCATTTGAAGCAACTTAAAAGAATATAAGAAATAAAATAAAATAGAAAAAAAATCAGGGTCTTGAAATATAGGTAGACTAGAGTGTAAAAACTGGGGGAAATTAAAATGAATAAGCCATATTAACATAATATAGTTATCAAAAGTGAGTTGGGTCAAGGAATTTGTTTTCTCCATCCATCAGTTGTCCTCAACAAATTTCCTCAAAAAAAAAAGTCCTGTTGAGAATTAGCACAGCAAGAGATCCCAAGGACTAGGCTTGCAAAGGAAAGTGAAATCAGCTAGTCTCTGTTCTTAGAAGTAATAATTCTGCTAAAGAAAGCAGCCAGCGATGACCACAATAGTCTCCTTCCCCAAGACAATTGAAATCACAGGTAGACTAAAAGTAGCTTAGTTATAACCCAACTGCCACTCATCATAATTCCTGATTGAATCAAGGTGAGGAGATCCTCAGTCAATTTCTCTGACATTCCAAAGTGAGTATCAATTTATAGTCTCTAATTTCTTTTACATAAGTGTCTAGTATGCAATGAAAATGTGACACAGGAGAAACAGCAGGAAACTGCAATCCATAATCAAGTGAAAAAATAGCCAATAGAAACAGATACACTCTTATACATGTCATACATTATTGGTAGGGATATAAAATGGCACAAGTTTGGAAAATAGTTTGATACAGTCTTTATAGTTAAATATACACTTACCAAAAGGCTTAACAATTCCACTTTCAGGAATTTACCCAAAAGAGAAGAAACATATGTCCCAGGAGAGACCACAAATTTTCATAACAGCAAAACCTAGAAATGTTCAGCAGGTGAAGGGATAAACAAGTTCCTCATGCTAAAGGAACTATTTCCAGTTGAAAGGAAAGAACTGCAAGAAGGCACAAAGAGCTCTTGAAAAGATATGTATATAGTACATGTAAAAGATTATTGATTGCTTACAGCAGCATAACCATATCTTATGGTGTTTATAGCATATGAAGTTAAATATAAAATCAATATATATAAGGGTAAATCAATATATCAATATAATATTATATAATATATCAATAATATAATAATATATAAATAAATCAATATAAGGATGTAATTTTAAGGTGATAAAATTGGTGTTGTGCTTCCTGGAAGCTAAAGCAAAAAGTGAAATATTATTATTTCCAAAATCAATGTGTCTATAGAAAAATCTATTCTTACTCCTCAGAAGAAATAAAACCTTTTCTATAATAAATATTTTGATTCTCTATAATAAAATTTTGATTCGCTATTTTTGGAGAGGACCCTGAATATAGTGGACAGTATACTAAAAAACCTCTCTATAATAAATGAACTAATAGGTTTGTTTAGCATTTTGCTAAAGCATCTCATAATATAAACCAAAGGCTCGGTGAAGGCTATTCTGTTGGTGAGAGGTAAAATATGATTTATCACTCAACTTGAAATTTTTATCTGGTTGGTCAGAAGGCCATTTCTCCTAACCTTCATCTCACATTAATTTCTTGAAAAGGCATTCATGAGCATATTTGGAACTTCCTTAAGTCCTGACACATCAACAATTGCCTTAAATATAAATGTTCTAAATACACTGATTAAAAAGCAGAGATTGGAAGAATAGATTAAAAAACACCATCCAACAGATGCTGTCTATAAGAAATTCATTTCAAATACTTAATACTAGTAAAAATTTGGAACAACAAAACCCTGCAATACATACATTTTGCTCAAGTCAGGAAAATTTTATCCAATACATTTGAAAAGTAATTTGGCAAGTTGCTTATTAAAGGCTAAAATCCAATATAAAAATAAACTGAAAGCAACATAAGCACTGGCTAGTATTGAAATTATCTCAACAACTTGTAGGTAGCATGTGTTTACTAAGTGAATATTTTGGATCAAATTGCGACATTTTTCAGTGTATTCAATCCACACCAGCTCAGCAATTGGTCCAATTCAGTTATTAAGATAGAAATTTGAAAATGTTGCATTTTGAACAGAAAACTAACACTTTTATTCCCAGGAACATGGTTATTGACCAAGAAAAGGGAGATTATATTCGAATTAAAGAAGAGAAAAAAAAAAAGTTAACCAGAGGTCAGGTCTACTGGTATGTACTGAAATACTTTAAAAAACAAAAAAACAGGGGCGCCTGGGTGGCTCAGTGGGTTAAAGCCTCTGCCTTTGGCTCGGGTCATGATCTCAGGGTCCTGGGATCGAGCCCCGCATCGGGCTCTCTGCTCAGCAGAGAGCCTGCTTCCTCCTCTCTCTCTGCCTGCCTCTCTGCCTACTTGTGATCTCTCTCCCTCTGTCAAATAAATAAATAAAAATCTTTAAAACAAGAAAACAAAAAAACAAAAAAAGAAAAAAACAATCACTGTTCTACTATGGAAAAAAAAAATGTTTGCACCAACAGCTTTTAATGTTTTTACTCCCTTCTGATGGGAAAAGAGTTTTTTAAGGCATTATATTTCCCCTCCTTCCTCCAGGATTTTTTGAGCAATACAAGTATTTGTTTCACTAGGATGAAATAAAGGAATATTTTATCAAAGCGTTAGTTATAGAAATAGAAGTTTGATAACCAAGAAGTTTGCATAATTTTAATACTAAAAACTGATAAAAGAGCACAAAATAAGAAAATAAGTCTCAGTTCGGAATATCAACCTTAATCCTGAGTAATGTATTAGCAAATATAATATAATATCTCAGGCTCAAATCAGGGAAAAAGAAAATCTCTTAGCATGAATTCATATGTCTATATAATCACTTATGGCTCCACACAGTTTGATGAAAAGAAGTCCTACAAGCTGGAGTTATCAAAACATTTTATTAAAAACAACAACAAATACATTTTGGTGTTGGATATTCTGAGTAATGGAATATAATCCTTTCTGCTTATGGCTTTTCTGGTTTTATATTGCTACAGTAAATTATGAGCAACTTTATGATAGGATTCTTGATTTACTTTTTAAAAAGGCATTAGCTCTATTATTTATTAATTCTAACAGATTTCTTCTATAAACACTCCATAAATATTAACATATCTGATGGATTGAAAAGATCTTATGAAAGTAAAAAAAAATTATGCCTGATGTATGGTGATGATTTGACAACATTCTCCTTTTATGTTGTTTGTTCTTTATTGTTTTTGATAGCAAAAGGTACAATTAATTAACAACTCATGTCAGTGGAAGAAAAAGCTGTAGTATTTAAATGTAGTGAATTTTAGATTCTTCTACCAGGAATAAATACATCATTATTTCTAGAAGTTTATGGTTTATTGGAAGTTTTCCTGAATTCGAATTTTACTAAAAAAGTTTTCTTTAATTTGCTCCTAGAAATTGTTTTCGGGAGAATCAAAGGTTTTGTTATCAAACAGGAGAAATAACCAGTGTCACAAGGTCATACCTTCTCTTTTAGAAGGTCTTTTGAAAATGAGATTGACCTGGGGCTTCCATCTTTGAGAAGATCTCTACAATATACAGATATTAATTAAGTGCTTAAGTGCTCATTGTGATGGTAGGCTGTGTGTGGGTGAGAGAGAGAGAGGCAAGAGAGATACTCAGACAGACAAATGGACAGACAGAATGAGAGAGAGGCTGAAAAAGTAGAGTAGTAGCATAGAGTAATGGATGCAGAAACCCATGTGGCAGGGAATGCTAGTCTTGATATCTTTTAGTAACATATCTCCTTCCTATATTTAGTTCAGAAATTTAAAAATTTAAAAAAGCTATTAACAAGTTAAAATTCTAGACCATGGTGACTTCTCCTTCCAAAGATCCCCTACCCCCACTCAGCCAATTTCAACATGCAAATAGAAAAGATGACTAACAAGAAGCCCATCAGTGTTTTCCCCATGGACAAGAAATATGTGGGTAATGAGTGTATATGTACTATTTTCAGTTACCGTGGGTATTTCTTCAGTGTCGTGTGTGTGTGTGGCTTCCATATATTGTTTTCCTATCATTTATTGCAAACTTGTGAAGTAGGTGCTATTATTATCTCAATTTTTTTTTATACGTGAGAGCATAAAAGCCTAAAAACAGATCACTAATACAACTGAATTAATTGCCCATTGAGAAAGTTATTCTCTTTTAAATTGTTTCATTCTTTTTGAGTTCAACAAAGAAGTCTTAGGAGTTAGTATGTTTTTAACACCTCTGAAACATCAGCTAATCAATTTCTTTCCCAAGCTTTCTCTTTCTCACCCTCAACAAAGATAAATCCCAGGTTCAGAGCCCCTGGAAAGCAATACTCTGTAAATAGATTGTGACAACATTGTGTTGTTTTAATTCTATTTTTACTGTATAGTTTCTATTTAGGGTCAGGGACACTAGTATTCCATATTTACTAGTAGCCCAAATTGCCTTTTGAAATTAATTTAAGTAGAAGAATAGTGAGTCATTTAAAGATATAAGTAAATAATGGTAGTATTTATAAAGGTGGTAAGTAAAAGACAAGTTTGGGAAATTGTGTAGAATGAATGCCTTGCTGCTTTAGTCATTGACAAAATTTCGTGCATACTTTAAAGTCCATTTGCATCTGAGGCACACATTTTCCAGAGATTTTTAAATGATGTTTGTGACACTGGGCTCAGCAATAACTGATGGTTCTGAAATTTAATACCTTTGACTATATAGACCTAAGTTGATCAAACCAACAGGAACTCAATGAGCATTTGTGATTTTTTTACTTTAGGAAGAAAGAGAAATAGAAATGAAAATGAAAGAGAAAAGTTTAAGACTTTGGATATCTTTGGTTAGGGCAAGATTGGTCTGAACTTCCATTTTTTTAATAGCAAATATTTATTGATCATTTTTGTATGTTAATCATTTTGCTAAATGTCTTAAATATGTTATTACACTTAATTCCTGCAACAATCTTATAGTATAAGACCACTATTGTCTTGGTTTTAAGAAAACATAGTAGATTATCATAGTTTAAGAAACTCGATCAATATACCAAATGTCAAGTGTTGAGTCTCCTTATGTAATACCTGACATTCACCATGGCGACATTTCCTCTCCCCAACTACTCACTATACCCTGGCCACTGTGCTAGGCATTCTGTGGATATTCTTCCCAATTTCTTAACAACTATGCAAAGGTAAGAGTTAACCCAGTAATGGATCAAGGAAGTAGCTCAGAGATGTTTAACAGCTGATCCACAATCATATGGTTTGTAAGCGGCAGAGCCAAAATTTGATTCTAAATTCCTTGGTTGTATATGGTTTTTACGTCACACTTTCTTCTTTTTTTTCCCTCCTTCCACTTTTAATTTCCAAGAAAATTAAGAGAAGGAAAAATAAATCTAATCTTTTATATTTACCCTCATATTCAACATTTTTGATGCTTCTATTTCTTCGAATAGTTCTGACTTTCTCTGTGGATCAAATCCATTAGCCTGAAGAATTTCCTTTAGAAATTGTTGTTTTAATACAGATAGTTGTTGACAAACTGTCTCAGTTTTTGATTATCCAACAATGACTTTATTTTCCCCCAATTTTTAAAAGATGTATTTACTGCATATAAAATTCTGATTTGACAGCATTTTCTATTTTTTTATTATTAATATATAATGTGTTATTTGTTTCAAGGGTATAGGTCTGTGACTCATCAGTCTTACAAAATTCACAGCACTCACTATAGCACATGCCCTCCCAATGTCCATCACCCAGCCACCCCATCCTTCCCACTCTCGTCCCCTCCAGCAACCCTCAGTTGGTTTCCTGAGATTAAGAATCTGTTATGGGTTGTCTCCCTCTCTGGGTTCATCTTGTTTCATTTGTCTTTCCCTTACCCTATGATCCTCTGTCTTATTTCTCAAATTCCCCATATGAGTGAGGTTATATGATAGTTGTCCCTCTTTGACTGGATTATTTTGTTTAGCATAAGACTCTCTAGTTCCACCCACATCATTGCAAATGGCAAGATTTTGGGGTTTTGATGACAGCGTAGTATACCACTGTTTATACACCATATCTTCATTATCCATTCATCTGTCAATGGACATCTAGGCTCTTTCCATCATTTGGCTATTGTAGACATTGCTGCTATAAACATTCAGATGCACATGCCCCGTCAGATCACTATATTTGTTTCTTTGGGGTAAATACCCAGTAGTGCTATTGCTAGGTTGTAGGGTAGCTCTATTTTAACTTTTTTGAGGAACCTCCATACTGTTTTCCAGAGTAGCTGTACCAGCTTGCATTCCCACCAACGCTGTAGGAGGGTTCCTCTTTCTCTGCATCCTCATCAACATCTGTCATTTCCTGACTTATTAATTTTAGCTATTCTGACTGGTGTGAGATGGTATCTCACTGTGGTTTTTATTTGTATTTCCCTGATGCTGAGTGATGTTGAGCACTTTTTCATGTGTCTGTTGGCCATTTGGATGTCTTCTTTGCAAAAGTGTCTGTTCATGTTTTCTGCCCATTTCTTGATTGGATTGTTTGTTCTTTGGGTGTTGAATTTGATAAGTTATTTATGGATTTTGGATACTAGCCCCTTATCTGATATGTCATTTGCAAATATTTTCTCCCATTCTGTTGGTTGTCTTCTGGTTTTGTTGACTATTTCCTTTGATGTGCAAAAGCTTTTTATCTTAATGAAGTCCCAATAGTTCATTTTTGACCTTGCTTCCTTTGCCTTTGGTGATATTTCTAGGAAGAAGTTGCTGTGGCTGATGTCAAAGAGGTTGCTACCTATGTTTTCCTCAAGGATTTTGATGAATTCCTGTCTCACATTGAGGCCTTTCATCCATTTTGAGTCTTATTTTTGTGTATGGTATAGGAAAATGATCCAGTTTCATTCTTCTGCATGTGGCTGTCCAATTTTCCCTATACCATTTGTTGAAGAGACTGTTTTTTCCGTTAGACATTCTTTCCTGATTTGTGGAAGATTAGTTAACATAGAGTTGAGGTTCCATTTCTGGGCTTTCTATTCTGTTCCATTGATCTATGTGTCTGTTTTTGTGCCAGTACCATATTGCCTTGATGATTATAGCTTTGTAATAGAGCTTGAAGTCTGGAAATGTGATGCCTCCAACATTGGTTTTCTTTCTCAACATTCCTCTGGTTATTCAGGTCTTTTCTTGTTCCATATAAATTTTAGGATTATTTGTTCCTTTTTTTTGAAAAAAGTTGATGGTATCTTGATAGGGATTGCACTAAATGTGTAGATTGCTCTAGGTGGCATAGACATTTTGACAATATTTGTTCTACTAATCCATGAGCATGGAAAGTTTTTCCATTTCTTTGCGTCTTTCTCAATTTCTTTCATGAGTACTCTATAGTTTTGAGTACAGATACTTTGCCTCTTTGGTTAGATTTATTCCTAGGTATCTAATAATTTTGAGTGCAATTGTAAATGGGATCAACTCCTTAATTTCTCTTTCTTCCATCTTGTTGGTGTGTAGAAATGCAACCGATTTCTGTGCATTGATTTTATATCCTTAATGAATTCCTGTTCTAGGAATTCTAATAAACTCCTGTTCTAGGAGTTTTGGAGTGGAGTCTTTTGGGTTTTCCACATAAAGTATCATATCATCTGCAAAGAGTGAGAGTTTGACTTCTTCTTTGCTGATTTGGATGCCTTTTATTCCTTTTTGTTGTCTGATTGCTGAGGCTAGGACTTCTAGTACTATGTTGAATAGCAGTGGTGATAGTGGACATCTCTGCTGTGTTCCTGACCTTGGGGTTTCGAAAAGCTCTCAGTTTTTCTCCATTGAGAATGATATTCGCTGTGGGTTTTTCATAGATGGCTTTTATGATATTTTATGATATTGAAGTATGTACCCTCTATCCCTACACTATGAAGAGTTTTGATCAAGAAAAGTTGCTGTACTTTGTCAAATGCTTTTTCTACATCTATTGAGAGTATCATATGGTCCTTGTTCTTTCTTTTATTAATGTATTGTATCACATTGATTGATTTGTGGATGTTGAACCAATCTTGCAGCCCAGGAATAAATCCCACTTGGTCGTGGTGAGTCATTCTTTTAATGTACTGTTGGATCCTATTGGCTAGTATTTTGGTGAGAATTTTTGCATCCCTATTCATCAAGGATATTGGTCTGTAATTCTCCTTTTTGATGAGGTCTTTGTCTGGTTTTGGAATCAAGGTAATGCTGCCCTCATAAAATGAATGTGGAAGTTTCCCTACCATTTCTATTTTTTGGAACAGTTTCAGGAGAATAGGTATCAATCATTCTTTAAATATTTGGTAGAATTCCCCTGGGAAGCTGTCTGGCCCTGGGCTCTTGTTTCTTGGGAGATTTTTGATTACTGCTTCAATTTCCTTGCTGGTTATGGGTCTATTCAGGCTTTCTATTTCTTCCTGGTTCAGTTTTGGTGGTTTATATATCTCTAGGAATGCATCCATTTCTTTCAGATTGTCAAATTTGTGGGCATATAGTTGCTCATAATATGCTTTTATAATTGCTTGTATTCTTTGGTGTTGGTTGTGATCTGTCCTCTTTCATTCATGATTTTATTTATTTGGGTCCTTTCTCTTTTCTTTTTCATATGTCTGGCCAGGGGAATGTCAATCTTATTAATTTTTCAAAGAACCGGCTCCTAGTTTTGTTGATTTGTTCTACTGTTCTTTTGGTTTCTATTTCATTGATTTCTGCTCTGATCTTTATTATTTCTCTTCACCTGCTGGGCTTTAGCATTATTTGCTGTACTTCCTCCATCTCATTTAGGTGTAGGGTTAGGCTGTATATTTAAGACCTTTCTTGTTTCTTGAGAAAGGCTTATATTGGTATATACTTTCCTCTAAGGACCATCTTTTGCTGGTTTGCAAAGATTTTGAACAGTTGTGTTTCATTTTCGTTTGTTTCCATGAATTTTCTTAGTTCTTCTTTAATTTTCTGGTTGACCCATTCAGTCTTTAGTAGGATGCTCTTAAGCCTCCACGTATTTGAGTTCTTTCTAACTTTCCTCTTGTGGTTGAGTTCCAGTTCCAAAGTATTGTGATTTGAAATTATGCAGGGAATGATTCCAATCTTTTGGTACCATTTGAGACCTGATTTGGGTCCCAGGATGTGATCTATTCTGGAGAATGTTCCATGTGCACTAGAGAAGAATGTGTATCCTGTTGCTTTGGGATGGAATGTTCTGAATATATCTGTGATGTCCATCTGGTCCAGTATGTCATTTAAAGCCTTTATTTCCTTGTTGATCTTTTGCTTAGATGATCTGTCCATTTCAGTGAGGGGCGTTTTAAAGTCCCCTACTATTACTGTATTATTGTCAATGTCTTTCTTTTATTTTGTTTTTAACTGGCTTATATAATTGGCTGCTCCCATGCTAGGGGAATAGATATTTAAAATTGTTAGATCTTCTTGTTGGACAGACCCTTTAAATATGATATAGTGTCCTTAAGTATGATATAGTATGATGTAGTGTTTCATCTCTTATGGCTTTGGCTTAAAATCTAATTTGTCTGATAGAAGGATTGCCACCCTTGCTTTCTTTTATGTCCATTAGCATGGTAAATGGTTTTCCACCCCCTCACTTTAAAGCTGGAGGTTTCTTTGGGTCTAAAATGAGTTTCTTGCAGACAGCATATCAAAGGTGTTTTTTTTTTTAATCCATTCGGATACCCTGTGTCTTTTGATTGGGGCATTTAGCCCTTTTACATTCAGGGTAACTATTGAAAGATATGAATTTAGTGCCATTATATTGCCTGTAAGGTGAATGTTACTGTATATTGTCTCTGTTCCATTCTGGTCTGTTACTTTTAGGCTCTCTCTTTGCTTAGAGGACCCCTTTCAATATTTCCTGTAGAGCTGGTTTGGTGTTTGCAAATTCTTTTAGTTTTTATTTGTTTTGGAAGCTTTAATTTCTCCTATTTTCAATGACAGCCTAGCTGGATATAGTATTCTTGGCTACATTTTTTTCTCATTTAGTGCTCTGAATATAACATGCCAGTCCTTTCTGGTCTGCCAGGTCTCTGTGGATAGGTTCTGCTGCCAATCCAATATTTCTACTGTTGTAAGTTATAGACCTCTTGTCCCTAGCTGCTTTCAGGATTTTCTCTTTGTCTCTGAGATTTGTAAGTTCTACTCTGAGATGACGGAGTATTTTCCCATTTTTATTGATTTTGAGGGGGGTTCTCTGTGCCTCCTGGATTTTGATGCCTGTTTCCTGCCCCAAATTAGGAAAGTTCTCTGCTATCATTTGCTCCAATATACCTTCTGCTCCCCTTTATCTTTTCTTCTTCTAGGAACCCAATTTTTCTAATATTGTTTCATCTTATGGTATCATTTATCTCTCGAATTCTCCCCTCGTGATCCAGTAGTTGTTTATCTCTCTTTTTCTCAGCTTCTTTATTCTACATCATTTGGTCTTTTATATCTCTATGTCTCTCTTCTGCTTCATTTATCCTAGCAGTAAGAGCCTCTATTTTTTATTACACATCATTAATAGCTTTTTTAAATTTCAATTTGGTTAGATTTTAGTTCTTTTATTTCTCCAGAAAGGGATTCTCTATCTTCTATGTTTTTTCAAGCCCAGCTAGCATCTTTATAATTGTCATTCTGAACTCTAGTTTTGACATCTTACTAATGTCTGTATTGATTAGGTCCATAGCAGTCAGTTCTGCCTCTTGTTCTTCTTCTTTTATTTTTTAAAATATTTTATTTATTTATTTGGCAGAGAGAAAAGATCACAAGTAGGCAGAGAGGCAGGAAGAGAGAGAAGGGTAAGCGGGCTCCCCGCTGAGCAGAGAGCCCGATGCGAGGCTCGATCCCAGGACCCTGAGATCATGACCTGAGCCGAAGGCAGAGGCTTTAACCCACTGAGCCATCCAGGCTCCTCGCTTGTTCTTTTTTTTGAGGCGAGTTTTTCTGCCTGGTCATTTTGTCCAGAGAAGAGCAGATGAATAAGAGAACAAAATGCTAAAAGGGTAACAACGACCCCAGAAAAATATACACTAACAAATGAGAAGAGACCTGAAAATGGGATGAGAAGCAAGGAAAAAAATATGATTAGGCTGGTGAATAGAACAGAACCACACAGTAGATTTTAGGTGGATTTTGGTCTGTTAGAAGAAACTGCCTCCCAAATTTTAAAGAAAGGAAAACTTATATATATACAAAAATAAGTGTAAACACGATGAAGGGATGGACTAGAGTATAAAGATGAAAACTTAAAAAGATTTAAAAAAAGGAATTGATAAGATAAGAATTTGGTTGAAAAAAGGAAAAAAGGGCACCTGGGTGGCTCAGTGGGTTAAAGCCTCTGCCTTTGGCTCAGGTCATGATCTCAGGGTCCTGGGATCAAGCCCTGCATTGGGCTCACTGCTCAGCAAGGAACCTGCTTCCCCCTCTCTCTTTGCCTGCCTCTCTGCCTACTTGTAATCTCCCTCTCACTGTCAAATAAATAAATAAAATCTTAAAAGAAAAAAAAAAGGAGAGAATGTGATTAGGCTGGAGACTAGAATAAAGCCATATGCTAGATTTAGGGTATATTTTGGTCTGTTAGAAGAAACTGTATCCCAAAATTTTAAAGAAAGAAAAACTTATATGTATACAAAAAATAAGGTTAAATACAATGAAAGGATAAAATATGACTATAAAAATGAAAATTCAAACAAGATTTTTAAAAAGGTATTGATAAGATAAAATAGTTAAAATAAGAAAGGAAAAATTCAAAAAAAGAAAAAAGAAAAAATGATGAAAATTAAAAAAATTCAACTTTGAAAGATTAAAGAATTATAGGGAAAAAGCCATGAATTCTATATGCTTATTCCCCTAGCACTGGTGTTTTGCAGTCCTCATTGATCAGTAAACTTGGTCTTGACTGAATGTTCTTGCTGATTTTCGGGAGCAGTGGCCTCTTACAGTGATTCCCAAATGTCTTTGCCTGAAGCGAATTGCACCGCCCTTGCCAGGGGCCGGGCTAAGGAGTCCCCTTCATTCGCTTGATAGCTTTTGTTCCCTGGACGCTTTCCGTACTGCTTTGGAGGATGGGAATGAAAATGGCGGCCTCCCAGTCTCCCACCTGGAGGAGCCGAGAGCTCCGGTCCCACTCCTCAGGGCGCCCTCGGAGGAGTCAATCCCTCCTATCTCCCTAGTCTCCAGCCGCACTCCGAGCTCATCCGGCCTGTGACTGAGAGTTTCTGTCTCTGGTGCACGGCCCCGTTTGGAGTCTCCAAACCCAGCAGATCCTTGCCACGTGCTCCCGTGCCACTCCTACAGGTTGAGGAAAGGGAAGGGTCTCCCCAGACTGCCACTTGTGGGGTCCATGCTCAAAGAGTAGTGGCCCAATTGTGCCTCGAATCACAGTTTATGGCAACCCCGAGGAGAGGGCTTCCTCCTTTACTCCATCTCTGCAGCCGGCTTCCCTGTTCCCATACCTGGGAGCTCTGCCACACTCAGGCACCCCCAGGCTTTCTCTGACCTCGAGGGTCCTGAGACCACAGGGACCCAGCGAGGATTCCACCCCCCACTTAGCCACTGGAGCGACATCTCTCCGTGGAGCAGACTTTTTGAAGTTCTGATTTTGTGTCCCGCTGCTCTCTTACCTGCCGGTAAGTGGCTAACAGAGGCTCCCTCCCTCCTCCCCCGTGGTCTGTGTTCCCAAATACTACCTCAGATTCACTTCTCCACCCGTCCTACCTTCCAGAAAGTGATCACTTTTCTGTTCCTAGAATTGCTGCTCTTCTTCCCTTTGATTTGCTCTTGAGTTTTTAGGTGTTCAGAGTGGTTTGATAACTATCTAGCTGAATTCCTGGGTCCCGAGGATATCTCAGTCTCCTACTACTCCACCATCTTGCTCCTTCCTTGACAGCATTTTCTTTCACAACTGAAAAGATATTATCTTATTATCTCTTATTTTAGTTTTTTAAATAAGAAATTGGCTAATATTGGTATCATTATTTCTTTCCATGTAATGTGTTGGTTTTCTCCAGCTGCTTGGGATTTTTGGTTTTTATTTTTCATTTTCAGGAGCTTAAGAATGATGTGCCTAGTTGCAGTTTCTCTGCATTTATCCGGTGTAAGTTTTGTCAAGCTTCTTAGATCTGTTTTTCATTAAATTTGGGAAATTTTACACCTTTATTTTTCTGGTTTTTAATTCCAGTTAGTTAATATACAGTGTTATATTAGTTTCAGGTGTACAAAATAGTGATTCAATAGTTCTATACATTTGGTGTTCATCATTACAAATGCCCTCCTTTTTTTTTAAGATATTTATTTATTTATTTATTTATTTGACAGAGAGGAGAGAGATCACAAGCAGGCAGAGAGAGGGGGGAAGCAGGCTCCCTGCTGAGCAGAGAGCCTGATATGGGGCTCGATCCCAGGACCCTGAGATCATGACCTGAGCTGAAGGCAGAGGCTTTAACCCACTGAATCACCCAGGCGTCCCTACAAATGGCCTTCTTAATCCCTTCTTTCCCCCATTGCCTCTTCCATTCCTCTCTGGTAACCATCAGTTTGTTCTCTGTAATTAAGAGTCTGTTTCTTGATTTCTCTCTATTTCTCTCTCTCCCTTTGCTCATCAAATTCCAAATATGAATGAACTTGTATAGTATTTGTCTTACTCTGACTTATTTCACTCAGCATTATACTCTCTAGCTCCATCCATGTTGTTGCAAGTGGCAAGATTTCATTTTTTCTATGACTGAATAATATTCCATTGTATATGTATACGTTTTTTATCCATTCATCTACATATGGACACTTGGGCTGCTTCTATATTTTGGCTATTGTGAATAATGCTACTATCAACATAGGAGTGCATTTGCCCCTTTGAAATATTGTTCTGTATTCTTTAAATAAATGCTCAGTAGTGTGATTGCTGCATCACAGGGTAGTTCTATTTTCAACTTTTGAAGA
>CM052803.1:22853607-22873821 GCA_028533885.1 Nasua narica | reverse complement strand
TTTTTTTTTTCTTTCCTTTTTTTCTTCTTTTGAGAGGGGGTTGGGGCTGAAGCCGTGCATGTCAGAGAATTTACCCAGGAGGATGGCCAACCTGCAGCAGAGTCAATTTAGTTACAAGATCAAAATCTCTTGACTCACAGGAGACAGTGTTAAAAGGTTGGGAACAGCTACAGATCTGTTAAAATCATGCTTTTGCAGCAAAATCAGATTCTGAATTGCTTTACAGGCTCTTCATTTATAAAGCCCCTTTCAAAGCTGGCAGGTTCTGGTCCAAGCTGTCAGGATGCTTAGGAAGCTGTTGAACCAAGGCATTGACTCCAGGCAACCCTCCTCCCCCATTCCCACCCCAAAGCCCAGCCCCCACCTAGGTCAAGTCCAGTGGCTGGAGGGGCAGGAGGAAAAAGTGATGTCCCGGACCAAGTCTGGTTTTGGGGTATTTGTGAACTAGGAAGCCACTGCCTGATGTCCTCGGGCTGATCTTAATAACAAACACGTTCACAACAGATATCGAGCACTTACTATGTGCCACACATTGTGCTGAGTATTTATGGACAAGGTCAGCAAACTACGGTCCTTGGATGATTCCTAATCCACCACTTCTTGTGCAGCCTGTGAGCTCAGAATGGTTTTGACATTATTTTAATAGTTAAAAAAAATAATCAAAAACTATTTCGTGACTCCTGCGAAGTACATGAAAATCGGATTGCAATGGCCATAGGAAAGTTTTATTGGCTCCTGACCATGTCAGTGCATTAATCTAGGGCTATTTTGGGGCGGCAATGGCCGGGTTAAGCAGTGACAGCAGACGTCATAAGACCCACCAAGCCGAAAATATTTACTATCTGGCCCTTTCCAGAAGAAGTTTGAGGGTCCCTGCTTTTGAAAATCATCTCATTCTTACAGTGGACTTCCAGAGTAGGGCCCCAGGGGCTACCCTTATTGCTATCGGTGGAGAGGGAAGAGGGATGCAGAGAAGTCACTGACCTGGGCACTTGGCATGACTTGCTTTTTTCCAAGTCACTTCCCCCCCTCCAAATATGTTGATTTTATTTTTTCAGTGTTACAAGATTAATTGTTCATGCACCCCACCCAGTGCTCCATGCAATACGTGCCCTCCTCAATACCCACCACCAAGTCACTTTTGATGAGATTTCTTTTAAAAGGAGGCACTTCTGTAGGTGCTAGGGAGTTAGAAGGAGCAGCAAGCCAAGTCACTGACCCTGGAGAGTTTCAGTCAAAGGTGGGAGCTGGCTATATGTAGCCATATGGATATGGCTTCATTCTTTGAAGTCATAAAACATTTTTATTTATTTCTTTAAGAAACATATACAGCCATTGGTATGGGCAGGTCCTAGTCTAAGTGCTTGACAAACATTAAGTCGTTTAATTCTCTCAGCCACCCTCTGAAGTAAATACTAATACTACTTCTCTTTTAGAGAAGGGAAACTGAGGCACCTGCAGTTAGTTTAGTAACTAACTCCTAGTTATACATGTAGTCTGTGACAAAGGTGGGCTTTGAACTTGGTTGACCTTGGTTGGAATGCTCTTGTTCTGCGCCAAGGTACCCTGCTGTTTTTCCTCTCTTAACATATCATTTGCTCTTTGCAGCAATCCTGTGAGAACAGAAGTGTACCTGCTAGTCCCACTTAATAGAGACAGACACTGAGGACCGAGAGGTTCAACAACCCAAAGATGAGTACCTATTTTGTGGCAAAGCCATGCAAGCTCTGCCATGCCCTCCCTACTTCGCTTCACATCACTCTCTTCTTGTGGTTTTGCCCTTAAGCACTATTTGATTTTCTTCTGGGTTCACTTCACAGTTCTTGTCTATGAGTTTCCTTCTTCCTACAACACCCTTCCCCTGCACTCTTCATGCACATGGTCCCTTTTCATCTCTCAGATGAGGTGATCCTAGCAAAAGAAAGGTCCTGCTTCTCCCACAAAGAGATCCCCAAATCACAGTAGTTATTTCTCTTTCATGCAGAAGTCTGTATGGGCATCAAAGGCTGGTAGGCAGCTCTATAATCATGAATGACCAGGCTCATACTTCAACATGGCTCTGTCTTAGAATCCAAAAATGTTGCTGTGTTTCCTGCCATCACATCTGTCTTCCAGTCTGCCAAAAGGAGGAAGAGGGTAGAACAACCCACATCCCATAGGCCAGGATTTAGTCAGTTGGCCTCACCTAGCTGCAAGGGCATTTGGGAAAACCAATCTTTTTCTTGAAGGTTTTATGACCATCCAAAAAGTAGAGAGTTCTGGTGATGAACAAGAAGGGGAGAATAGGCATGGGAAGACAACAGTGTTCCTTAAGAGTACTTCCCCAATTAATACGATTTGATTTGTGTAAGTATTATTTAGTATCTTTCTCACTAGACCAAAACTAAGACCTTCTAACCTATTTCTACTAAGTCTCCAGCACTTAGCAGAGAGCTGGGCACATTGTACCTGCTCAGGATTTTTTTTTTTTTTTTTAAGATTTCCTTTAGAGAGAGAGAGAGAGTGAGAGAGAGAGCAAGGGGAAGGGCAGAAAGAGGAGAGAGAGAATCTCAAGCAGACTCTGGGCTATGCGTAGAGCCTGATGTAGGGCTCAATCCCCCTACCCTGAGATCATGACCTGAGCTGAAACCGAGAGTTGACACTTAACTGACTGGGTCACCCAGGTGCCCCTGCTCAGTATTTTTTGAATGGATGCCCAGAAGGGTCAGGGATGGAAGTTAGGATACCAAGCTCTTGCCTGTTTCTCCAGCTCTAAGCCAAGACAGGCAGAGGACACCTTATCTTGTTTAAACTACAAGATAAGAGAATTCCAAGCAAAGAGTAGAAAGGTGGGTGCGCTTTTCCTGACCCTTTGAGTAAAGTTGTATTGTCTGATCTTGATTCATTGCCCATTTGGTGAGAGAGACAGCCAGTGAGCATGGGATACAGTAAACACATGCCCATGTCAAGAGCAATGGCCTAACTCAGTAACAGGAGGACTGGTCTCCTGTGTGCAACCCTCTAAGTCATGCTTCCATTTCACGAGCCCCAGAGGATCAGGAATGTAACCACCAGTCCATTAATTGAACGTAGTTAGGACCAAGTATCATACTCTTTAGTGAGATCTCTGCTAGCCAAGGTCATTCTTATAGCTTTCTCACCAAGGAAGATCTTTTGTAGCCACTTAGAGTTTTCATTTTGCAGAATGGCTCAGTAGAGATACCATTTATCAATTGCCTACTATGTGCCCAGAACAACTATGTCCCTTAAACCTATATTGATCAGCCAAAACACTGGACTGCTGAGAGATTTCTAGTGTAGCCAGTGGAAGCAACAATGTTCCCTGTTCACCAACTATTTCCTTTATTCCTCTTGAGGTCATGGAAAGGCTACATTTCTTATCTTCTCTTTGATGGGGGGGTGGGGGGGCATGTAACCAGATCTGGTCAATGGAACACCAGCAGAAATGACATCAACTACCTCCAGGCTTGGCCCCAACTTTTTGTGCATCTTCCTCTTCCATGGTGTGGTTAGCCATGTGTGAAGATGCTCGAGCTATAATACGGCATAAGCCCATACCTCTGAATCCGTGCGTCTCCCTATGGGAGACATTTCAGATGTATCTCTTAAGATTCTCTAGGGTCTCCCCTGTTATTCCAGCCACTGCTGTGGTGACCAGCCCCCCACAGGGTCAAGCCTACAACTCTTATGTATACCGTAGCTTCTTTGTGGGTAGTTGACACAGGATAACTCAGAGGTGTGGGGGTGCAAAGGCCTCAGTGGGTCAAGCTTTGTTTCTTTGGTTTTTTCCAGTTTTATTGAGAAATAGTTCCCATATATCACCATATAAATTTAAGGTGTAGATAATTTGATTTACATATTGAGTGAAATGACTATTACGACAGGTTCAGCCAACACTTACCATCTCATATAGATGCAATATAAAGAAAAGAAAGAAGAAAAGAGAAAAAAAATCTCCTTGTGATGAGGGCATTTAGGGTCTACATCCTTAACAACTTTCCCATATACCACACAGCAGGATTAGCTAGTACATTACATTATACATTACATTCGCAGTACTTATCTATCTTATAATTGGAAATATGTGCCTTTTGACCTCCTTCTTGCAATGCTCCCTCCCCCCCTCTCCCCCCCCCCGCCCACCAACCCTCTGCCTCTGGTAACTGTGTCTGATCTCTTTTTCTATGAGTTTTTTTGGGTTTTTTTTTTGTTGTTTTTTACAAAACTCTATATATAAATGAGACCATACATACAGTATTTGTCTTTCTCTGACTTATTTCACTCAATATAATGCTTACGAGGTCCATCCATGTTGTCACAAATGGTAGGATTTAATAAAAAAAAATTTTTTTTAAAGATTTTATTTAGGTGTTTGACAGAGAGAGAGAGATCACAAGTAGGCAGAGAGAGAGGGAAGCAGGCTTTCTGCCGAGCAGAGAGCCCGATGCAGGGCTCCATCCCAGGACCCTGAGGTCATGACCCGAGCCGAAGGCAGAGGCTTTAAACCACTCAGCTACCCAGGCACCCTGGATTTAATCAATTTTCAAGGCTTATATTCCTCTGTGTGTGTGTGTGTGTGTGTGTGTGTGACAATTCTTTTTTTCTAAGATTCTTTCTCTTTCTTCTTTCTTTCAACACGAATGAGGGAGGGACAGCGGGAGAAGGAGAGAGAATCTTAAGCAGACTCTATGCTGAGCTTGGAGCCCAATGTGGGGCTCGATCCTATGACCTGAGCCAAAATCAAGAGTCCAGTACAACTTAGCCACCCAGGCACCCCTGTATCTCACAACTCCTTTATCCGTTCATCCATCAGTGGACACAGGTTGTACTTAGGTTGTTTCCGTGTTCTAGCTGTCATCAGCAGTGCTACTCTGAACATGGAGGTGCCGATCTCTTATCAAATTAGTGTTTTTATTTCCTTTGGATAGGTTCCCCAAAACTGGAGTTGCTGGGTCATACGGCAGTTCTGTTTTAAATGTTTCGAGGACCCTCCACACAGTTTTTCTTAGTGGCTGCACCAACTCACATTCCCACCAGCCATGTCCCAGTGCTCCCTTTCCTCCATAGCCATGCCAGCATTTGTTAGCTTTCTTGTCTTTTTGATGAGGCCCCTTCTAACGGGTGTGAGATGATGATCGCAGTGTGGTTTTAATTTGTGCTTCTGAAATGACCAGTGATGTTGAGCATCTTTTCACGTACCTGTTGCCCCTTTGTATATCTTCTTTGGAAAATGTCTATTTGGGTCCTTGGGGCAGACTTTTTTATTTTATTTTATTTTATTTTATTTTATTTTATTTTATTTTATTTTATTATTTAACAGAGAGAGAACACAAGCAGGCAGAGAGGCAGGCAGAGGCAGAGAGAGGAGCAGGCTCCCTGCGGAGCAAGGAGCCCGATGCAGGACTCGATCCCAAGACGCTGGGATCATGACCTGAGCCAAAGGTAGCTGCTCAACCAACTGAGCCACCCAGGCGTCCCTGGGGCAGACTTTTGATCCATGGGAATGGGAGCCAGTAGAGAAATGCTTCACCAATTTTCTATCAGATACATACTCATAAGGTGTGTTTCATGTCCTTCGTCAGAGTCTGTGGGATCGCACAGCCTGTTGCCCTCAGTGGCCCTACTGAGTCTCTGGCTTAGCAAGACTTCCTTGTACTGACCCTTCCTTCTAACCTACTTCACTCTCCTTATACTCACCCCTGCTGCCTGCTTTTGGGTGCCCCATAAAGCGTTTGCACATTAGCCTTTTGCTCGGTGTTTGCTTTCTGTGAGACCCTGTTTAAGATATTCTGCTGGGACAAGAGTTTTCTGGGACAGCCACCCAACTGCAAATATCAATGTTGAATCTTATGTGAGCAAGAAATCAATTGGAAATGTATCCAGCTATAGAAAATGGGTTTGCTTATGACAGTAGCAAATGCTAATTACTCTCACTCATGTATTACTCTCTTTTTCCAAATAACGGAACCAAGTTCAGAAAATTGAAATAACTTGCCCTAGTCACACAGTTTGTGTTAGAACCGGGGTTCAAATCAAGGTCTGCTTAATTTGCAGTGATTCCTGGGACATCATAATTTACATAAGCCATTGACAGAGTTTCCACAAATTGGTGATTTTTAGAGGAGCCTCTTCCTCTTTCTATCCCCCCACCTCATCTAATCTGATGGTATATGCTATTTGCCTGGCTGACCTCAACCCAGAAAGTACTATTATAGGCAACCTCCCTCTTTCCATCAATTAGCATACATTGATGCACATGCCTACTTCTTTCTTTATTTTGTTGGGTAGGGGTCGAGGGGGAGACTTTCTCTGAGGACTATGCAAATATGTGGGTGAGGATTTGGAGAGGTCTCAGTTCCTAATTTTCCCTCTCAGGATTGTTCAGTAAGCAATAATCACTTATTACATGAAAAAAAGTTTTTATATGACACATTCAGAAAAGTAGCAAAAAGAAAGTAAAATCACCTATAGTATCAGGAATGAAATGAATCATTCAAGGTGAGGGGGGAAGAACTCCCACCCTCCAACAAGTCCCCAGACTTGACCATTGTCAGACTTACCTTCCAAAGAAGAGCACTGTTAAGAATTTGGGGCAAAGCCATTCCTGTACAGATCCTTCTGTCCACCTGTCTGTCTATCTATACATCTATCTATCTATCTATCTATCTATCTTCAATCATCCATCTACCTACCTACCCTCCTATCTATTCATACATACAGTTATGATCATTTTATACATATACATACAGTTAAAAACCAAAAAAATTGGATGTTATTTCATACAGCTGAAATCTTTCTCTCTTAATTCTATATTATAAAAATTTTCATTGAGCTTATATTCTACAACTATTCAGCATCAGCATCATTTAATCAGCAAATATTGACTGATCACCTGCTGGGTGCTAGGTGCTATCTTAGGCTTGGGCACATAATGGTGAACATGACTACATTCCTACTTTAATGAATCATGCAATAAAAGTTCACCTTATGATATAACTATTCTGTTGCATAGAAGTGTCACATTTCATTTAACCAATGACCCAGTGGTTAAACCATTAAACCAATAATCAATGACAGGCATTCTTGATTATTTCAATTTTATTTGTTGTTACAAAAAATAGTGTAATGAACATCATTGAATATATATCTTTGCATACTCATGCTAACATTTTGTGGAATGGAAGCCTAGAAATAGAATTATTAGGTCACTCTCAGCATTATAATAGATACTGCTAATTTACCATCCAAAATATTGGACCAATGTTTTGATAGAGTTTGAATCTGCTCTATTTTCCCTAGCCTCTCCTGCACTTAATGTTATCAGTGTTGGGTATTCTTTCCCGATCTTTAAGGTGAAAATAATATCTCCCTGTTGCTTTTATCCACTTCTTTAGTAGGGAACAAACCTGAGTACCATTCCCCATGTTTGCTGGCTGAATGCATTTCTTTTGCGACTGGCTGCTCATGTCATTTATCCACTTGTTTATTGTTTGTTTGTTTCTTCTTGTGAATTAATATTGAGCTCCTAGTGTTGTGAACATAACAGATTCCTTCAAGGACCTTCCAGTCCAGGAGGGAAGGCAGACCTTGGGCAATGGTAAAAAGAAGCAGATGCCTCGGGGCGCCTGGGTGGCTCAGTGGGTTAAAGCCTCTGCCTTCAGCTCGGGTCATGATCTCGGGGTCCTGGGATCGAGCCCCATATCGGGCTCTCTGCTCAGCAGGGAGCCTGCTTCCCCCTCTCTCTCTCTGCCTGCCTCTCTGCCTACTTGTGACCCCTTCTCTCTGTCAAATAAATAAATAAAATCTTTAAAAAAAAAAAAAGAAAGAAGCAGATGCCTCCAAAGAAAGTGTTGTATCAGGTTCTGCAGGGGCGCATAACAGTCTGGGGTGGGAGTCAGCGGGGAAGGCTTCCAGGTAGAGAAGATATTTAATAGTAGTATTAATTAGTAGTAGTATTAATAATATACTAGTAATAGTAGTATTAATAAAGTAGTAGTATTAATAGAAGTGTTAATAATAGTATTAATTTAATACTGTTAATATTTAATAATAGAAGGAATTGGCCATGCGCAAGTTTAGCAGACTTAAACTCCAGGATAAGGATGTAGCAAGCATGATGATAATTACGAGCGTAGGGTTCAGCTTTATTATTTACTTACAAAATCCAGAGACTGATGAGACCAGGTGATATTAAGATTACAAAATAATTAGTCCTTACTAATATTAACAATAGTATGAATGATAGCCAATATTACTGTCATCTAGTATGCTCCAGATACTCCTATGAGCATGGCACATGTATTACCTCATTTAATTCTCCCTCAATCCCCTGTCTTAGGTACTATTTCATTATTCCCATTTTACTGATGACGAAACTGAGGCACAGCCAAGACTATGAAGTCTGTTCTTAGCACTCATGTAGCAGGTACGCCTTGAGTCAGTCTATTTCTGTTGTCTTCCCCTTAGGATCTACTTTTAGACCTGGGGCTTCATTAGGCTTCCATCCCATAGTTGCTGTGTGATGATGGTAGGACCGTGATTCTGAGCTTTAGATTCTTCTTCCGTAAAAGAAAAATAATGATGCTAATGGTACTTAACATCAATATACCACTTTCTGTGTCAGCTAGGTAAGTTGGGTTACATCTCAGTTAAGTAAAATAATGTTTATAATCCTAAAGGGTTATTTCTTGCTCATGCTACATCATTAGTCAGCTGGGACCTCCACTCTGCATCTCCTTTCTCTAGTGCTTTAGCTATTGGGGCTCCATCAAGGCGCTGGCACCACAGTCCCTGCAGAAGGGGGAAAGGGCATTATTACACTGTCTTCCACTAGCAGCCCCAGGCTTCCATTCAGCAGTAGTGCAAATTCTTCCTCTTCTACTTCATTGGCCAAAGCAAGTCATGTGACCATACCTGAGCTCCAACACCTGGAAAGACAGTCCAGCCAGGTGCATGGAAGAAAGAACAGAACCATGGATCGATTACCGTCATCCATGTGCCCACTCTGTTGTAAGCTTTTTCGTATAACAACTCTACTTGCCAACAACCCAGTGTAGGTACTGATTGCTGGGCCCACTTTAAGGATGAGAAAGTTGAGGCACAGAATGTTCTCTTGGCTAGTAAGTGGTAAAGCCAAGTTTCAACCCTGGGTCAGTCCCCTGGACCCATATTCTTGAAGTCCATTATAGTTACCCTACAGGGTTATCAGGAGAATAATAGAAAGGGACTTGAACAATGCAGATGGCCATAAGGAATATTCACATTGTTGCTGCTGCTTCCTCAGTGTTCTGGCCTCAGGAAGTCCTTAGGCAAGGAAATTGACTAGACTCAGCCCCTTCTAGCAGCCTTATCTCTCTCCACCACCCAACCAGAAAGACACAGGTTTCTTCACAAGGCGTTGCCTCCTTTGCCATGAATGGGTCCCGCCCAAACAACCCCGCACACAATCTTTTTTTCCAGTCCAGGTCCCATTAACCTAAAAATCTCAAGCAAGCGCGGTGAATCAAATGAATAAATATCAGTCACCAAAGGACCAGCTCTGTGAATAAGTCATGTAGCACAATGTAAAGTGGGATAACACGTTGTAAATTAATGTTGTTAAAATGAATACTTGATAGTAATCCCAAGGAAGGCTATTTACCATCAGCACTTGAAGCGACAGGAGCAGCGTGGAAGCCAAAGCAATTTGCATCGCATGGAAACACTCAGGTCTGCCACTGCTGCTGAATTCTCAAACGCTTTGGCTCTTCTCCATGTGCAGCGCAGTTTAATGTTTACCTAAAAAGCAACGGGTCAGGGAGGTGCTCTGTGTGCCTTGCAAATGGGCAATGATAGAGGTCAGTGGTGATGCATGAAGCAAAGCAAAGGAAATCTGTTTGAGGAGCCATCCCCCACCCCCATCCCCGGGCTACACACCTGGCTTTAATCCTCTCTGGAATCCCGTAGGAGAGTCCACCCTGAAGCTGGGTAAGAAGAGACACCGTCAAGACATCGCCTCTCTTCTGCGCTCTCTCTCTCTCTCTCTCTCTCTCTCTCTCTCTCTCTCCAGCCTCACTTTCTTGGTTGGGTTCCTCTGATGAGCAGCCTCCAATTTTTCAGATGCCGGGGTTTCCGTATGCCTTAGCAGACAGCTAAGGAGTGGTCTCTTCTATTCGTTTAAGTCTTCGGTAAAGATGATACGTGTCTCTTTGAAAAGTCATCCCGCCGAGAGCCCCGAGATCCTCACCGTCACCTTGAATGCTTTGGGTGCTACATAGAAAATGACACCTGTTACTGACCTTTTCTCCTTCATCAGTGCCTAACCTTGCCCTGATATCTTATCCTTAGAGTCCTAACACTATGTGTAGAGCCTCCCCACGTCACAGGCATGCTCATCTCGAGACAACTCAGGTAGAAAGAAGGCAACAAAGAGGAGGAAAAGACAAATGTATAGAGTGCACCCACTTCACGTGAGGCTGGCGGTCCCAGCTCCTACCCTCCTCTCCATAAGGCGGACAGCTCTCTCTACCGAATGCAAGGTCTAGCTTTACACATAGGCAGTTTTTATAGAACTTGGTCCTTGACTTCTTCTTAAGGGATTGTGAGGATAATAACTTGCTTGTTATCTGAAGAAGGAGAACCTGCCCCTCACCCCACTGCTATAATAAGAAAGTAACAATAACAAGCTCAAACCATTTAAACCTGTTCTTTTAAACCTAACTTTCGGGAGACGGGTAGTCGCACCTTTTGGGAGACCTACCAGAAAGGGCAGATGATTCCTCTTCTTGGTGTTCCTTCTCCCACACCCCAGCTTGAAAGAAAATTTGTGTAGCCTAGATAGAGTAGCCCATTGCTTGATTTCCCTTTGGTTAAGACCAGGATCTCCCAAACTTGAGTAAGACGTAGACTCTTTAGAGAGGAAAATAAGCACCATGGACCCCAATGGGACTACAAATTATTTTTATTAAAATGTTAATATACATAAATGTAAAATCAGATATAAAATGTTGTGCTTATGGTTTTAGCTAATTATGAAGCCAAAACAAATTAGAAATTAAACATAAACATCACTACAAATCCAATAAAATCCAAATTAAAACTATTAAATATGATGGACTGCGGTCTTTCGCTGAAATGAATCTCCTTTTTGCTGTCCTTTCATACTTTGGACTTTCGTGCATGTTTTCCTGAGGTGGGAGACCTCAAAGACCCGTGCTACCTCTTCCCTCTCTTTCTCATCACTTGGCATGAATTTATCATCTCGTGTGAATTGATGCACTGGATCCTTCTCTATTGTTTTCTGCAGAGAACAAAGGTAGCAGTCCTTGGAGCATGCATGGTGGTCAATAAAAAATGCAGAAGTCCTTTTTGAACTGATGTGGTTGAACTTGATTAGACGGTGGTCATCCAAATGACCCACCATGTGCTTCTATTGATTTCTTTTTGCTTGTCATTGGAATTGCATGTGACAATAAAAATTTCATTTAGAGAGAATAATGTGTATGGACCCTCAGGGGCTGTGGACTCTGGTTTGAATATAGTGTTCTAGATGTATTCTCCTAATGACCTTTCCATCTCCCTTGCCAGCCATCTTCCTTTGCCCCATGCCCCATGCCCCAACAGAGTGTGTTCAGTTTTAGAAGCCCAAATGGACAATCAGGATACCCAGGCTCTAGTTCTTATTGTAGCCCTTACTAGCTTAGATTCTAGCCAAGTCTTCTCTCAGATGTCTCCGTCTCTCCCAACCCAAGAGAAGCCACCACCTCCTTCCCCAACTGGAATGGCTCTCCAACATCCCAACCTCTTCCATCCTTGGCCCCTCTCCTACCCACTCTTCACCCGGCAGCCGAGGGTGGTCTCCTTAAATTATAAATGAATCATGTCACTTCCTTGTTTAATGCCCTTCCATCAGGATTCTAATTTTACTTAAAATAAAATCCATGTCCTATCAAGCTGTATGTGATCCTGTTCTCTCTGTCTCTCTCTCAAATGCTGTTTACATCTCACTCCCGTTTAGGTGGGTTTTTCTCTAGGTGGAACATTCTTGCTGCTTCCACCAGTCAGCCTTTCTCTCTCTGGTTTCTTATTTTCCTTCAGACCCCAGCCTAACTCCCTGCTATTTCAGGTGGATCTTTTCAGATCATGCTGCCTGGATTAAATTCCCACAAACGTTCTCTGTCTCTATCTTTGGTTAAACCTCCTCACATCACAGTTCAGTTATGTGACGTGGGTGTACTTTCCTCTTGGGTCTGTCTTTTCTCCACTGGGAGGGTAGAGATCCCGTGTGCCCTGTGATCCTAGCATTCCCCATACCTAGGGCAGTGCTGGCATGGAGTAGATATTAGATTATTTAATGATGTTTCTGAAGGAATGAAAGCCTTCTGGGATCGGGATCATTTTTCTGGGCTTCATGTTTTTGAAAGCTGTGAAGTGGAGCTAATAATATCTGCTTTCTTTGACAGTACTGGCCTTCCACAGAAAAGCCAGTTTTGCAATCAGACCATGTGCGAGGTACCGGGGACACAGAGCGTCTGGAACAAGTTCAAGGGGTCTTAAAGAGGGTCAAGTGCTGCAGACTTGAGGTCAAGAGCTAGGAAGAGGATGTGTGGAGTCGGGGCTGACTACTCTATGGAAAGCTTCGCCTCTCGGGCGCTAACAGCCCAGCACCCCAGGTGCCTTCTCTCCCCCGCTCCTGAAGGGACTGCTGTGATTCAGAACACAGTGTACTTTAGGTGTGCTCTTTGAATGATCATGGGCACGCACTTGGGAAACTCTAGGTCTTTCTACTACCTCTCCCCCCTTTGCCTCTTCTTTAACATAGCCTCTTGTATCCCCTCTCCCCAGCTTCATTCCAGAGATCCCTGTGGAGTGAATGTAGTTTGGTTCATCAGCTCATTCCTTCAGGGAACACATAAGGAGCACCTCCTATGTGCTGAGCTCTGTTTTGGGTGCTTCTGAGGGATTGAGAATTTTGCTTCTGCTGCTTCTGACCCTGATGTAGGCGTGAGGTTTGGTGTTCTGGTCCTTTTCTGCAGCATCTCTCCCTGACCCAACTCTGGCACATAATGACCATGTGGGAAGGTACAGGACTTAGGAACCTCACCTTCTTACCTCATTGTTCATTAACAGTGTGACATTGGGCAGGTCTCGTCACCTCTCTAAATCAAGGACTTCCTATTGTGACAAAGAGGGTTATAAATTCCTGCTCTACCTACTATTTTGGGTCCCTTCCAGCCTTGAAAAAGATAATGAATGTAAGGGAGCCGAGATGAAGTATGGAGCAAAATGAAAATAGAATTAACCGAATGATACATCTTACAACTGAATGGCTGTAAACTACTAACCAGAAGTAAAGAGAAAGAAATTAATGTCGATTACGTATTTATGGTGCTACGAAGCTCTGCTGGGCACTTACATCCAACACTGGGGCCTTCACCAAAAAAACATTTTATGAAGAGGAAACTGGGACCAGGAGTGTTTAGGTCACTTTTTTAAGATTGTGCAGATAGTGAGCAACGAGATGAGTCCTCAGACCAGATCCGGGTGACTTTTAAGGCCAGGATTCTCCCTGCTGCAGGCAGTCCAGAGCAACCAAACACCGTGTACCATTGTAGGGGGTCATTCAGCCGCTACTTAAATGCTTCCATATGTTTGTGGTCTGGTTTCTTCGAGGTCCTGACCCTGAGGACAGGTAGGATGGAGCCAAGGTCAGAACACCGCTCTATTGACAGCATTCGATTTGGTCGTGCCTCCATCCAGCTGGAAGGGCCCTCGAGAAGTCATGAATTTGCAGGCAACGGGGAAATGTCTGGAAAAACCAGTTTCTCCTTTTCGACAATCTGGGTTCCTCCGAGTCACTGTGGTGGGCTGTCAGCCTCCCTCTCTGCTGGAAACTCCATCACACTGACAACTACTTGCTGAATTCTGAGGACAGCTCCCCGTTCCATTGGTGATGGACTTCCGGGGTCACGGCTGCCTTGAGAGAGATGAAGCCTGTGGCTATTTGGTAGCAGCTAACACCCCAAATATCCTGAGCCTCATCGGTATTCATTCTCCCCCAGCACCGTGGATAGCTTCTGCAGACTCAAGATTATCTCAGCCTCAAAGCTAATAGAGTTAAACCAGCTGGTCAATTTAAACACGAGCAGAACCAGTGAGATGTTACTGTATTCTGAGGCGGTGCTAATAAACTTTAATAGATTTCAGCTAACAATTTGGTATAAATTAGACATTGCACTGCTGCTGAGGTAATAACTTTTGGCACTAAATAACAGAAAATCAAGCTCTGTGATGTGCTTCAAAAGCACCTTCATCGAGCCTCTGAGATTCAGGCAGATTTCACTATTGATTACCGCTTACTCTTCTCCCAGCTTTAAGAAAACAGTCAAGTGCTCCAAAATACACCCCCAAAGGAGCCCAGACTTTTTCTCCCACTGGCTCAATAGCTCATTTACATGAAGAGGTTTTGGAATCAAAATGGGGGACAAGGTGGCTGGGAGGCCTCCAATGGGTGAGTCAGGAGTCAAGAGGCTAGACGATCCTCTCAAGGGCAAGCGAACATTTGTTCATACTTTTCTGGAAACTTCCAGAATGTGCAGCCTGAATTTGTTTCAATTTGATCCTGTTTACCAATAGTACCTGTAATTAGCAAACTCTGTAATTAACTTGGGTTAGGCACTAGTCAACTGGATATGTAGCAGGAGTTCTGGATATGGCATTAGGAGAACTTGTGAGGGTCCCGGCTATGACACTAATTATCCATGTGATTTTAGGCAAGTTATTTAACTCACTGAAACTCATTTAACTTCCTTCACCTACCTGCCTTAAAAAATTATGCAGAGGCAAAAGGAAATGTGAGAATCCCTGAAGAGGTGTGTTGTAGGCAGGAAGCTCTATCCAAACGTAAGCTGTGAAGCACAATAGGGCCACATGACCTCATGTCATGCAGGGATCATGCAGGGATCCTGAGGTTCAGTGATGCCCTCATGGGCTTTAGAAATGGCTGGAACATTTGCTATTACATTATCCCCTACCCCTGGCACCCTGCGCTCTCTCTCTCCACTCTGTACATGTGGGACCTTCATAGACTTGGAACCACACTCAGGGCAAGCCCGGTAACTTCTGCATTGACCTTCACAGGGGCCAGGAGATTGTTCCAAGAACAGCCAGAACTCTGCATGAGGTCATTATGATCAAAACATTGACGATATTTCATTGCATCTAAGACATGATTATTTTTTCACAGTTTAATGTCCGAGTTGGGATGTGCCTCCCCATCACTGTCGGGCCAGAGTTTAATTAGTAGTATCTCTTTCTTTCTTGGTGGTACACAGTAATGGTGCATCTTACAAATGGGATCATCTTAAATGTGATGGTGTATGGGATTGTGTGCCTGTGACAAGTGACACACTCTGCAGAGAGTGGGGCCCCAGGAAGCATGTTCTCCCAGGGTGCCGGCCCCCTGCCTCAGTGGACTGCAGCAAGACAAGCAACCACCAACTGAACAGCAGAATCTCATATAGCGTTGTGTTTTGGAACAACGCAATAGGGAAAAATGACAAAGAATGCCTAGGGCCTTGGGCCACTATGGTGAGGATGGTCCTTGAAGGTCTCTCTGAGGAGGTGAATCTGAGTGCAGGAAAGGAAGTTACCTGATAAAAATGTTAGTGGGCCACTTCTCTGAAATTGGAAGACAAGATTCTGAAAGGGAAGTCATCTCCTGTGCCATGTTCTTACAAAGAGGGAATGTTCTCTGGGCACCCTTGGTCCCGTCTGGGGAAGGGAACTGGGTGGAGGGGGGTCAGGAGCAGGAGAGAGATTTCTCAAGTATTTACTTTAGTATTTTTCCCCCTGTGAACGTATTAGATAATAGATTTTTTTAAAGGATCTGAAGCCATCCCTTGGACTCGTGAGAAAATATTGAATATGTTGTAATCAATTAATGGGGTCTCCCAGGCACACAAGATAAAGCAGCGTCTGCTCAAGGGCTGTGCATTTCTTACCCCTGGACACTGGTCATGATATTCATCATTTATACCCCATGAAGAGAGAATTTCTCACTTCCCAGGGAGAAGATTCCAGGGCAGTTGTCAATGTCTTTCACGTTCCCCATTTTCTCCTCAAAACTCACCATGGCTACGTGAATGTCATAAAATGGGTTTTTCACAACTTCTCAGCTGTAAGAGGGAGAAATATAGACAAACCCATGGGGATCTTCCTTGTGTCTGCCTTCACGGAAAATAGGTGTTGGCATCTTTTTTTGCCGCCCCGGGGGAGCCCTCCTTGGGCTCCTTGGAGCCACGCCTTCCTCCCTCCTGTAGGAATTAGATAGCAGTTGTACAGCCCCCTCCCCCGTGTTTGGGACCTCAGCCGCCAGCAGGTTTTTAGACAGGAGAGGAGCACAGGTGTGGAGTCTCAGGATGAACCCGTTTTGATGCTTCTGCCTGGAAAAACTACCCTCGACAAACACTTTTGTTGCTCATACATTATCCGTTGGCTATCTACCCACGTGCCCATCTGTTGAGATGGCAATGAGCCTGGTCCCAGGCCCCAAAGCCAGCTCTATTAAACCTGGGTGCCAACCACCAGCGAGCTGGCTGCAGGAGATTTCACCCTCTCGGGATCCCTTCTTCTCACCTCCCCTTGAGAATACTGAGCCTCCAGCATACTTCTGACTTCCTCGCCTGCGTCCTGCCTGGAGGTACGACCCCCTTCAGAGAGCCCAGCTTGGGATGAGAAAGGCCTGTCCTCTGGATGGCGAGGCCCAGCCTAAGCTGAGACTCTGTGAGGAAGGGAAGAGGTGGTAAAATAGAGATATGAGCCTGAGTTGGGTGGGATCCTGCTTGCCTGCCCTGGGAGTCAAGGGGGGACATAAATATAGTTGATTCCACTGAATCTCATTTGTGTGAGTGTGAGAGTGTGTGTGGGTCGGGGGCAGACTGAATTTATCCACATTGTCAGTAATAAATCAAATGTTGTTATTCCACTCCCTTGTTCCAAAATGGGTTTGAAGGGAACAGATAAAATGCCAAGTGTCTGTAAGACCTGCTAACAAGGGCACGTTCCCATCTCCCATGTTACAGTGAGGCCCCAAAAGGCACCTGGCAGGGAAGAGAAGGAGGGTGAACTATGGTGCGTGGCTGGCACACAGTAGACACTCAAAGAAAGCTGTCAAATGAAGAAATGAGTAACAGAGGTCTCCTCACAGAGTCGTTGTGTGAATGAAATGTTATAAGTATGTTTACATTAATTTTTTAATACCTACTCTATGCCAGGCACTATTCTAGGCTCTGTGGAGTTAGTGTCTAGCAAGATAGACAAGATCCCTGCTCTTGGAGAGCTTATCTTTGATCAAGGAACAGAAAAATTCACCATGAAAACTACAGAGCTCAATCACTTTTCTTTTGCTCCCATGGAAAGCAGTAGAATGAAGGAGACTTGAATGCACATATATGGTAAGGGCCATTCATCTGTATTTGCCAGATGGTGTCCAAAGAAATTTCCCCTCCATAAACACATACACATGCATATATGCATATAAATGTACACAGTCTCTCTCTCTCTCTCTCTCTCTCTCACACACACACACACACTATCTTCTTGGACTTGGAATGCTCTTGAGTTATATATTATTTTTTTCCTATAAAATATGCAAGATACAAACCCATGTGACCTGACTGGGGGTCTGGTCAAGAATCCATAGATCTCATTTTGTGTGGAGCAATTGTCAGGTCACTACTTCAAATCAGAACCTATGAGCATTACTTTTCAGTACCCAAACCTGGGTCTGATCCTGGCTGCATCTGGATCATGCTTCTGGGTCATGTCCCACTATGTATCTGCTCTAGAAAACTAAAGAAATGGACAATGACTACTATAGAGTCAGGGTGTGTGAAAGATGGACATTAGAGAAATTCTTAGATGGGAGATGGGTTATATCCCATTTCCTCTATGATCTCATTTGCCCTAGAGATTCTGTGATGCCTGGAACATTCCAGAGCTCTGATCTCCTTAGGCTGGTTAGGTGGTAGGAGTTGGAGGGTGGACCCTTGACCATATGGTTGAAGTCATTTGGATGTCAGAGAGAGAAGACCAACTACAATTGAGGGACTGTACTCAGGAAAACTTCATCTCCTATGAGGTAAACACTGAGTCTCCTCTCTCACGTATTTGGACCACTCTGACATGTCTAATACCCAAATTATTCATTAGTAGCCCATCATAGTGTTGCTGTGGTGACTGTCTCCCATTATGATCAGCCAGATTATATAAACAATGTGAAGATCTCCATGGCTGACAAGTAAGTGCCCAAGGGAGCGAGAAGATCTGTTTCCACAAGGTACTGGGATGGAGGCTGATCTTGAGTCCAGTCAGCTCTGGGAATGGTTGCAGGGATAATCTGCTCCATGAAGATAAGGATCTTGTCAGTCTTGTCCATCCTTATACCATCAACAGCTATCACAATGCTTGTACAAAGTAGGTACTCAATAATAGTAGATGAATGAACGGCTGCATTAATGAATAGTTGCAAATTTTCTCTTCCCCACAATAAAGTGAAGGTGGTAGGAATATAAATGGGGCTTCTAAGCCTAGTGCAGAAAAACTGGTAGTGTTGGTGGTGGTGATGGGGAGAGGATACTTATCACTAAGAGATAACACACTACCGTGGGTAGGTTGGAAAAGTCCAGCATAAATCAAATTGTCAAAGACTAGAAAGAATAGTCATCATCAATGTGTTGAGAATATCAATAAACCACTTCCTTCAAGCTTTGTAGAAGCATGATTTGGTACTACCTCTTTGGAGAAGAATGTTGGAAGTAAGTTTCAAAAAAGTTTAAATATATGCAATAGTATAGCTGGGCCCAGCCAAACTGGTGTGCATAAACTAGTTTAGCAGTTTTTCCTGAGGAGGAGATATCTGAGCGTGTGCCTGGTGTTCGTTTCACTACTAGGGTGATCACCATGCCTTTTTTTTTTTAAAGATTTTATTTATTTATTAGAGAGAGAGAGAGAGAGATCCCAAGTAGGCAGAGAGGCAGGCAGAGAGACAAGGGGAAGCAGGCTCCCTGCTAAGCAGAGAGCCCGATGCGGGGCTCGATCCCAGGACCCTGGGATCATGAACTGAGCCGAAGGCAGAAGCTTTAACCCACTGAGCCACCCAGGTGCCCCACCATGCCTTGTTTAACCCAGAAAAACGTCAGAAATAGCTTAAACATCCTACAATAGAGGGCTGGGTGAGTAAGTTGTAGTCTTTCTCTATCCTGGAATACCATGCTTCCATTTAAATGATATTGTAGACACGTACTTGTCAACACAGAATCTTGGGTATTCATGAGAATTAGGTAACAGAGACCCAAAGAAGTGTTGTTGTAACAAAGAAGGAGTTAGTATCTTTTTTATGTGAAAGTTCACGGCTATAAGGTGGCTCTTCAGTCTTCTAGAATTGAGCTTCCTGATTTCTGCTGTATCAGGACTGGTAAAAACCCTTGGCACTGGGTAGCTATCAAAGAGTTATAAGTAACATATGAATTTCCTCTACACTGGTCGTTCTTCATAACGATGCCCTCATTCTTCTCAACAAAATTTGGATTTGTTCTTGTTTATGTGACTTGTACAAACTCAGGCAGTGCTGACAATCAGGTTGGAAATATGAGACGCTAGATTGTCATGACTCTGTCCTGGTGATTAACCAGCTTTAAATTTGTGTCGGCTCTTTCACTTCTATTATATTCTCAATAAATAGTCAAAGTTTGGGGAAAATAATAAAGAGTCAAAGTTTGACACCACAATAGTAAATGAAAGGCATATTTGCATTCTGAATTAGGTTTGTTTTAGTATTTCCCAGCATAGTCCCGTGTGTAATTATGTTGGGTGATCTCTGAGCCACCAAGAAGTGATTGTAAAGATTTTCTTTACAAGCCCAAATTTGCAGCCTTCTATGAAAGAGAGGCAGCATTTGCTCATTAGGATGGACCCTGTAGCAAGGAAAGCATCACCAGTCTTACTGGAACACTCAATTCAATCAAATTAGGTAGGAGAGCATTACTTCAATACCAGCTTTGCAAGGCCCTGGCCCCAAGCCAAAATAACTGTCACTAAATGTTGACTATGATTACTTCCAGGAGGCAATAGAGTTCTGGGAATCCGGGTGGGGCGTGGGAATTCGGGGCTCCCAAAGGACTGAAGTCAGTGGGGGATATGGTGACATGTTAATGGCAGGCAGAGCCTGAGTTAATG
>CM052803.1:22828968-22853107 GCA_028533885.1 Nasua narica | reverse complement strand
AGAGTCCCACCCCAGACACCCAAGCTGGGATTTCAGGGTGACATGCTTTCTGCGTGGGTCATGGCAGCAGGAAGCAAGGGAGGAAGAAAGCAAATCCCAGAAAGCTGTACACCCCACTTGTCTCAGAGAAGGCAGATGGGTCCAAGGCCAGGCAAGAAAGGAGGGTCATGAAGGAAGTCACAGACCCTGGCCCCCAGCCCACTTCCTATCAAAAGGACGGCACAATGGGATAAGGTGCTTGCTGTTTTGTAATAACCTTTGATAATATCCAAAGTGCTTTACAACGGACTTCACTTTCACCTGGCATCCTCACAGGGCTACTAGAATGGAGCCAACCCCACCCGGCTTCCAGAAGCCACTCCTCCAACACTTGTTCGAAAACTTTTCCCTCAGTACCTGAGAGTAAACACAGCACTGTGATGTCCTACACATCAGACTTTGGGGGTGGCATACATTCTGCTCCCTCTGTGCATGGGGACAACAGCCATGCCCTGCCCAGGGTGTGTGGGGTGCTGGGACAAGTGGGAAGAAGGGGCGCTTGCCATGCTTTCCTCCAAAAGGCATGCTGGACTCTTGCTAGGTGGTGCTCATCGAGGATCTTCCTTCTCCTCTTTCCTTTCCCAGCTGCTTCCCCCCTTTTCTTCTTCCTTTGTCTCTTGCTTCTTTCATTTCCTTTCTAGAAAAGAAAGCCCAGTGTGGTAGAACAAACACTGCCCAGGAACTCAGGAGACAAAGTCATCACTAGAAAGGAATGCAAGATGCTGCCTCCAAAGCAGACAGCCCCAGCTCTGTGCTTCTGTTGCCGACCAGCCAAGTGGACTTCTTTCTAGATTTCAGCCCCATGCTGTAAACACAGGGCAGAGGCACTTGTTTATGGGTTCAGCGCTTTTGAAAAGACAATTATTTACAATTCTGACTATTTTTGAGCCAGTACTTTCACAATGGTAGATTTTACATTTTTTTTTAAAGATTTTATTTATTTATTTGACAGACAGAGATCACGAGTAGGCAGAGAGAGAGGAGGAAGCAGGCTCTCCGCTGAGCAGAGAGCCTGATGCGGGGCTCGATCCCAGGACCCTGAGATCATGACCTGAGCCAAAGGCAGAGGCTTTAACCCACTGAGCCACCCAGGTGCCTCTAGATTTTACATTTTAAAGAACTCAAGATCATTGGCCTTCCTTGAAAAACCAAATATGGCCACACTAGACTTACTTGGTCTTTTTTTTTTTTTTTTAAGATTTTGTTTATTTATTTGACAGAGAGAGAGTGAGCACAAGCAAGGAACAGCAGAGGGAGAGGGAGAAGCAGACTCCGCCCTGAGCAGGGAGCCAGATTCGGGGCTCAATCCCAGGACCCCGGGATCATGACCTGAGCCAAAGGCAGACACTTAACTGGCAGATGCTTAACCGGCTGAGCCACCTAGGTGCCCCTCACTCTTACTTGGTCTTACACCCACCCTGTTTCTGGGTTTGTTAGAGGCTGGGAAAAGATAAAACCCACAGATACCTCCAAAGCTCCTAAAAATGCATATGGATAGTATCTTGGTTTCACTGTGTGAGAAAGACAAAAAACAAAAAACAACAAAAACCCGAAGCAAAACAAAAGGCCAGAATAGCCTGACACTGACCTCAGACCACGGCAGAAATGGCGGTGTCTCGAGCGCACAAATTTCCAGGTGCCTTCACACATGGGAGCCCACGGATTCTCTGACCCCAGGAAGCATGGATGCCCACTTCTGCTTTGCTGGTTGCACCATGAGGAACCTGAGAGGCAGGGGGATGAGGTGACTTGCCTCAGGTTACAATGCTATTATTGTCAAGGGCTGACTCAAACTTGGGGTTTGCTTCTGCCCGGTGCTCCTTCCCCTCTACCAGGAAGTTTCCCCGTCTCAATTTAAATACTAGCTATTGGGTGCCTGGGTGGCGCAGTTGGTTAAGCGACTGCCTTCAGCTCAGGTCATGATCCCGGAGTCCCGGGATCGAGTTCCACATCGGGCTCCCAGCTCCATGGGGAGTCCGCGTCTCACTCTGACCTTCTCCTTTCTCATGCTCTCTCTCACTCTCTCTCTTTCCTAATAAATAAATAAAAAAAAATAAATAAAATCTTTTTTAAAAATAAATAAATAAATAAATAAAAAATAAATACTAGCTGTTTTCCCCACAACTCTAACTTGGCAGCTGTGTAGAGCAGCTACCACTAAACACATTTCAACAGATGAGAAAACTGTAGCCCAGGGGACATAGGAGCAGAGCAAGTTGTCTCTAGCATGATTGGAGGGCTTGCGGGAGGGATGGGTATCCTCTCTCTCCCCTTACCTCTCCTCTCTTCCTCTCTCTCTCTTGATGGGGGTGGGGGAGACCCTAATACACTCCCCCCTCCTCTTTTTTTTTTTAAGGGGAGAATAAAGGGGCAGGGAAAGGAAAGACCAAAAGTACCAAACACCAATCTTACCCGCTTTGCAAATTTGGAAAGAGCCATCCTGGGTCCTTTCTCTTTTTCTTCCCTTCCTCCCTTTTCTTTTCACTCTGAAGACAAAAGAATTATCTAAGGACATTTTAGATGTTCTCAAAACACTGCATGGATTTCCCGGAGATTCTTATCAGAATGTTAAAAAAAGGCAGAGCAGGATGATGACTTCTACTTCCCAAGTTAGGACACTGAATCAGCGAAGGAACGAACAAGTCCAGCTTCACTCACTGGCTTAGGATGGAGGCTCAGAGGGAACCCCAGACTCCTTGGGATCTCAGACGGAGCCAAGCTAAGTCTCTCAGAAGAGGTGTTGCTTCGGTCTGGGGAACATCTGTAATGTGCTAGGTATCTCCTGGGTGCTTTAGAGACAAAAATCTCATAAATGCACCAAGTATTCCTGGGAAGGCATATTGGTATCTCTGTTTTCCCACTGAGGAATCCGAGGTGGGCCAAAAATGTCTAGAATGCTGCCAAGGTCATCCCACAAGCCTGGGTCTAATTCCAAAACCCACATTCCCTCTACCGCACTGATTTCATGGTAAAACAAAAAAGTCCAAAATACTGCCCTCACTCCACCACTAATCCTATGAGTCTAGGCCTTTCCTTAATCCATTTATACCCAGTGACCCATCCTGGGTGTCTGGGGGTTTCCTGTAGGTCCCCTGGGGCTGTCTGAAGGATAGACCACGTTTTGCCATCAAAGAAGCTTCAACAATATCATCAAAATCCTACATAGTAGCCAGTAATTCACTGGAGTCACCTCTCTGTTCCCTACTCCTCTTAGGCTGTCATTTTTAATGTCCCCTTGAAGGGAGTAAAGCCAGTTGAAACTGAGCAATGAACATTCAGGAAGCAAAAAACCCATGCCACACCCTTGACATGGTGTACTAGGGAGGAGGAAGTAAACATTAACCAGAAAGCAAATACGGAAACATCAGAGAGGTGGTGCACCAAGCAAAAAGCAAGTGAAGCCTGGAAACAGTAGCTAAGCTCATGGACTTGGAAATCAGCCAAAGTCTGGGTTCAAATCCCTCCTTTGATACTTACTAGCTGCCTGGTATTAGGCAAATCACTTAACTGGTTTTTGCCTTAATTTTCTTTGTAAATCTAGGGTGATAATGATACATTCCTCTGAGTCTTGTTATATAGATTTGATGTTCTAATGTATAGAACATGTTTGGGAGAGTGCCCGGCATTATTATGGGCTCAATCAATGGGAGCTCTTATTATACGCAATCAAACTGCAATTAACCTATTTTCAGGCTCTCTCCTCTTAAATTTCTTTGCGATGCTCATATTTCAAGAAAAAGGTCACATCAGAGTTTTTATTATAGTATTCTTTTTCAATTTCTAGAGCATGTTCGTGGTCACTACTGATGCAAGCTAAATCTCCCACGATGTGACTACCAGCTTTAGCCAAATAAGAATGGCTCCTGTAGGGCCCCTGGGTGGCGCAGTTGGTTGAGCGACTGCCTTCAGCTCAGGTCATGATCCCGGAGTCCAGGGATCGAGTCCCACATCGGGCTCCCAGCTCCATGGGGAGTCCGCTTCTCACTCTGACCTTCTCCCTTCTCATGCTCTCTCTCACTCTCTCTCTTTCCTAATAAATAAATAAATCTTTAAAAAAAAAAAAAAGAATGGCTCCTGTATGATAAGCAGGTGACACTAGTAAGCACAGAAGAGAGTGATGTGTCCACTGGACTCCACTTATGGAAGAAAGAAGGTGGACAGGAGACCAACAGGTCTTGAGGAATATGTGCAGAATGGACTTGGGGGAGAAAGCCAGCCATGCCCCGGTCCTGGAGGGGGTCAATACCGGTCAACCTATAACAGGCAGAAATGGGAACTGGCGGAGATTGGGAAGCAGCAGCCTCAAGACTTGGAGAAAAGAAGCCGCTTGTTCATAAGAGGCAGGATGAAAGCAGACACCAGTCCTTCCTAAAAAGAGAAAATGAGGGTATCCGATAGAACAGTGCATGGTGTCTGCAATTAATGCGGCGATTCTGGCCCCGTACAAAGGTCTATTGTGCCATTTGGGATACGCTATTATGAAAAAGGATCCTGTGCCATTAGCGGGGCCCAGTGCAATACGGTCCAAGTGACCGGGGGCGCAAAGATTCCTGGGTATTTGAAAAGGGAGGTGAAAGCAGGCTGGTACTCTCCAGGAAAGGAAAGACTGAGATGTGGGGATTCATGGAGAGACATGGCATCCTGAAGACAAAATAAAAGCTAAAAAGGATACTGGAGTTCGTCGGTCTGTCTCCCTGCCTCTCTGCCGCTTCCTCTGAACCTACGTGAAAGCAGGACAGTCCAAAAGTGGTATTTATTAACAAGGGCATTTAATTTAGGGGCATTTAAAAAATGCTAAACACTGGGGCGCCTGGGTGGCTCCTAAATCAAGCGTAGGAGTCTTGATTTCAACTCAGGTCATGACTCAGTGTCCTAGGATTGAGCCCTGCATCAGGCTCTGAGCTCAGTGAGGGGTCTGCTTGAGATTCTCTCTCTCCTTCTCCTTCCCCTCGCGCTGCTCAAGGATGCGCCTTTTTTCTCAAATAAATTAAAAAAAGTAATAAACATTTACCTGGGAACCAAACAGAGAAAAGAGAGAAAGAGAATGCTAAATTGTGGAATTAGGGCAAGAAGTGCCTACTAAAGCATTCTGGTGACTTCGGAATAGCATCAAATAGTCGGACAACAGGAGAAAGGAAAGCAAAAGATATTGAGCAACTGATAGTTTCAGAACTGGCTTTGAGGTCAAACACCTCGACCCTCACTCCTTAGCTGTGGGACTTCGTGCAAGTCCCTCAACTTCTCTGAGCCTCAGGAACAATGCAAGCCCTGACCGCGTTGTGTTTGGGGGAATGTAAGAAACAATAATGTGTTTGAAATACCTAGACTAGGGCCCACCATGGAATGGGTTCCCACAGAATGGTGGTTGTTCTTACAGGTATTATCAGTATTGGTCTATGGAGCACCCCCGGAAGAGGGGTCATGTCTTACATGTGAGGAAATCAAGGCTCAGAGAGGTTGAATAATTTGCCCAGGGTCACACAGGCAGTAAATGATGGCTCTTGTACTTGATCCCTGGCTTGTGTGACCTGCTCCCTCCCGGTCCTGCTTCATGGTAGCTGATAAAAGGAAAGACAAAATCCTTGCTTAATCTCTGCTTAATCCATGTGTCTTTCATAGATAATACATGTTTCTAAAAACCTAACTCGTTAGCACATGGTCTCTACATGTACATGGTTTCTACACCTCTGAGGGCTCTGCAGTCCACAGTAAAAACTTGGCTTGTATTTAGGGATCCTAGGGAAACAAACGGCTTTGGAAGTCAAAATAAGTGGGGCATGGGGATTGTTTGAATTATAAATGGATAAAAGTAGCTTTTAAGACAATGGTGTGGAGAGACCTGTTTCTGTTATTTGGCAAGTGACTATAGAGCTTCTCTGAAGAGTCATAAAGCTTCTCTGTGTGTGGATATGTTCCTGCCTTCAGCAAGCTTACTGTCCCATAGGGGCATCTATATACACAGCTGCTCTTCTTCTTTTTTTTTTTTTTTAATTTTTTATTTAAATTCAATTTAGTTCACATATACTGTATGATTAGTTTCAGGGATAGAATTTAGTGAGCAAGCTGCTCTTTTTATCCCCCATTCCTCCTTACCTGCTTCCCAGCTCAGAGTCTAGGTTTTGTTCAGGACAGTCTGGCTCCAATAATGGATCGTGCTTAGCCTGAAGCAATCTGGACAACCCATTCTCTTGTGCCAGTGATAGGCCACGGGTGGGTGTGTGTCCCAGTTTTAGCCGTGAGATACAACCAAATGTCCGCAGGAAACTTCTAGGAGCTCTTTCTCTGGCCAAGAGAAATCTGTGAAAAGAACACTTCTCCCATGCCTGCTTTTTTCCTGCTTGGTGTGCTGGTGTAAAGATGTGATGCTTGGAGCCACAGCAGCTGTGTTGCGGCCATGAGGGGAGACATTGCTGATACATTGAAAATCACCGCTCAGGGAGACAGAAGGACCTAAGTTCTTGGTGGCATTGTTAAACTGCTGTGCCAATCCTGGAACCAGTTACTTCCGTATACCTTGCTATGTTAAGTAAACTAAATGTTTTTACTGCCTAAACTGCTACTACTTGGGGTTTCCATTACCAGATCAATAATATGAGACTATCTGAGAATGGGACCTGGTTATGTGTGTTTTAAATACTTCTAATTCTCCCTAATAAGGGTTCAGAACCACTCTTCTATCCCATGAAAAGCTCAAGCATCATGAGAAGTGTTTGAACTATTTAGAAGAGGAAGAGACTTCTTTCTGGGTGGATTATCAGCGAAAACATTTGTGAGAAGGCAGCTTTTGGTTTGGTCTGGGAAGATGGGTAGACTCTGAGCCTATGAGGATAAGAGAATGTAGTACTGTGGGGAGCAAAGCCCTGAGAAGCACAGGCTGTGTATGGGATGCACAAATAGCACAACTTGGCCACATCACAAGGTGTGAAAAGTAGAAGATGAGGCCAGAATGATGGTGTGGGGCCGGACTGGGTGTCGGCTGGCAGTTTAACGCCATGCTAAGGGCTTGGTGCTCAACATTGAGTTAGTAGCCGTAGATGATGAAAGAGAAGTATAAGACCCAGCCTGACCACTGAAATGCTTCCAAAGCAGTAGGGGTGTCAAGGATTACTCATGTGAAACTCTCAGGAAAACAAATATGCCATATATAATTAAGCTCCCCAGGTGACAGTACAGAGAAATAGCCTTAGGGTGTCAGAGTCGGGAAAGAATGGTGTCGGGCGGATCAGGATCATGAAATTGTAGGATGTGAGATGTGGAAAGATAGCTACTGGCTCAGTGTCTCACTTTCGAAGTGATATGGGAATTCCATCTATGCCACTCCTGGAAACTGAGTCATTGGACTCTGGCTAACCTCTTCTGGGACCAAGACTTCACTAGTCGGCATCTATCATTAGACAGTTTCCATGATCATTCTGTTGTTTTCATTACATCATCCCAGAATCAATCTTTTTATAACTACAGCCCACTGACCCTTGTTTTGCTCTCCTCGCCTTGAATTATTGGTTCTACTAATCTGTAGTGTTAATACATTCAGTCCCTTCCTGTGGTTTCAGAGTGAATAGAGGGTATTTTCCTGACCCTTGACTTCGGGATGGCTTGATCTAAGGTATTGGGATGTTGGTGGATGTCATGCCAGCAAAGGCTCTCAATGTGTGTGTCCATTTGGGGAATGCCCTCTTGGCGCTCTTCGATCACTACGAGAAAAAATGTTCCAAGGGGCACCTACTGATTTCCAAAGAAAAAAAACACGGGGAACAAAGCGGACCCAAATCATGACCTGAATCCAAGCACAGAGGAGCCTACATCAGATCTAACCAACTCCAGCTCACCTGCAGATATGCAAGAGGTAGATAGATGTGGCTATAAGCCTTAATGTGGCAATAGCTAAGACATACAGCAAGATATACTTCCTTTTACACCAGAAAGCTCTTCAAATAGATGGAGGCCACTAGTATTCCCTGAAAATATTATCATTTTGTTCTCATATATCCCAGTGCTGATAACTAGTCCTTGTGTGGCATACATTCCAAATCTAATTGCTCACTCTAACACCCAGGACTGAGCACGAGGTACTCCAGATGTAATATGCCCCTCGCAGAACCTATTACGATCATTGCTGCCCTTCAGTGGAAAATACTACTTTATTACTGCACCTAAAATTGTTTTAAATAAAAAAAAAAAACATTTCCGTTGTTGGATCGTATGGAGCTTTGGGTTAATTAACCCTCTGATCTTTTCGGTCTCAATCACTGTCAAACCGGCTCCCCGAACCTATACTTACACAGTTGACTTTTTTTTTTGACATTAAATACAGATTCTCTTACTCTTAAATTGTATATGGCTGATTTTAACCTCACAGACTGGCCTGTCAATGCAATTGGAATCCTTATTCTGTCATCAAACCCATCAATTGTTCCTTCCTTAGTTAGGCCATCCATAAATTTGGCATGGCCGCCTGCCCTGTCCTCCTCCAAATCATCACGAGAAAGAATATTAAAGACAGCAGGGGTAAAGACAGGAACCTTATGGTGTATCTCCAGAGACTTCCAGACTGCAGATAGTAGAGTTGGTCGAAATCCATAACAAATCCCTTTGTAACCATATAGTCCTCCTATCTGTGTTTTGACATGTTGTTTACAAGAATTTTTAATGAGTGACATAGCCAGAGGCCTTGCTTAGATCAATACTTATCAGTGACGTAACTTGATCCACAATGGAAATTGGTTGGAACCACACGATCTGCTTTGGAAAACCGACAGCGAGTCTTAGTAATTAGTTCTTTCTTTTCTATGTGCTTCCAACATGGTTTAATAATTTCTACCATATAACTGTCAGGAAGCAGCTTCGGAATGTCTCTAGTCTTGAAAGTCCATCTTTAAAAGTTTTCATGAAATTTCTCACTGATGAAGTAGTGCCATTTGGTACAATGTGCTCTAAGACGATGTGTCTTATCAGACACTCCCTCTGGACTTGACCTAGTTTTTCTCACTGCCTCCTGGACCGGAGGAATTGTGCACCACCCCAAATCCAACTTGGCCTTGCCAGTAAGGGGACAGCAAGCATCGTGGTGGTTATGAGAATGCACTACCTAGGTCCCTTAGGGAGGGGAGTCTAATTGACGGACAGCCCTAGCTGCTCTTCCTTGAATCTAGCACCACCCCTCTGCTGGGGCCACCCTTCCCACAGGCTGCTCCCAGCCCATGATGGAGCCTCGCCTCACCAGAACTCTAAGGCAGGTCTGTTCTTCAGAATGTGAGACTCTTCTGATGGATAACCTCGGCCTACCTGAGACCCCCTTGGAACTACCCTACAGCGCAAGACCACCCAGCTCTCTCCTCCCCAGACTTGCTTCACCATCCGATGGCTCTCCCAGTTTTCTCCAGCCCCCTCCCTATTCTCACTCACCAGTAAATCTCCTGCTTGTTAATCCTGTCCTAGGGTCCTCCTTCTTGGAGGAACTGAACTAGCAAAAGCATCTATTATGGGGATAAATTTAATCTATAAATACAATTATTTGATGCTTGCTTACCACTTAGGCTCAACTATGAAAGTACGGATTAGTTCGGAGGTATGTTTCTCTTTGGCTGACCGTTAAATCCCGGCGCCTCCTACAGGGCCTGGCACATAGTGGGGACTCGGTAAACACTGATTTGACAAATGAACGAAACCATTGAAAATACAGTGAGTTATGAAAATGGAAGGTATGGTTACATGTAATGTATGCTTGTCCTGACTATAGGTTATACTAATTGCAACATGAACACTGGAATGGGGGAACATCCCCTGGTGAATAAGGTGAATAAACATTATGACAAATTCAGCCAGTCCACGTAGTTCATGTACAATTTTTTTTTAAAGATTTTATTTATTTATTTGAGTGAGAGAGAGAGAGGGAGAGAGAGAGCACGAGCAGGGCGTGGGACAGAGGAAGAAGCAGACTCCTGGCTGATGAGGGAGCTCTATGTTTGGGGCTCGATCCCAGGACCCTGAGATCGTGACCTGGGCTGAAGGCAGACACTTAACCCACTGAGCCACCCAGGTGCCCCATGGGGTGATTTAAGAACCTAGAATCGGATCACATTTCAATCTGGTTGTTCTCCCAGCCCTGATAGTTTGGTACTGGAGAACACACTAAGAGAGTTCATTCTAAATACTGTCTGAGATGGACAACCCCCAAAGCAGCACACGATTGAAGGTAATTGACAAAGGAGTTTTCAGAGCTGACCAGCTTGAAATCTACAATAACCTGGCTTAGCATCTGTGACAACTCTCATTCCCTCTCCAGATTTGGATGTTCCCGTCTGCACCATGATCAGGCTGGCCTTGGGATTCTGAAGCACTTCTAGCTTGGGCAACTCTGGATTCCAAGGGGGAGTGGACCGAGGTCAGGGGGGAAGTTATTTGTTTTTTACTATATTCCCAGTATCTACCAAAGTGCCTGGGACTTAGGAGACTCTCCATAAATCTTGCTTGAATGAATTAATGAAAGCATGAATGGAGGACACCTCCTCTCTCCTCTGGGTACACAACATTTCGGGGCCCCAATCTGTGCAGCAGGGAAGGCAGGAAGCAGCTGTTTACCTTTGAGGGAGCGGCTGGGTGATGTGCCTATGCAAACAGCCATTTACCCAGGTGTCAAGAGGAGAGATGGAGAGAGAACACACAGTTACTCCTCTCCTCACGGTAATGATCCAGAAATCCCAGCCTGCCCCTCTGCATTTTTCCAGGCACTGCTGGAGTGGGGGGCCCATTGTTTTCTGACCAGGCATGGGGCCAAGCAAGACTCCCTCCCTCATAAGTCCCATTTGTGCCCCAAGTCACCCCCTCCCCAGTGACTCTCCAGGGTCGATACCAGCATCCAAAGTTAATCCTACTCTTAGATGTGGTTTTCTGCTTGCTGTCTGTATCCTTTCCATTCCACTAGAATGGAAACACCTTGAGAGTCTATTACTTGTCTTGTTTATTGCCCGATCTCTGTAGCTGGAGGAGTGTCTTGGACTTGGTGGGCCTTCTCAGTAAGTAGATGTCCACTGACTAGTAGGCGGGTGTGCTCCAAGCCTGGTCTGGTGAAATCACCAGCCTGAAATTCCCACCACTAATGTCACCTCTTTGTGTATGTCAGCATTCTTGACTCAAACATGACATAATCATTCTCACAGTTTTTGTCCTAACTCCTACTCTTACTTAGTACAATTCTCTCCTTCATCTCTCCTCTGTAATTTAAATACATTTAAACCATACATTGTATGTCGTGACTATAAATGGAGACCAATATCACTTCCCATAATTAGAAAGTAACCATAAATGTGAATACAATGATCATGAACCTTAGTGCCAAGGGGGTGGCGAATGACACACTATTTCAACATATTGTTTCCTTTGTAAAACTAGGTATTTTATTGTTTGCATTTACAAATGTTATTTTGATACACGGTCCACAGACTTCACCAAACCTCCCAAGGAGGTTGTGACATCTTCCTTAAGATCCCTGGAAAAGAGGGGCGCCTGGGTGACTCAGTGGGTTAAAGCCTCTGCCTTTGGCTCAGGTCAAGATCTCAGGGTCCTGGAATCAAGTCCTGCATCGGGCTTTCTGCTCGGCAGGGAGCCTGCTTCCCCCTTTCTCTCTACCTACTTGTGATCTCTTTCTCTCTGTCAAATAAATAAATAAAATCTTTTTAAAAAATTAAAAAAATAAAGGATCCCTGGAAAAGAGATACCAAGATACAGTCTGCCAATGGTACAAGTTTGAAGTCTTCTTCATTAAAAAGGGAAATCCAGTCATGTTAGGATAGTGTGAAAGACATGTTAGCACGGAGCTGATACCCTCCATGACATAATCAGAAGGACTAAAAGAGGACAGAAAAGGAAAGGACTTTTTAGATGCAGTTTAGTGTCTGCGTGCCACATTAAGTTGCCTTGGTTTCAGGTAGAGTCTTCTGAAATCTCAAGTCCTTGTAGCTTCACTGTGCATTTCCCCAGTGACCAACAAGGTTCAACATTTCCCGTGTGATTGTTGGACGTTTGGATACCCTCTTTGTGAAGTGCCTGTTTAAATTTTTTTCCACTTTTCTGTTATTTTTCTTTTCTATTTGTAGGAATTTACATATAATCTGTATATGACTCTTTTAGTTTTAGTATTTCAAGTTCATTTATCACTCTGCAATTTGCTTTTCTACTCTCTTAAAGATGTCTTCTTTTTTTTATTTGTATTGTTTTAGTTAACATATAATGTATTATTTGCCCCAGGGTACATGTCTGTGAATCATCAGGCTTAAAGATGTCTTCTAATGCAGATGAATTTCTCTATTTTCATGAAGTCCAAAGTACCAATCTTTTCTTTTATACTATTGTCATGTTAAGAAAGACTATTCCGGAAAGCATAAAGGCATTTGCCAAATTATATTCTGAAAACTCTATTATTTTACCTTTCAATGCACATCGACAATCCACTTTGGATGTACAGGATGAGGAATAATCAAAGATTCTTTTTTTTTCTTCATATGATTTTTTTTTTAGGAGGGGAGCGGCAGAGGGAGAGGAAAGAGAGACTCTTAAGCAGCCTCCTTACCCAGTGGGGCTTGATCTCACAATCCTGAGATCATGCCCTGAGTCAGAATCAAGAGTTGGAAACTAAATTGACTCAGCCACCCAGACGCCTTCTTCATATGAATTTTAAGGCTTCAGAACCATTTTCTGAAAAGACCATTTTTTTGCACTGCTCTACAGTGTTACCTTTTCCATAAAATTAGTGTCCACATGTGTGTGGGTCTCCTTCAGTCTCTCCTTGCATCAATACCACACTATCTTCATTACTATAGCTTTATAATAAGTTTTATCCCTGATCACGTGCTTCTGCAACTTGTTCTTTTTCACAATGGTCTTGCTATTCTTGGACATCTTCATTTTAATATAAATTTTGAATCAACTTGTCAGTTTCTTAAAAAAATTTCTGCTGAAGTTTGGTTGGTATTGCATTTATTCTGCACAGAAATTGGGGGAGAGTAGATGTCTTTACAACACCATACCATTGTTTTTAGAGCTTTCTTCTTAAAATTTTAGGTTGGTGGTTATTTTCTTTCCTCACTTTGAATATATTATTCCATTGTAGAATGAGTGCCATCATTTCATTTAGAAGTCATTTGCAATCCTAATTATTACATCTTTAAAAGAAGGATATTTCCTTTCAGGAATTTTTTTGTTTACTATAATGTGCTAAGCTAGCTTGCTATCTTTCTTTCTTTCTTCTTTTTAATATTTTGTTTATTTATTTTAGAGAGAGAACATGAGCAGGGGGTGAGCCAGAGAGGAAAGGGCAGAAGGGGAGGGAGAGAGAATCTCAGGCAGACTCTGTGCTGAGCTTGGACCCTGAGATCATGACCTAAGCCCAAACCAAGAGTCTGATGTTTAACCAACTGAGCCACCCAGACACCCCAGGGTTACTCCTTTAAATTTATGTTGTTTGAGATTCAAAGTCCTTCTTGAATCTGTGGATTGAAGTCTTTTATTTGTTTTAGAAATGTTTCAGCCATTGGTTTTTTTTTTTCCATGTACTATTTCTGCCCCGTTTGCTTTTTCCTCTTCTTTTGAGAAGAGGAAATTACATACCTTTCTAGAAAAACCATGTCCATCTGACCACTAGGCTCAACAGCTTTCATCCTTTTTTCTTCTCTCTTTGCTTTAGTTCAGGTATTTTTTTTTTTAAGATTTTTATTTTTAAGTAATCTCTACGCCCAAGGTGGGGCTCAAACCTACAACCTCAAGAGTGGTACGTTCCACTGACTGAACCAGCCAGGCCCCCATTTTAACTTAGCTGTTTTCTTCTCAATATATCCCTGTTCTCTGTGGCTAATCTACTGTCAAAATTATTTGATTTGATATACTGTCAAAATTAATGGTTTGTTAATATCAATGGTTTTTCAGTGATAGAATTTCCATTTCATTTTTTATAGTTTTCAATTTTCTGCTGAAAATTCCCCACATTTTCATTCCCCACATTACAAGTCTACTTTTTAAGGTATTAATCACACATATTTTCATTCCCCACATTACAAGTCTACTTTTTAAGGTATCAATCACAGATATTTTAAAATCCAAGTCTAATAAGCTTCATACCTGGACATCCTTTAAATGTGCCTCTTTCAACTATTTTTTCAATCCTGTCATTTTGTCTCCTAAAATTACTGCTAGTTTAGAATTAAGTGCCAAGTATCACAAGTTGAACTTTGAGCAAAGTAGGAGTTATAGGCACCAACCCCATGCAGTTAAAACATCATGTATAACTTTTGACTCCCCCGATATGTAACTGCTAACAACCCACTACTAACCAGGGGCCTTACTGATAACATAAAGTCAATTAACACGTATTTTTATGTTATATTTATTCTATATTGTATTCTTATGTGAAGTAGGCTAGAGAAAAGAAAATGCTATTATGAAATTCCCAAGGAAGTGAAAATACATTTACATTGTACTATATATATTTATTGAAAAAACATCCCACAGATAAGTGGATGCACACGATTCAAACCCATGTTGTTCAAGGGTCAACCATACATATACAAGATAGTTTAGATCATCTGAGGCTCTGGGTAACTTTATTCTTTTACAAAGAAGACTTGCTTTTACTTCTAGCAATCCAGGTAGAAGCAAATCATCTAATCTTATCAGAGATTGAGTTTATTCAAAACTGGACCTCACTCTTTGTGAGGGTTGGTTTATTTTGGGTTCACGGCCACTTCTAGAGTATGGCCTTTGTGGATGCCAACAGAAAACCTGGCATGCGTATCATGACCTCTTTTCTTTATTGGGTTCTTAATTCCCATGGTCCCCCTCAGTCTGGTAAGATTGCTGGAAGCATTGCTCAGCTTCTCTGTCCTCAGCTACTGCTTGTGAACCAGATGAAGGCCTTGAGGGAGAAAGCAGGATGAATGTTGAGCTCACTGTTTTGTACTTGCCTTTTCTCAAGAGTGTTAGCCCCTCAAGTCCTTGTAGCCTTGGTAGCCCTCTGATGCCTCAAACCTAATCAAATACTTTGTCTGGCTTTTCTAGTTGCCCTTTGCTGATGAACTGGTATATGGCAAATAAGTCTATCATCATAGGCTCTAGAATATATGATTACATGAGAAAAGAAAGAAGAATATGTGTGTGATTCTATTTCATTCAAGTGAAATATTGATAAATTATTATAATATGCATAGAAATATTTTCTCAAATAGGAGTAGTCACCAACCTATTTACATTGGTTACAGATCATGCACTATTTCATTTTCTTTTCTTTTTGAAAGATTTTATTTATTTATTTGACATAGAGAGAGAGAGAGAGAGAGAGAGTACATCAGGGGCAAAGGCAGAGGGAGAGAGAGAAGCAGGCTCTCCACTGAGCAGAGAACCCAATGTGGGGCTTGATCCCAGGACCCTGGGATCATGATCTGAGCTGAAGGCAGTCGTTACTTAACTTATTGAGCCACCCAGGGGCCTGATACTTCATTTTCTACACTACATGTTTTTGTAATGTTTGGACTTTAGTTTTCAATGAGGATATATTCATATATAAGAGGAAAAAAATAAGGTCACTTCAAAAAATTAAAGAAATAGAAAATGGCATAATAGATACAGCATCTGGAAAGTGAGCTTGTCTTTATTTTTGTTCCCTAATTTGGGAAAGCTGAGCTTACAGAATATCCAGCTATATATAGAGAGAGAAATCATGGTTAAACTCACGCTGTATTTGATAGTAGTTCTCCCTTGTTAAGCTACATTACAGAGGGGCTTCTTAGTTCAGGGATTTTCCAGGTTGATGAGTTACCTGTGGGAACCTGAAGTTACTTACTGGGGTTTTTTTTTATCTACTTGATCTGCAAATAAAAGGGAAACTAAAATTATAGGAACCCTCCAACTTTAGGAAAACATTTACTTAACCAAACTAACTTTAGCATACAACTAATTAAAAAGAGCTTTCTTCTTGGGAACAGAAGACATAGGCTTATAGACTGCTACAATTTATAAAAGGGCTCAATTTGAAAATCCCATTCCATTGTTTTGCAGGTTTTAACACTAAACTCTAAATTTGGGAGTTAATACTAATCTGAGCTAACTTTCATCCTATTCATTCCACCTGGGTTTCTAGTCTTAAGTGATCATTTGGAATCTGAATTTTGTCTCCAATTATATTAAGGCATGTTTTCATCATTTTGTCAATTGCAAAATCAGCTGGCACGTCTTCAATGTCCTAATCTAAGTTATTTACTAAAATGTTGGAAAAATTAAAAAAAAATCAGAATCAAGGGAAGAATAAAGTGAGACTTTACTAAAGGCTTCTCTGTGGGTTGTCAATAATAAATCAACACCCTCTGTGCATGGTTATTCAATCTACTTTAAAGCCATTTGACTGCAGGAAACATTTATCCATATTTCCTTCATTCCATTAGGACTGCCAGATATTTCATTTCCATTTCAATCTTCTCCTTGGTGAATCGACCTAGCCATAGATCCTAAGAGCCAGCCCCTAGGTAGCTGGCCACATTAGGTTGGCCCCAGGGTGAACTAAGTGGGCCAGTCAGATTTTCTATCTCAAGAGTTTGGTAAAGACTTGATAAGGGACTGGATCTTAAAAGTTCTCATCACAAGAAATTAATAGGAACTACATGAGGTGATGGAGGGCAACACAACTTACTGTGGTCATCATTTTGCAACACATACATAGATCCAATCATGCTCTATCATGCACCTCACACAACTTACACAAGGTTATATGTCAATGATATGTAAAGAAAACTCAGAGAAAATGAAAAGAGAAATAAGATATGAAGCCTAGTCTGTTAGCTGTAGGAAGCTAAGCAGGAGGGTCGTGTGACTTAGGGGCTGGGGCACCATGATGGTCCGTGTACGTGCAGCTGAGTCAGGACTGATCTGTAGGGAGAAAGAAGGAACCAAAGCATATGTGCTGAGAGAAACAGAAGTCTGAAAGCAGAAAGAGGGAAAAAGATGAAGAGAGTAGCTGTCTGTTGGCTTTCCAGTTCCTAAGAGGTGTCTAACTTTATAACCTGTACTTTGATTCTGTTTTTCTGTAGTTTTAAAATTAACTCCCTTTCTGGCTTGAGCAAGTGTTGTAAATTTGTTGCCTCCAAAAATCCTATGCTGAAGCCCTAACCCTGAGGACCTCAGAATGAGACTGTGTTTGGAGATGGGGCCTTTTCATGGGTGTTGAAAATGACGCTATTGGAGTGGCCCCTACCCCAACTGGACAGGTGTCCTTACAAAGAGATTAGGACAGAGAGAGAAACCGGAGGATGCATGAGGCCAGAGGGGTGACCCCGAGAAGAGGCAGCAAGAAGGTAGTCTTGGGAGAAACCCAACTTGTCGGCACCCCGATCTGGGGCTTCTACCTTCCAGAACTGGGAAAAAATACATTTCTGGTGTTTAAGCATCCTGTCTGTGATAAATTTATTGCATCGCAGTGCTGGCAAACAAATAAAGCAAGTTCAAGTGGGTTTCAGTGCTTTTAATTGTATAAACAGAAGACTTGGACTTAATTGGATTCAAGGATAAGCCCATGTGTTATTTCACATAACTAGAAGTCAAGAGGAAAAGAGCTCTGGGGCTGGTTAATTCAGAGACTCATGACATCTTCAAGGATCTACATCTTTTTTTTTTTTTTAAGATTTTATTTATTTGTTTGACAGAGATCACAAGTAGGCAGAGAGGCAGGCAGAGAGAGAGGGGGAAGCAGGCTCCCCGCCGAGCAGAGAGCCCGATGTAGGGCTGGATCCCTGGACCCTGAGATCATGACTGGAGCCGAAGGCAGAGGCTTTAACACACTGAGCCACCCAGGGGCCCCAAGGATCTATGTCTTTTGCATGTTTCGGCCTCACCATTGTCTTCTTAGTATGTCAGCTCTGACCTCAGGCTAGATCCCTTCATGTTGACATGATGGCTGCAACATGGTCAGACATGATATTGTCCAGAAGAAGAAATTATTACATCTTTTTGAGTGTTTGTTTTCAAGAGCAAGGAAACCCTTCTTAGAAACCCTCCCACAACCTTGTTTATGCCCTCTGGACCAAAAATGCATCATAGCCAATGAAAATGGGGCTGTAGGGGCGCTTGGGTGGCTCAAGGGGTTAAAGCCTCTGCCTTCAGCTCAGGTCATGATCTCAGGGTCCTGGGATCGAGCCCCGCATGAGGCTCTCTGCTCAGCAGGGAGCCTGCTTCCTCCTTTCTCTCTGCCTGCCTCTCTGCCTACTTGTGATCTCTCTCTCTTTCTGTCAATAAATAAATAAAATCTTTTTAAAAAAAGAAGAAAAAAAATGGGACTGTCATTATAGTATCCACCCTGAGTGAACATGGCCACATGGAAGACGGTGGGACCATATACGTCGGAGATAGGGTTACACAAAAAGAAGGGAGAATGAATTTGGAGAAGATAACCAAAAGTGCCTTCCTGGTTCCTGTTACTAAGATTCCCTAGACAGCGATTGTATGTACAAGGTTATCGCAGAAAATTTTGACAAATGTGTGGCTGAAATATAGATATTTTCTTTACTATCTCTCCAATGACTAGAGGCCACATGTCCCATGACCTACATCAGAGATATAAGGCGGTAAAATCATAGGAATCCTGGTCAGATCATGAGAACCTTGAATGTTAAGGGGAGGAATTTGAAATCGCAAAATATATAGTAAAGTCTTAATCCGATATGATGCCAAGATATTTCAGGAAGGTGGATCAACTGCTGATTCCCAAAAACAATTTGTAGGTGGCTTAACTAAACAGCATACAGAGACCAGATTCCATTTTGGATGCAGTCACTCTCCTTCCACAAGTATCTCCTGAGCATAGACTATGTGGCAGGCTCTTTACTCAGCAACAGCAAGCAGGGAAAGAGCAAGACAGACGTGGGACCTTTCCTTGTGTCATTTAAAGTCAGAGGGATTTGTATCGATCAGGGTGGGCTAGTCTGCAGTAACTTGTAAACTCTGACACCTCATGGAGAGACACCATAGAGATATGTCTTTGCTCATGTAATTCCGAGGCTTGAATGGTCCTCCTCCATCTTCTGCCTAGGGTATCTGGACGGCCACGAATGACACCACGTTAGGGCAAGAGACGTGTGTGGAGAATATGGAGGATGCATACCAGCTCGTGGTCGTCTCAGCCTGGAAGAGACACATGTGTGCTCAGAGTCCATTAGCCAGACCTGGCCACCTAATGGCAAGACGTGTTGGGAAATACGTGGTGTGGGTGGGGGGCCACATGGGAACATTTAGTAAATAGTAACTGTCTCTGCCACAGGATTTTATAATAAATACCTCAGGTAAGGACTCATCTCTTCTTTATTCACTTTCAAAGTTGTACTAGGCAAGGAGTGCTTATAGAAACATGATGTTAATGACAACTTCTGCTCGAGGAGAAGAAGTAGCATATTAACCTCACTTTCAGACAGTTGGGTATTAGGGAGACATAAAGAATAACAAGTCAGTACTAAAGCAAGGTGACACTTTTATTTCTTTGCCCTGCAGTGATGCAGCGGAAAGAAGGGACCTCAATTTGCATCTCAGCTCCTGTGTGCCACTCCTGTGTCCTTAAGCCAGTCATTTAACCTCTGGGAGCCCTCTTCTTGAACTAAAAAAGAAGGGGAATACGCTCTACCTCAGGGAGATGCCATGAGGATTAAAATTAAAAACACATATATATGTACCTATGCAAATGTCTACATCGCAGTGCAACTGGCACGGGATCTAAACTCATAAAATGTTAACGAATCTGCTCTAGATGAGGCAATTTAGATGACGCACCCCGCATCGGAGCAGCCCGCAGTGTTTTGCGTATCATCCGCCTTGTAGCTACCCACGTCCAATCTAACTCAGCAACTCCACAGGCTTCTCTGGCCGTCTCCTCCCCCACATCTTCCCAACATCTTATCTCACCACCCTCTTCACCGCTCGCTCACTGCTCCGCTGAACAATTTTCCTGCTGGTCTGAGACTTTTGCTAAGTCCCTAAACAACAACAGCAACAACAAAAGGCTCTTCCCGTGTCACTGACCGGCATGATTGCAAAATATGGGCTCTTCCCTCCAGGAAGATCATCCCCTCTGCCCCATTGGCAGGAGGTTTGGCCATCTGACTGGCTTTGACCAATGAAGCGGGTGGCCGCGGTGACAGCAGGAACTTGGAACGCCATAGCACGCTTCTACTCCACCTTCTTCCTCTGCCACAAGACAGCTCTGGCGCCAGGGGGAAAGTGTGGAGCAGAGCGGCAGCTGGTTGGTGGTAAAATAGAAATATGGTGAGCAACAAACAGCCCTTTGTGGAAATAACCCACTAAGGTATTCGGAGTTGTTACTGTAGCATAACCTATCCAAGGAATGGCCCATTCAACCTCATCTCCCCACCACGCATAAGACGTCTTCTCTTCCAGAACTGGGTTCATAATCTCTCTCTCCCTTGGGCATTTTTTCATCCCTCTTACCTCCCTTAAATGCTTTCTTTTTATTTTATTTTTTAAAAGATTTTATTTATTTGACAGAGAGAGAGATCACAAGTAGGCAGAGAGGCAGGCAGAGAGAGAGGAGGAAACAGGCTCCCTGCTCAGCAGAGAGCCCAATGTGGGGCTCGATCCCAGGACCCTGAGATCATGACCTGAGCCGAAGGCAGAGGCTTTAACCCACTGAGCCACCCGGGTGCCCCAGGAATGGGTTTCTTTAGACCAATTAAGTGCAGAAGCTTCTTTCTTTGGGCTGGAGAATTGGCCAGTCCCACAGATGTGAACCAGAAGGTTGGACCTTTCGTGGCTCTAATTTTGTTGTTGTGTGGGTGTAGGAGTGACCGAAGAGGCTTTGTAGTGATCGCTCCAGATTTATGGCTGCAGCACCACCAGTGAAAGGTGGGGAGAGGCACACGATGAAGGACCCCATGGCATCAGAAGGAAAAGAAAAGGTGAAGAGGGATGGTTAATAATAGGGTAGAGTTCGCACGGCAGTCTGCATATCGCATGAAATTGGCTTCATTTTACAATGAAAAAGATAGTTTTGAGGAACAGCAGAGAGTTCTTCTTGAGAAAAGAGTTACTTATTCCTGGGGAAAAATAAAACAGCCAAAGACCTAGTAGCACTGGGCAGATAGGACATGAAATAAACAACTGGAGGAGGAAAAACAACCAATTTTAGATTGTCATTTAAGCACTAGAAGAATCCAGGACCCTCATAGAATGAATGCATTGTGGGTGACTGAAGGAGGGATCCAAGCGGGGAGAAAGAAGGCAGTAGATGGTAGCAGGGGCCAGCCTTAGGACCAGCCACACAAGTTATGGGGTGTCGCTCACTACCTCAAGATGTTTCAATCAGGTAATGGTTCTTTTCTTTCCTTTTTTTTTTTTTTAAAGATTTTATTTATTTATTTGACAGATTGAGAGAGTAAGTGAGCACAAGCAGGGGGAGCGTCAGGCTGAGGAAGAGGGAGAGGCAGACTCCCCACTGAGCAGGGAGCCCGACAGGGGGCTCGATCCCAGGACCCTAGGATCATGACCTGACCTGAGCCAAAGGAAGATGCTTAACTGACTGAGCCCCCCAGCAATCCCCAGGTACTGGTTCTAAAGAGTCTTCCACCATGTCCTGCCTCCCTGGGTTTCTGGACTGTGTAGCTTGAGGCGAGTTGAGGGGGAAGGGAATGACAGTGCTACTTCATTGCGCAACTCCTGGGGGGCGCCGTCTGCACTACATCTACGTAATGCAAGGAAGTTGCCCTCTCCTTTCTCACCAGCAGCCCCCACAACGAGGGAACGATGGTTTCCCTAAACTACTTGGCAAGACCACCTTTCCGTTTGAGTTCCATTACATCCTTAAGAATCCCTCAATTCCCAAAGCTCTAGTTCAAACTTTTTAATATTTTCCTTTTCTTCAACATGTTGTTGACACAGGACACACTGAGTAGATAAAACTAAGTGATTTTACCTGCTCGCCTTTAAAAAGACGAGCTCTTTGGCTCGCTCGCCTCGCTTCTTTAAACATGCTTTTTTAAAGAGCGCAAATCCTCTAATCTAACTTGTAAAACATTTAATATTTTGGATATACGGCTTTAATGACCAGCCAAAAGTCAGGCCCGTGGGACAAAAGGGAGCTGCTGGAGTATTCTTCATCCTTCACAAAGCCAAGAGGTGGCCGTTTCTCCTGGGTGAAGAGGTCAAGCTGCACAGCATCAATTTCGCTGAGTTTCTTTGTTATAAATAACAAACAAGGTCATTTATTTTCATTTTCTTGTTTCTAATTGCGTGCATGTGCTCCTGAGGATGAACTCCATAAACAGGTGGCTGGAATGCTGGGGAGAAAGCTTGAAACTGTTCCAGAAAAGAGGGCATGTCCCACTCTGGCGAAAGAGTTTGATGAGTTAGAGATTTCGTCACTGCGGGATATGCACCTGCACTATTACTTGAAAAGCAAACACTCATCTGTCTGGCATGCACAGATCTATGTAAATTAGGGGAGATTATTTTGCTCCTAGTCCTTGGCTGTTCTGTGATCAAATGCAATTGTTTCCCATTTCTTAAGGAACGGAATCTTTATTCGACTCGGTTTCTTTTCTCGGTTATGGGGGCAATTTTATTTTTTGGTGGTTATTGATGATAACGTGCCGTATCAATTAAGCCTAGAAACATGGGTGCCTAGCAAAGGAAGGACGTCATCGGAGGCTCCTACTGGGAGAGATACATTTGAGCAATGATAGACAGGTCTGTCGTGGAAGGTTTAATTAATATCTGCTTAATGATTTTCTTTCCTTAATGCTCTTTTAGCTGCCTCTTGGTGAAGAATAAAAAATGGACTGACTGTCCCCCTCCCCAAACCATGGCCAAGAGAGTCCTGGCCCTCAGCTTTCATTGTTTGGCAGTGGTCTTTGCTGGCAACTCTACAGGACCCCGCCTGCTAGAGAGCCTCTGAGCTTCCTGATTTTCACTCCTATATAAACCTCCCCACCCCCATCACTACCTTTGTGTCTTTGGGGGAAAAAAAAAAAATCTTTTCACTCAAGCAAAATAAAAACTACCCTGTGTTTGTTTCTGGAGTGTAATTATAAACTTCATTGTACATTCTTCCTGGCTTTGATGCTTATCTTGAAGGGTTCAGTGAAAATAAATTGTTTTTATGAAAGCAGAGAAACCATTTGATAAACACGCTGTCTCTGAAAATTGTTCCTGCAAAAGAGGTCATTCTTTCACTTTAAAAGAAATAGAATATATTTCAGAAAACAGGCAGGACAACAGTTTAGGATTTCTGTGAATACAGGCTATTTTTTTTTTAAGGCAGGGTGTAAACACACTGAAAATTGCACACCTCCTGATTGTGTCAAGTGTATTGGTTTTTAAAATAGTTTTATTGAAGAGCTACTTAGATTACAAGCAAATACTGGCTGCATTTCATGTTTCTGGGAATGAATTCTCAGCTCAGTACTTTTTGGCTTCTAGGGGTTTTGGGGGTTACTGTTCCTTAATTACTATATATCTGTCAGAACCTATGGGTGTATCTATTCTTAGGAAAAGTAATAGTCAACTGGGAAAATGATTGTTTTTCTAGAGTGGTTCTTTCACCTGGTAACATGGAGACCAATGTGGCCAAAGTTAGTTGCAGTAATGGGAGAAGCGATCTCATGCACACAAACATACATAGATATGTATATACATGAAAGGGAGCTTATTTTTTCCCAATTTGCTTATGTTTCTGTATTTTTTGGACCCAAGTAACAATATCAAAATAGTTCCTATTTCCAGACCTGAAAAGTATGGATTCACGGAAAACCTGAAGTTAACAATGACCAAGCTTTGGGATTTTTTTCAGACTATATTTCCTGTGTGGATCTCTCTCCTGGTGAGTAGTTTTAGAGCCCGCACCAAGGATTTGTACTGAGGTCCTGAAGTCAGAATGCTTCCTCTGTACCATCCACTGTTGTGAGAGTCTTGGTAGGTCGTGGCTTGATTTTATCTGCATGTGATTTAGACTACGAATGCAAAGTGGTGATTCTCTGACATGAAACTCTAAATTTCATGGCGATGAGTTATACAGATTCTAAGAATCCATGCTGGATAGAAATGCTATGCTTTATGACAGGAAGCC
>CM052803.1:22808926-22828468 GCA_028533885.1 Nasua narica | reverse complement strand
CCCCCCCCCCGGGCCAAGCTTTGGAGGAAACATCACCCCGAGGGCGATGTTCAGAGAAAAGAGCTGTGCTCTGGATGGCCTGTGCCTTTTGAATGGTTTTTCTTTCTCCTTCCCCCTGCTCCTCCCCCTCCCCCCTCCCCTTTTCTTTCAAATCGTAGTTTGTTTATGATTGCTTGGATAACAGAGGAGGAAATAAGGAGCCGCTGAAAGAAAGGTGCTATACAAAACTAATGAATAAATAACAGGAAGAGGAGGAATTGTATCTAGAGTGAGGAACAGTTCGCTGTGCCCCGTGGCTGATGGAGGCTCGTGTTCCTTTCTATTTGTTTATACTCCCGTCCAACTCGAGTGCTGAAGTTTGTGAAAGACCTTTGGGGTCTCCGCCTAACCCCAGTGTCCCCGTCGCCCAGCCCCGCGCCTGGCACGGCGGGCCTCCCCAGCAGTAAAGAACCAAGGGACATTATTCAGTGTGTTTTAACCCTTTGGTGGTGCTGGCGGTGGTGTGCGTTCATGCTCTCAAAATTGCAAGAGTGGTACATTAAGCGTTGAAAGGGAAGCAAGAAAAGGCCTCTGTCAGTAGCCAGGGTGAAGGGTTTTAGTTTGTGTCCTCTGATTTTGGATTGACTCAGGTTATTAAATGCTTTAAAAAGTCCCCCTTGTATGCTCAGTTAGGGACTTAGGCAGCCTAATTAAGTATGTCGTGTTTCTGAGAATCCACCTAATTGTTCCAGTGGGGTATTATTTATCTCCTTACAACTTAGCCTGTGTATGCAAGCCTGAGAGAACTGGGCATGCTCTTATTTTTGGAAGCCATTACCTTGCTTAATGTAACTACTTCTTTCTCTGATTTAAGATCAGCAACACTTGAATGACACCAAAATAGAAACCTTTTGTACTAAGGCAGTCACTGCAGTGCCGTGGCCAATCTCTCTGTTCACTTCCATCCCAAGGGTACTTCAAGGGACCAGAGGAAATTGTGGGTGTTTTGTGTGTGTCTCTTTTTTTACTTCTTATTTTTTTGAGAAAAGCTGTTTTGAGCCCATTTAAACTCAGAACATTTACTTCGGGAGGGTGTAGAAAGCTCGAAACCCCGTTATTTATCGAGATGCTTGTTCAAGTTTGTGAGTGAGGATGCAAGTTGGTTTGCCGTCGTATTTTCTTAATGCAGCTTTTTGCCTGAAACAACCTGGTTTCTTAGTAATTCAGCAGTCTGGTTGGTAGTCACAAGTGCTATGCGTATCCGATTTACCAAAGTTAGACACAGCCCTTAATATTGGTGAAAATCAAATTGTACTTCTTTTAAGGCATGTTTGCATTTAATTCCTTGCAGATAAAAATACAATAATCTTGCATTCGAGTCCTGATACTTTATCTTCCTACTCAATTTCAGCAGTGAAAAACCCAACTTTATTCCCAGTAATTTTTCTTTATAGGGAGAATGTAGTAGAAGAGGAAGTATTAACTTTATGAGTATAAAACAGCAAGTGCTAATTAAGGGTTTATAGCATTTTGTTTCACAGCTAACTTGTGTGTCTGAGGTGGTACTATTCAATACAGATTTATATTGAAAATGTAAAAACTAGCATACAAAGACATGCATTTATTTTAATTCGGAAATACCTGTAATTATTAATCTCTTAAGACTTAACTCTCCGTGAAGTGTATTATCACTCTGGAGGCGAAATGATGGGTTTCAAACAAAGTATGTTTCTGCCCTTTCTTGTTTTAACGACCATCTGGGAAACTTTAGAAGAAATACAGAACCCTCTGCTCCAGGCTTAACAAGTGTAAAGTTAGTGCTTATCTTTAAATTTATTTACAAACCATGAATAATAGGGTTTCATTCATTTCTCTCTTTAACAAATGACCAGAGTCCTTCGTATAAATTATATGTTGTGTGTATTATCTTTACATTCTGTGAGTATATGGATCCTTTTTAAATGTCAGCGCTCAGAAAGTGTACTGTCTATGGAAAATGGATGAAAGAGTTTTAAGGGTTCAAAAGTCGTTGCAAGTAGGAGAATAACTTCAAATAAAATATAGCCAGGATCATTAAAATCAGTTAATAATTCATGAACCAGCCACTGATGTATAAACTTACAGTCATCTCTGCTTTCTAAGGGCTGATTTCCATTTTAATTTCAAGTGGAAAATCTACTGTTTGAACATTTCTTTTTCTGATGTGGCTAACAAATTAACACCTATATTAAAAAAAAAAAGGCTGGGGGAGGGACTAGGCTTATGTTGCCCAAGTGCATTAGGGATCCACTGTCCATATATCTGGAATTTTTCTTTCCCTGGGTCCTTTCCCCACTAAGAAGGAAATATGCATCGGATCAATTAGCATGTTGTTGTCAGAAGCCTGCCACCCCAAAATAAACTATTTTCTTGGAGGTGGGTGTGAGCCAAGTGAAATCACACCGTGAGTTAATAATGAACTTGGACCAAACTCTAGTTACTAGTTTTTTCTGTATATTCTTAGGTTTTGTTTTATTTGTTTGTTTTTAAACATCCTCCCCCTCCCCTGCTTCCAAAATCGGGCTATTGACTTCTTATCCTATGCAGAATGGCCTTTGGTTGGTTCTACTCCATCAGTCCCAAACCTTGCTTTCTAATTAACATGTGTGTCATTGATCACTCTGCTTAATTACGGTGTTCTGATGTGAGTGCTTTTACCCCACCTCCTTGGGCCGGCCTCTACCTTGGCCAGCTTGGAGAGTAAGAAGACCTGAAGGGTCGTTTGTCATTTGTCTATCTTATTGGAGACCATGGTTCAAATGGAGAACACACTGAGAGGGGGATTTGATTGAAACCCTTCTTAAGTGGATACCTTGCACTAGTGTGAGAACCAATGATTTCGTTTCTAGGGCCTGGTGCATGGGGGTGTTGAAATCGGAGAGCAGACTGAGAAATTTCCATGTGAGGTCTTCCAACAAGATAGATGTTGAAGCCATGTTGTGAAAGAGATGGAAGGTTTTTCTAAGGACCATAGACAAGGGGTCATAAACTCAAAATGCCTCTAGGGACAGCCAGTTAACCTACATGAAGATAGGGTTTGGGGTCAGATGGAGAACGTGCCCCTTTTAAAGGGGTGGCCTTGTTCAGCATCCGCAGATTGTTGCCATGCCAACGTTTGGGCCCAGTATCCGCATTTTGCAGTTATTTTTCCAAGAGAATGATAATCTGAGTTTTTATGTGAAATATCCTGAATTTTAAGTGTTGGCAGCAAATTAACCCGTTATTGAAATCCTTATGTGGGACCCTTAAAACATGCTTGTGTTCTGGTGGGTTTTTTTTTTTTTTTTTGTCTTAGATAAACTCAAATGGAGCTGAGGTTTGAAAATCATTTTTTAATAAGGCATTTATGGTTTATGCTCCACTGTGTGGACAGTTCCTGTCTCCCTTCCCTCTGCGTAGACAATTCAGCTGAGTGAGTACAGGAAGTAGGACCACTTTCCACATAGTTCCGATGGGATAATTTGAATTCTGTCATTCATTAGTTTTAGGTCTCGAGTCAGAACTATCTCGGGATGGTTCTAGATCAGGGGTTGGCAAACTGTGGCCCACGGGTCACATCTGGCCCACCGCCTGCTCCTGCTTGGTTTGGGAGTTAAGATTGGTCTCTATGTTTTTAAATGACAGAAAAATCAAAAGAAAGACGACTTCGTCAGTGTGACAATTATATGACATTCACATTTGTGTCTATAAATAAAGTTTTATTAGAACACGGCCCCACTCATTTGTTTATGTATCATCTGTGGCTGCTCCCATGCTGCAAGGTCAGCGTTGGGTAGCTGTGAGAGCGATGGTAGGCTTGTGAAGCCTGAAACTTTTAGTGTTTGTCCCTTTACAGAAGCAGTTTGCTGACCTCTGTTCTAGATCACCAGAGCCCTTGATGGGACCAGGATCTTCTTTTGTTCCAAGACTCGGCAGGAGAAAGAAAATCTTGTTAACAAGATGGTGTAACTGGGTAGATGAACTATGTCAGAGACTGTTTTCCAGAATGTTTCTAGAATGGTGGGGGTTTAGCCCTGGCTCTATTGGAGCTATGGTGAGTAGGATTAAGCTTGTGAAAGATACTCAGCCTCACAGCCTTACCCCAGCACAGTTTAGTTTAGAGCCTTTGGGAATGGGAACCAGGCGGCCATGTTTCTGAAGCTCCCTAGGTGACTCCAACCTGCGGCCATGGCAGAAAACTTTGAGGCTGGGGATCCCCCTTTGGAGTAAGCAATCTCAAGGGGCAGTAGAACCGGGTCAAGAGGTTGGGGATTGCTATGAAGTAGACAAGACTTATGATGGAGTGATTATTGGTTCCACGTTGGCACTCAAGGCCTCTCCCGGACCTCAGCAGGTCCTAAGCCCTGTCGGTCTGGCTCCCTTCCACGTCATATCAGATGTTAAAATGCTGTGTCCACGTCCTGCATTAACCGTGCTGACAAATGAATAGACTATCTGAGTTGATGCTGGTTGGTTGACTTATGTTCGCATGTTTTAGGCATTTGTTAGTTTTAACTCGTGTGTGTGTGTGTGTGTGTGTGTGTGGTGTGCCAATTAATTTTTTTTCTCACATTTTATGCATTTTTGTAAGCCCTTGAAAAGCCTGTGCTTCTAGATGTCCAGTTTTCACCGGCTGATGGATAAAATAGTCCCACTGACACTAACTAAAGGTCCATGAACTTACCATTTCGCCACCCCAAACCGGGCAGTATGGATGAAGACCTTGTGCCCAGGAGAGACTGATAGACAGTAAGCCGCAGAGAATTAATGGTAGTTGTTTAGATCAAGTCAATGAATGTAGATGGCCACGACATTCAAAGTATGTGTACATATTTTAAGAACTCGCTATTTTGGGTCACAGACTGTCAGGGAGATGCTGAGTCCACCTGATGACTTGTTTTATCTAATTTGGACCAGTAGTTTATTTATTTTTTAAAAAAGATTTTATTTATTTATTTGACAGAGAGAGCTCACAAGTAGGCAGAGAGGCAGGCAGAGAGAGGGGGAAGCAGGTTCCCTGCTGAGCAGAGAGCCCGATGCGGGGCTTGATCCCATGACCCTGAGATCATGACCTGAGCCGAAGGCAGAGACTTTAACCCACTGAGCCACCCAGGTGCCCCTGGACCAGTAGTTTAAAAAGTTCAATTAGTTGTCTGTGTCTAAAACTCTTGCATGTAAATCTGGATTTTTAGCTTTTTCCTTCCTTCTTTTCTTCCTTCCCTCCTTCCCTTCCTCCTCTTCCCTGCCTTCCTTCCCCTCTTCCTCCCTTCCCTCCTTCCCTCCCTACCTCCCTCTCTCCCTTCCCTCCTTCCCTTTCCTTCCTCCTTCCTTCCCTTCCTTCCTTGACATGGTCATAAATCTGGCATCCCTGGATCTGTCCCCTTGCATGACAGTGTTTTCCTCTGCACCCTGACTTTCTCATGCTTAGTCCTTGGTGTCCCTCACCAGGACTTGGAGGCTCTGAGTTTGAAAACTTTAAGAAGAGATGACGTTAAACAAGTAACCAATGGGATGCTCAAACCTAGTGAAATGGGGTTACTGTCCCTAGAGAAATACAGACCCCAGTATTCCTTAGGTTATGTAGGGTAATCGGTGAATGGGAAAAAGGTAATTTGTGATCGTATTACATAGGAGTGTTTCTCAAACCTCAGCATGCAGGAGAATCACCCTGAGAGCTTTTTTTAGAGCACAGACTGTTGGACCTCACCCCTAGAGGTTCTAAATCCTGAGGTCTAAGCTGGGCCTCCCATGTGATGCTGATGTTGTGCTGTGAGTACAACACATGGCACAGAGGACCTTCCCATGGTAAGGTAAAGAGTTTGTTCTTTGTAAGAGTTTGTGAGAATGCTTTGGGCTATAGGTAACAGAACAACCAACAAACAATGGCGTAAAGCATAAGGACATTTGTTTCCTTACAAAGAAGTCATTAGGGTGTCAGTCTTAGCCTATTTTGGATGAGGGCAACCATGTCTTCAAGGACCCTCTTTTCTTCTTATTCTGCCATTCTTGAAGTTTCAGCAGTCTCCTCATGGTCACAGATTGGCTGCTGTAGCTCCAGACATCACATCCTCACACGATAATATGCAAAACAGGAAGCAAAATAGAGTTGGGGATGGAAGTGATAGCAAAAGTTCTTCTGTATGTCTCTTAATAAGAAGGAATAGCTTTCCTGGGAACAGTTCTACTGGATTTTTTAATTTATTGATCAGAAATGGATCAACTGGCCTAGGATAGGCCTAGGAAGGAGCTTGCTGTGATCAACTTAGTTAGACCAATCCCCTCCTATCCCCTGGGGGCCAGGCCCATCGTCCCATGAGCATCAGTGATCTTACTGCTCTATGAGCAAGGAAGAAGGCCTTTTGTAAAGACAACCAGCTCTACCACTGAGTACATTTGAAGACTTTGGCTTGGACCAGTGTCGTGGTTGGAGGTGTACACTGTGAGGAGGGATTTGACCTTTTGACTAGATTAGTGTAGAGCCTGACCAGAGGTAGGGGGACAAGAGAGGCTGCCACCACCCAGCGGAGATAGAGGTGTGAGAAGATTTGAACTAAGCAGATGTGACTGTGGCTGGGAAGGAGGGGCGGGCATTGAGCAGAGCATCTCTGTAACTGAGAAGGGAGACAGAGGGGGCAGGGGTGACTCAGAGTGTTTGGACGGAGACCCTGAACAAATGGTAGGGCCCAGAGCAGAAGCGGAGAGGTCAGAGAAGAAGCTGGTTTTGAAGGAAAGCGAAAGCTGATAGTGGATATTCTGGCGCGGTATTCCCACAGAGACGTCATGTAGACACTTGCGTGAACGCACCGGAGGGCGCTCAGGCCCGAGGAGGGACCAAGTGGGAGTCCTGTATGCAGTAGAGTGATGGAAATGCAGGTGACTGCTCCCCCGCCCCCCAAGTTTGCAGAGTCCTCTTCCCAGTTGGCGAGGCAGTGTTTCAGAAAGTAATGGGCAGGACTCAGAAAACTTGGAAATCCTGCTGCCTCATTACAGCAATGGTATAAAAAAGGAGTGTGTGTGTGTGTGTGTGTGTGTACATGACGGTAGACCCTTTTTATCTCAATAGTTGTTTGGGAAGAAACAATTTTAAATTGTTGTTACTAAGGGGGGGGGATGATGTAAAATTTATAGTAATGTAACTGCAAACCGTATGAGCCATTTCTGAATTAAAACGTTTTGTGTCTTTTCTTTATGTGAGACATGCGATTTCAAGTTGGGTTTTATGACATCAGTGAAGCCATGAGTACCTTAGAGAATCTATTTGGAGTGTGCTTAATGAGAAAGGACGGGATTTTTGCTAAGGATGCTTATCAATAAAATGTATTTGGAAAGTGGATTGAGCTCTTTAAAAAACAAAAACAAAAACAATAAAACAAATTAAAATAAATAAATAAATAAAAATAAATAAAAACAAAAACAAAAACAGAACCCCCAAACCCTCTTTAAAATAGAGGCTTTTATTCAAGGTCAGTATGAGCCTCTGATAGGTTTTATCTTCACCCTTTGTAGTAGATTATTTTGTTTTCTTTGTTTCCTGGGTTTGTATCCTTAATCCCTTCCTCAGGGAGGCCATGTTCTCTTAAATATGTTCTGTGTTTGTGTGAAGCACATCAGACATTGGGAAATGGCCCTTCTCTTACGACTAACATTCTGTCTTTAATCTTAACTTGATTTTACTTCATTTATAAAAGCATAATTCGAATGTCTTGATAATCCGTAAGTTCAACAAACTGGCCAGCCAGGGAGTATTTGGATTTTACTCTAAATACATATGTGAATGATATGGATTCCTTCTTTTGGAGGAGATACATTTTAAGCTAGGCCTTTCTATTCTAAATGTTGCGAGTTGAATGTGATCATTCGTAAGTTGACTGAATTGTTTATATAGAAGAACTATATTAAATACGGTGAGGGAGGTGAGTTTATTAATATTCCAAATTGATGTGATGTCAGCAATGGTACCATATCGTGAAGATTTGCAGCAATTTCCCCTCCAGTTGTAATGAGCAAGGGATTTGATGTACTATAGAATAATAAAAGTTTTTACACTTTCTCTGAAAATCTTCTTGGTATAGGAAGTAGAATTCCCAAGTGCTGACTGACTAGCAAGCATTTATGAAATATGTATGATTGGTTGAAGTTGATTTTCTGGAAAAAAGATGAGTTAAACTTTACTAGAAACATGGACACTCCAGCATACTTAGTAGATCTAGTTTTTTTTTTTTTCTTTTTAAGATTTTGTTTACTTATTTGACAGAGAGAGCGAGAGTGAGTACAAGCAGGGCAATCAGGAGAGAGGAGAAGCGGGCTGAGCAGGGAGCCCGATGTGGGGCTCGATCCCAGGCCCCTGGGATCATGACCTGAGCCGAAATCAGACGTTTAACCGACTGAGCCACCCAGGCGCCCCTCAGTAGCTCTGTCTTGTTCCTCCTTTATGCCTGTGTGTCTTTAATGAGAACCTCAACCCTTATTATTTGGCTTTTATATAAATTCTTTTTTTATTTAAAGCTGTTGTATTCGTGAAAATTGTTTTGATGAGCAAACGGGGGAAAGTCCTTAAACTTTTAATTAAATAGAAAAGGGGTGGTGAGTTTTGTCTCAGGCATGGCTGAACCCAGAGTTTCCAGGGATGTTATCAACACTTCGTTCTGTTAGCTCCGCTTTCATCGGCTTGGCTTTCCCCCGTCAGGCTCCACTCAGGTGGGGGGAGGGTGTCCAGCGGTAGCTCCACAGCATCACCCCACGTCCCCAGAGCTCCGCCTCCCAGGAGGGGCAGCTTCTGTTTCCTACTTGTTCGAGAAACTTCTCTGGATTGAAGTTCATCGGACAGAGTTGAGTCCACCGCTCAGGCCCAGAGTCTCCCCGTCTCAGGAGCAGGGGCAGGTGCCGCTGTCCCCATGGAAGTCACGTGGGCTGAGAGCCTGGAGCAGTGCTTCCCCAGAGGGGGAGCAAAGTGCCGACCTCACCTGGAGGGACGTGGAGGGGAGGAAGGAGAAAAAGTCCATTTCAATGCTAAATGACAGGGAAGCCTGCCGATTTTGAAGATTTCTGAGGACTTGAGTTGTCCGGGCTTTTTATTATTTGTGGAAACCAGAATAGCCTGTGCTTATTGAGTAAGGTCCAGTGATTGTCATTTTTAAGGTACTTATTAGGAACGTACTTCGCGTTGGGGGCTGACATTGGATGTGGGCCGCCTTAAGAAACCTCTAGTTTGGTAGGAGAGCAGGTGTGTGCACGTGAGCATCCGTGAAATGTGTGTGTGTGTGTGTGTGTGAGAGAGAGTTAGGCAGAGGAAGAGAATATTTGTGAGCCTAAGGGAGATACTCTAATAGGTAAAAGAACTCCAGAAACAGATCAGACAAGAGAAGTGGTTTCTGAGGGAGAGCGTGGTCAGGGACGGGAGCTCACAGATGCTGTCAGGTTTGGAAAGGACAAGTAGGAAAAATGGGATGTTAGAGAAGAGGGGGCCGGAGAGGGAATTCCAGGCAGGCCTTCTGTGCGAGCACGACAGGCTAGCAAAGGTCCCACCGGGCCTGTGTAGGACGGTCCCACAGGACCATGTATGGAGATGAGTTTGCACCTGTGTAGAAGTTTCGTTTGGTGGGAGATGCGGGTGTGGGGCCGCCAGCATGTCTGGTGAAAGATCTGAGGTTTCACCAAACAGATACTTGTAGAGGTTGTGTGCCTGTATGTGTGTGTGGGTGCAACTGCTTCGCGTGTGTATGTGTTTCCGTATGTGTATATGTGTAAGTTTTGTGGGGTGTGTGTGCGTAGAGGGTGACCATTGGAGTGGAGTGGGGAAGGAAAATGAGAGGTTTCAAGACTGTCCCTGAGAATGTTTGAAGGAGAGAGTACAGACACACGAAGAGAGAGAGGGATGTGACGATGGACGGACGGTCCATTGGTGTTGGAATGAAGGCTGTAGATAGAGGGGATTCACCTTGAATGTTGGCCAGCCCTTCCTCTGAGATGATGGAGTAGAAAGGGAAGATGGTTGAAGATTCAGATATGCATTTAGTGGACAAGAAGGGGGGGGGAGAGAGAGACAGAGTGAGAAAGAGGGAGGGAAGAGGGGAAGAAGAGGAGAACGTGAGGAGGAAGGGGTGGGGGTGGGGGTTGACTGGCAAACCCAGGGTCCATCCCCTGCCTATTTCTATGTCGATTCTGGCCCTTACTCCCTCCACCTTGGCCTGGTGTGTCTTACCACGCCAGTATGGTCCGACCCCTTAAAAACATCTGAATATCTAAAATCTCTCCGCACAAACCTCCCCTCCCTGTCTCATTACTTCATTCAAAGCGTGTATCTCTGTTTGAACTTATTGTTCATTCATTCATTCATTCATTCATTCATTCATTCATTCATTTATTCCCTGTTTGCCTCTTTCCACTGGCGTGCGAAACCCCGTGAAGTTAGGGATATTTGCGACCACTGTCTGCCTAGAATCGAGAACAGTGCTTATCATGGGAAGGAAACCATGATAAGGAGCGAACTAGAGATGAGTCAGAGTACTGTTGAGTAGACCTGGGGATAGTTTAATCTTTGAATAAACACAGGCTGGACCTACTGTGTGCCAGATGCTTGGAGACAGCGGGAGGCAATGGTGAGGAGTCACCTGTCCTGTTTTTGAGGACCTGGCCCGTGGTTGTAAGGATGATCCCTCTTGGATGGTTTTAAGTTTAAATTTTATTTTACATTGCCCCTTTCAGAAGCGCCTGGGTGGCTCAGTGGGTTAAGCCTCTGCCTTCAGCTCAGGTCATGATCTCAGGGTCCTGGGATCGAGCCCCACATCGGGCTCTCTGCTTAGCAGAGAAAGATGCTGCTTCTCCCTCTCTGCCTGCCTCTCTGCCTACTTGTGATCTCTCTTTTCTCTGTCAAATAAATAAATTAAAAAAATCTTAAAAAAAATAAATTAATTGCCCCTTTCAGTGTTTCGTGTGCTGCTGGCAGGGAACAGAACAGTGGGTGGTGAGGACGAGGGCGTGCGTCTTGCTTAGGCAGGAATGAGAGACGAATGGGGCTGGCGAGAAGGGGAATGTGAAATGACTGTTCTCAGCTCCAAGGATCCAGGCTGGCCAATGAAGGTCAAATAGTCAAGGACGGGAAGACTTTGCTAAAAGGCAAAGTAGAGTGTTAGTTGAGGTGGGTGGGCAGAAAAAAAATAACTTGAGTAGCAACCAATTAAATGAGGTAGATGTTCATCCCTTTTTTCTCTAATGAACTCCAGGGGTAAGCAGTCCAGAGCTATTGGGGCTTCGTAGACACCTGGGAGCCAAGCTACCTCTGGCTTTCACGGGAACCTTGACCCTGTAGGGTAGAGCACCGTCAACATCCCTGGTCCAACCGGGAGGAAGGTGGTCGAGGGAAAAAGGAGGTTTCCGGGGGCTGTCACGTGATACTTGCTTATTTCTCATTGGCCAGAACTGAGATGCGTGGCCACATTTCTCCCTTTAAGGTACCCAGGAAATGTGCTCCGTGTTGTACCTGGCCGTGTGCCCCCCTACGTACTCTGTTGCTGGGGAAGAAGTGGTGAGTGGACAGGCAGAGATGAAATGGGTACTTTAGCAGGTGCATGGGAGGGGTGAATGATGGTGGAGGTTCAAGGAAGCCTTCTTGGGGTATCTTCATGTTTGAGGTTTTTGTGTACCAAGAATAGCACTATATTTTGGTAAACCCTATTCAATATTTTAGTTTTTATCTGCTCGTTGGAGGGTCCCCTTTTGGCGATGCACTGTGACGAGAGCTTTTCAGTCCTTTCTTCATTTGGGGGGTTTTATTTGAGGCATGCTTAAAATGCCCAATGATTTACGTTCTTCTTGCAGGAACTGCAAATTCTTATGTCCTGATTTTAATCGATTACCTGTATCTCAGGCCCACATTTCTCTTCTTTTTAAAAAATATCTCTTGAATTTTTATACTGCCATTTCCACAGTCCTGACTGTAGGTAACAAAATTTTGAGTATAGGTTAATCTTGAGGCAACATTTTTTAAACTAGACTTTTTTTTTTTTTTTACTTGATGCTTTTCTTTTTTGATCAAACCCAGCTTACCTCTGACTCCCCTGCATCTTCTTCCCTAGAAACCTGTGGTTCTTTTTGCTCTTGTATGCTCTTTCGTCCTCTGTCCCTCCACTGGCCGATTTTGTTAACCCTTGACCGTTGTGTAGCCTCGGTGACTAAGACATGTCCCCATCCTTGGCCCCTACCAACCCCCTCAGTCCCCTCCCCTTTTGCTGTGTATGTTCCGTCAGCCTCCAAGAAGTGGCCTTCCTCAACTTGAGGGTGACTGAACTCGGTGCCCATTTTTCTTACTAACGATGAGTACTTGGGCCTTTGCTGTGTCATCCTTTCGTTCATCTGTTGATTTTCTTGGCCATTCTCCACAATGGCTGGTCCAAAACTTCTCCTGGCATAGACCAGCCAGCCCTACTCTCCTTAGATGAGAACTCTGATCTTCCGCTTTATGGGGGATGTTGATAATTTGCTGTCCCTCCTTGTCTGGGAAGCAGGTGTCTCATTTTTCCAGACCCTTTCCAGCGATGCTAATCCCTTTCTGACTGTTGCGTATTCTTGGTTTTACAGACACCTCCCATCTTTCCTGTTTTGTTCCTCTGTACTTTCCACCAGTGCCCAAGTGTCTTCAGACCCGCACAGGGATTTTCCAGTCTTCAGGTTGTCGAGTGTCGCCTCCCTTGTGACGACTTTTGCTCACTCCTCATTCCATCCACATTCTGTTACACTTCATGTTTTTGTGGAACTCCAGTTTTTCGCTTAGATAAGTGTGAAATGAAGACCACCACAAACGGAAAGCCCTATCACTTTCCTTACACAGAAGAAAATCCTGAAAATAAACACGAGGGGAGTAAACACCATTATCCAAAGCTTACTAGAGACCTTGCTTGCCTAAGGCTTTGCCCTCTGTTTGTCAAAAAGAGAGATTTGCAAGTGTGAGGAAGGTGTTGAAGACCCCTTAGCACCAAACTAAGACTTTGTCTTTGATTTTATCTTGGGGGGGGGGGGGCGCCAGTAGGGAGCTTGAAAAGGAATTCAAAACAGAAGGACTTTCTCAAGATATAATTAAAGGCTCTCTTGTTTTGTTGTCTCTGTACCTCCCAGACTGGTGCCTCTCCTCCCATGTGCATGCAAGTAAACTGGGCTTCTGGATAAAATGCAGATCAGCAGGTCTGGGGTGAGCCTGAGAATTGGCATTGCTCACATGTTCCCAGGGGCTGCTGGCTGCCGGCCCGTCTTGCAACTGTAGGGTCCAAGAGAAAGGACCATGCACATTCAGAAGTCCTCCTGACTCCATGGGCCGCTGTTCTAACACATCTGTGAACAGTTCCTCAAACTGGTAATCTTTACCTAGGGTTCCCTGTCTTTCCCACCCAGGCCCTCCCTAACACCCTGCAGGCCCCTTCTGTTCCATTATCAAAACTATCTTTCCACTCTTCCAAAGCTGGGGTGCTCCACCTTGCCACACCTGACTGCCTTCATTCCTGCAAGAATATGGAGTGCCTGCTTCGGCCAGCTACTGCCCTAAGCCCTGGGGTTATACATTTTCTGATGACTCCTTGACCTCTCCTCTTTCCACCCTATCCCTCTGTCTCCGCTAACCTCCCGTGTCCCTGGTTCTCTACTGTTGTATATCTGGATGCTTCTGATTGCTTTTGCTCTGTTATCTTGTCTGCTTTCTTGCCTCTTCCCAGGCATTAGGGCATATCCTCCCAAAGCTTGGCTTCTTTCTCTTCTGCCTCTGTGTTCTTTTCACTTTGTCTGTACATCTTGTTTTCTGCCTTTAGCTGTTTCCTCTCTGGTAGCGTATGTATCAGTCAGCTATTGCTGTGTAACAAATTAGACTTCGGGGCTTCAAACAAACCAACAAACCCACAAACCCATCTCCCCCGTGATTCTACCAGTCCACCGCATGGGCTCGGTTCCCCACTTTGTTGGCAGTCAACTCCGGGTTTGAGTTTGCTTCTGGAGGTTGGTGGGCTCCAGCTGGGGCCTCTCAGATCTCACTGCATGGAGTCCCTCTTCTCCAGCACGCTGTACCCAAGAGCCCTCCTGGGGGCTGCGTTCCGAGGGGTACCCTGGAGTGCTTGAGCCCAGGCGCAGACATGTCACACTGTTTCTTCTACCTCCTCTACTGTCCCGAGCAAGTACCTAGGCCCACCCAGACTCAAGGGGAAAGGAAAGCCATTCCATATGTCCAGGTGAGGAGCTGCAACAATCAAGTCGCCAAGGGGCATAGATATAGAAAGGCGGGAAGAACTGTGGCCTTTTTTTTTGCGGCTGACCTCAAGGCCTCAGATCCCCACCCCGACCCTGACCTGTATCTGTCACCTCCTAGATGGCAGGCAGCTCTCTACAGAAGGCCGCCCCTTCCTGGCGGGCTGGCGTTTCAAGTCCAACATAAACCTCATGGAACCCAAGTTCCTCCTCGGGTTCTCACCATTTCTCTCAGCACCCCCATCGTTCCCAGGTACACAAAATGAATGTCGATGACTTGTCCCCTTTTGCTCCCTTTGTGCAGTGAGTCTTCACGTGGGCTTTGTTTTTCCTCCTAATGATCTCTTTTGTGCCGTGTTTCCACAGATCCTAGCTTGGGCCTCTGCCTAGAGCTGCAGGGTCCTCACTGACTCCCTGCACCCTGCCTTTCTCCCATCTCCGGCTGAATCTATGCCCTCAGAAGGATACCAGTCTAAGCTGTTATTCTCCTGAAAACACTTCCAGTCGCTTGTCTTTGTGCAGAGCGCTGTTTTCTCAGACCTGTCACCTTCATCTATGCCACATCTACCTACCATGGGTATTGCTATTTATTTGAATATCTTTACATTGAGCCATTTTTATTTATGTTTTTTTGTTTTTTAAAAAGATTTATTTATTAGAGTGAGAGAGATAGAGAGAGGGAGTAGGGAGAGGGGCAGAGGGAGAGAATCTCGAGACTCCCTGTTGAGCATGGAGATTGTGACCTGAGTCGGGGGCTTAACTGACTAAGCCACCCAGGCGCCCCTACATTGTCTCATTTTAAAATTAATACCACTGTCACCTAAGGCAACCTTGGATAGCTTGCAATATATAAAAATTACCCGTACAATAAATGCATAACTATGAACCTTTTACAAACTTATTTATATATCAATTAAATTGATATGTAATATCATATATCATATGATATGATATATACCATAATAGATATTGAGAGAACCGGCCCGCAGGATAAATGCTGGGTCTTCAGTTTGACATCGAAGACCCTCCATATCTAGCATCAAAGTTACCACATTAAGGAAAATCAAACTTCCTTAGAAAAAAGCTGGTGAATTCTCTTAAATTTTAGATTTCTGCACAAGGTCACTGTAGTGGTATAGATCAGCGCCACAAAGTAGGATTGCCTGTCTTAATATTTTTAGATATTGCATAGATAATATTAGTTGTTTTAAAAATATTAATTTGAAACAGCTGTTTTCCCTGTCCCCCAAAGCCCAGTTGTTCATAATAAATAACTTTCGGGATGGCATAATAGCCTTGCTCTGTCTTCATTAATAATTTTTCAAATATCCTCTTCGATTCTGGCTTTGGCTTAACAGTTTTCTAACTGCCAGTGGGCTAAAATCATATGCTACGTATTCCCGTTTTTGTGGCTTGTCTCAATCTTAGATTCCTAGGAAATCCTGTAGTTATAATATATACTGCTTTGATCATCTTCTTATGAAGAAGATCTTATCTTCTTATGAAGAGCTTCCCTTCGTAGTTAGGCACTTTGAATTTACTGGCATTCAAGCAGGGGCAAGATGGTGGGTTGCAGTTTCCATTCTCCTTCCTCCGCATTTCTTGAGCCTGCATGCTTATTAGTGAGAAACTTGTGGAAGTTCAAGGCAGAAACCAAGTGAAGAAACCCTAATCAAGTTAAAGGAATTCTGATAGACTAATGAGAAGAGTAAGAATAGTGATAACAGAAGACCAGAAGAGTGACAATGGTTGAGAGTGATCTAGAGGATTCTTAAGTAAGGGAGAGAGACAAAAAAAGCAGTATACAGTTGTGGAGAGGAAAAAGAGATGGTTGATTTTTAAGAAATGAGGCCAATTCAACCTAAAGTTAGAGGACAGGCAACACCTCATTGCCCTCATTGCTTGATTATAGTTGCTGACTAAAAGTTCCCACTGGGACATAACCTGTATAGGTTAGAATTCAACTTTCTGGGAAATTTTTTTGTGATGATAAGTCTTGCCATCCTGCTTAATGATTGACACAGCATTTTCGTCCTTTGGTTTCTTATCAGAAATTATGGTCTTGAAGTCTGCTGCTGAATCCTTATTAAAAGTTCTTTTGTAAGAAATGATATATTTATGGCGAATGGCCTGAAGAAGATGCAGTGCTTCCATTCATCCCGAGAACCTAATCTGATGGGAGGCTTCCGCCAGCCTGGGAGCTGAATGCTTTAGATGGCACATCATTGTGAATGCCCTCCACAGTTACCTTCCCTGGCTGTCTCTCATGTGTGGAATTAGCACACTCACTTTGCACTGAGTGGAATTATGAGTAATAGTTTTGTGAACATCCTTTTTTGGGGCTCTGTTTAGAATACCACCTGTTACATATCATAGCGTCCATTTTTATAATGATTTACCAGAGAGTCTTCTTAGCTTACTGCATCAGGAAGAGCTGAAAAAAAAAATCACTTAGTTTTATGAGTATTACTAATCTTGTCATTCTCGTTTCCTTCTTGGCATTAGCTTCCAAGAAGCTTGGAGTTCAACGTGAAACCAACATGTAACTGATCACAGTAGTACACGCATTCCTGTGTGCTGGCCATCTTGGCTTTGTTACCTTCTTAATTTTATTTTTTCTTTGCCTTGATTCTTTTAAGTATTACTCCTCCTTTTAGAGTCTAAAGTACTTTAAAAAGTCACCACTAACTCCTTTGTGGAGAAAAACAGGCTGTGAATAAATACTTAAAGTACTTAGAATTACGGTGAATATGTTTGTATAGTGTCAAGGATACTTTGCTTATCTTTCTACAAGAGAAATTTCCACTTAAAAAAAACTAAAGTCTACTTGTGCCAGTATTATAGAACTAAAAAACTTAACACTTCCTCTTTTGGTCTTTTTATAAGGATGAATATAATTCTCAATTTATAGCACTCCCTAGAATTTGTTTCTTACAGGATGTTTCCCCTGGAATTATGGCGCCTCTTGAAATGATGAAAATAGGGAAATTGGTTCACTCCCTGAGCCTTTCAATTAAAGTTTGAGCTCTCTTACTATTCAAAAAATATCAGTTCTTGAAAGTTTACGTCGTGCCACAATCGGCATCCGTCTGAATTGAGGAAGATGTGTGTGAAGACTAGAGTGGCATTGGGGGGGGGTCCATTGGACCCATTGTCAGGTCCACACATACATGTCATGACTCATGAGTTGGCTTCCCAGTGGTTGAAAAGAGTTTCCGTGCTCACCCAGGGCATTGGTCCTTTGAGAGAGCTAACTTGACTTAGGGAAAGCTGCCTGGTGCTTTGTGAGTCCTGCTCAAATTGAAAGCAGCAGCTAACTTCTTATAAAACCAGCCACCCTCTTAGATTGATTTCAAGTGACTCACGGCAATGCAAATACACTTCACCATTGTCTTGGGGTCACTGTTTTGTTTAATCAGCTCCCTGAAAAGTGGAAGTTTTTATTTTGGTAACTTTGGAAAGCAGCCTGATTCATTCCTGCTTAGGTTGCTGTGGGTTTTATTTATCTAAGGTTAGGCCCAAGAAGTCCTTTGGATTTTGAAGTCCTCAGATATGGAGCAGTTGGCAGGCTAGCAAGGTGTGCGGGCAGAAGCCTGACTTGAACCCATCTCCAGCACTTAAACTTATTGGCACTGGGAGCTCCAGCACATTCCTGAGCTTGTCAGTGTCTTCCTCTCTTAAAATGGGCATTTCCCTCTGCTGGGTGTTGGATAAACAGCGGTGAATGAAACCGAGAAAGTCCTGCCCCATCACATTTAGATTCTGGGGACTTAGAAACCCACCGACCATATAGGGTCATTGTGGGTAATAAGCTAACTGTGTAAAGAATCCTAATAATATTCGGTGTTAAGTATTGACTATAACTCTATACAAAGTCCTATGGTAATGTTAGCTTGTTAATTGTCATTGTAGTTATTGTAAGATACTGTTATTATCCTGAGATCCGGGACATTTCTTAACATATGGATAGATTGCTGAACATAGACTGTGGGAGAAGAATCTTGCCACAGAATATTCTGATATTTTAACAGAACTCTTTGGGGAGACTTTACACTTTGAGCATTGCCGGGCAGACCCTCTGTTCTTTACTTAGGTCAGGTTTCTCAGCTTGAACACTATTGATGTTTTGGGCCAGATAATTCTTTGCTGTGGGTCTTTTCCTGTGATTGTGGTATGTTTAGCAGCACCCCTGGCCTCTACTTACTAGATGCCAGTAACACCCACAGTGACGACAACCCAAGAGGTCTCTAGACATTGCCAGATGTTCTCCTGGTGTGTGTGTGTGTGTGTGTGTGTGTGTGTGTGTGTGTGTGTGTGTATGCGCACAAAATTGCCCCTGCTTGAGAACCACTGAGCCAGAGAAATATTTTGGAAAAGCTTTCTGATTTTGTCATCCAGGGAGTGCTAACTGGGATGAGTTACTCCTTTGTTACAAAGGGCATCTGTCTAAATTTAGGGCAGTTTCTTCTCTCGGGCCTGATGGAGCTAAAAGGAGTCTCCCTCACTTTGTGTTCCTCAGAAGGGCTACGAAGGCCAGTATCCATTCTGAGCCATGGATGGCCACCAGGGAAGGAGGCTCCAGGGCCAGGTACAAGACTCGACACCTGTCTTGGGTCCCGCCAGCCGTTTCCTTTCATTTTGCTTCTCTTGACTTGTTTGGGAATCTCTTGGAGTTAGTAAAAATGTCTTTAATTTTGAAAGCTGTGTGACCCTGAGGATGGGGAAGAGGAAGCCTGCGTTTGTTAGAGGGAGTAAGTGACCATCAGCTGGGGAATTGGCGCCATGGGGGCCTACCCGTGTCTCTGGGTGCTTGAACTAAGTCAGTCGCAAAACGATCGGGGAGGAATTGTGAAAACACCTACGAGCAGCTGGTGACTAGCTCTGTGCAATGATTGCATTAGAATAATGGGTAGGACCTGGCTGTCGAGAATTCCAGCTTCTCCTCCTATTTCTTTTAATTTGGGGTAGACTCAAGTTGACTATTTCAGATTTCTGGTCACTTCCAGTTTATATGCTGCTTTTTTAAATTTAATTTTATTTATTTTATTTATGTCTTGAGTCACATGAACCCTAAGCTCAGAAGTCTCTTCTTCATTTAATCCCTCAAATATCTTTGGAATGGCCACCGTGTATGGTGTGGCATGCACGGAAATTTCAGAAACAGTCTTGGCCTTTCAAACTTGGCTTCCAGAGAGCAGCAGTGACCATATCTGTTTGGTTCCCTGCCCCGTCTTCAGTGCCTGGCACTGTGCCTGGTGTGTAGGAACATTTCAACATGTAACTCATTATAAGATTTCATGCCACTTATTCAGTGTGCCTTGC
>CM052803.1:22772270-22808826 GCA_028533885.1 Nasua narica | reverse complement strand
CCCCCCCCCCCCCCCCCCGAAGCCCCCGCCAGCCAACGATTTCAAGGCTTTATGGAAATGAAAAGTTGCTCTTCTTCACAAAAAAGATTGGAGGAGATAAAGTGATTAACACTTATTTTGTTCGGGAATCTATCCGAGCTACTATCCTTGAGCACTCATTTGGCTTGTTGGAAGGGTAATCTCTTTCAGAAACATCGGACAGAATTGACCAATTCATTATGTATGTAAGTCTGCTTAAGAATGTTTAATTCAGTGAGCCCTCATCTCCTGGCTTCTTAATCTCCTGCCTTGGCTATTCTGTTCTCTTTGAGTTTCTGCAACTCATTTCTCCCCTGATTATTGAATCTTTCCCTGGACATTCCAGGCTTGGTAGAATCTCAATGAATAGATTTATGGGGGGAAAATTCCATACTCTTTTAGATGGCTGTCGATGACTGAATTGTTCCGGGGTAATTAAATTTGGGGAATGACAAATTTAGGCAGAAAAGTAGGCGAGAATGCTTAAGCCAGTGGGAATGTCAGAGAACGTTTTCAAGGCAGTGGGAAATTTTCATAAAAAGTAGCCACTTCAGAGCTCAGGGGCAGTTCCCGTAGAGTCAGTTCTGGAAGATCTAAATGAAAACAAATGAACATTTATTTCTTTATGGCAGACCAAGGTTTTTTGCTGTTTAAAGGTAGGAACAAATAATTCAAATAATTTAATTTGGGGGGTATCTTTCAGTGGGCTGTATTACACGTTTTTTAAAGTTTCTCTTCCTTTTGGGTTTACCTGGCAGGTGTGTATTATAGAGTATTACTGCCATTATCCCTAACAGAGAAGAAGGGAATGGGCAAAATACAAAGATACTGGGAAAACGTTAGGGCGTGTGCATGCATGTGCACATTAGGGTGTGTGCATGTGTGTGCACGGGCTCAGGCACCCGCTCTCCCCATGAACATCCCTGCGGAGATGTGGAGAGAGGAGCAAAGGCTGCAAAGAGGTCCTCCCTTTGGTTGCTGCTTTTGTAATTCATGCCCCTACTATCTCAGATAGCAAAGAAGCAATGAGATAAATTCATAAATGTTTGACAGTAGCCACTGATTTGAAATTAGTGTTTGCCCTTCTAGGTGTAGCTGATAAAGTCACTGAAGGCAGGATGCATGCTTGCTAGCAAGTGGCCGGGATGCCTGAAGTCGAATTTGATTTATTATTTTATTTTGTAGGTGCTCTACTGTCTGAGAAGTTTAGGTAGGTACCCTGGGCTCCAGATAAGTTTTCTTTCTATTTCCTTTCCCATAGGAGGGCTGCAGGGGACAGGACAAAAGAAAAAGAGAAGGAAGAAACAACCCCAGGCACTGATTCAAGTGTCCTACATCGTGGCCCATGCATAGTGCCTCCCCCAACCATCAACCTCTGCGTTCATCAGAAAGAGTCTCCAGTCACTTTATTTACTGTATCTGCATAGGTGTGGTGGGATCGGGCACACACAGTCCCAGTTAGGTCCTGCAATTTTATTTAAAAAAAAAAAAACAATTAAAAAACACCCCACGAACCTAAAAAGCTTCCTTTTTAGATGTTTGAAACCAGAATAGGATAAAGTAGAATTTTTCTTTTATCATGATCACTCCAGCTAAAGAAACTGTTTTGGAGAATTTTACCGCAGTGGAAGAACATCAGGGGACATGTGCCGGGGCGGGGAAAGGGGAGAGGGGGAGGAAAAGGCATCAGGCAGGCCGTGGGGTCAGGAAAAGGCAAAAACTGGGGATTCTCAGAGAGGAGATCTAGGGAGGAGAGTTGAGGCCAGATTTTGGAAGGTCTTAGGCTGTCATGCTTCAGAGTTTGGGTTTTATCTTTTAGGTACTTCGTAGCTCAATGGACATCAAGAGACATGCTTAGAGTTCTGTTTTGGAAGATTGGAACTGGCGTCAAGGGGCACCCCTGGGAGAGGGGGAGAGGGAGGAGTGGCCCTGTCCTTGTCCCAAGAGCTGAGTCCCTTTCAGCCTTCTGCCGGAGGAGGAAGGGCCTGGAAGCCTTCATTCTCTTTATGTCTTGTTCAGTGAATGCTGAAGTCTTCCGAAATCTCATTAGGAGACTTTGTGATCACGCACACGTACCCGTGGTGATTTGAAATCATTTGCATTTACTGCTCCATACATGTAAATCATAGTAATTTTAGGAAGAAAAAATCGCAAACATCTAAAAAATTCACTTGAATTCATTTCTCAAATTCCATCTTTAATATACCCTTTTCTTTTAGGCAATCTAATGTCCTACCAGAATTAAAAAAAAAAAAACCAAAAAACTGAAATAGGCCACTTTTAGGCCCTATTGGATACAGCGAGTTATTAAATTTCACATCTTCCAGGGTTTTTATTTTTTCTGATGCCATAGTTCAAGATAATGTTTTTTTAATACTACATGCAGAATTCCAGAGATTCATAATAGCTTATGACATCTTAATGTCCACAGTGACATTCCATTGGTCATATCCAACTGTGATAAACAGCTCTGTAGTCCATAAAGACGACAGTCACCAAGTAAAATGCAGGAAGATGCAAACAGTCCCTCAATCTTATGAAAAATGTTACAGATCCTGAATGTTAATTTTGAGGAAAACACATGCTTAAATTTAAAGTTTATGCCTTCAATTCATAGTCCTTTTATTCTTCCAGGAAAAAAAAAATATCAAGCAGCTATACTTTAAATGAATTTAATGAACTGCAAAGACTGACATTTTCACTAGAAAAGTCACACTTCATTTAATGAGTAGTTAAATATTGATGCTATATTAAAATACAGGCAGAATAAAAATGGCACAATGGATTTCAAAATAGGGATTCAGGGTTCTTTTATGTTGAAAATTTCATGAACGGGAAAAAAAAAAAACGTATCGTTCATCAGAATGTCTTCATAAACACAAATAGCATAGTAGCCTGCGGTACATAAATCCCAGTGGAGGGACCGAGGTCAGACTTGCTTTTCAACTGCCTGATTCTCTGTTAGTCTTTGTTGCTTAAGGACCCCGTGATGTTCAGTGTGGTTCCTGTTATTGATGGGAACGATGCTGAAATTACAGAAGGGGTAGAACCTACTTTCCTTGAACTGACTTGGATATGACGAAAAGGCATCTGTATGCTGGTGACCATTCTAGAAAAGTAACTGAGCTACCTACTATCACTCCCATTGTTCCTGTGGTTCTGTGAACGAATCAGTGGTTCTGATTCGTTCACGGTAAGAGTCAAAGTCCACAGGCAGGCCTGCCCCGCCTTAACTAGGTGATGTCCTTGACCGTGACATTTCTGGGAATGGCTCATTCCCACCACAGCCTCCTGGTTATCGCTCAAAACTCTAGGCACACTCGCCACTTCAGGGCCTTTGGTTTACCTCCCTCTGCCCCCAACCTTCCTCAGGTACTTCCATATCTCCCTTCTTCATCTTCTCGGGGTCTTTTGGAAAGCCTTGCACGACCTACCCCGTCTGAAATTGAACCCTCTTTTCCTCCACCTGATATTCTCCACCACCCCCCCCCCCGCCCCGGCTTCATTTTTCTCCAAGTCTGTGGTCTTAAAACATATTCCATATTTTACCGATTGCCTCTCTCCCCCATGTTGGACATAACCATGTGAGGACAGAGATCCTTTTCTCCTTTCTTCATTGCTTTACCCCTGTGGCCCGAGAGGAGGCGTTCCATTCAGGCGGTGTTTGCAGAATGAGTGGGTGAATGAAGGAAAGTGTTTTTTGAGGCAAAAGTGGAATTTGCAAGGGAAATATTCCCCAGGGTAGTTGGACCCGAGTGTCAGGAGAGGCGCCTGGAATATAGGTCTGGTGACCCTGTGCACGGTAGGGTGACCGCTGTGTTCCGGGATTTCCTGGGACTCCCCTCCCCCTTTTAGCATGAAAGACCCGTGTCTGGGGAACGGCCCGTGTCGGTCTCGGGCCGGCTGGGACAGAGGGTCACCACAGGCACAGCGGACATACGGGAAAGTGTCTGACTTTGCAGGAGGACAGGGCTCCCAAACCCACGAGTCACGGACACCAGGAAGATGACATCTGGTGGCAGCTGACATGCCGGTCTGTGTGGCCGGGGGGGCTGCAGTGAACAGGAGAACCCAGGCCCCTCCGAAGGCGCTGGTCGTGACACTGGAATTGTCGGCCAGGGCTCTCCGAGCTCCCGAGTTTTCAAGGGGAGCGAGAGGTTCTCATTCTGCGATAGATTTTCATTTGTAAATGTTGGCGGCTCCTCTGGGACTGTCTGAGGGTTGCATATGGCGTGCGGGTGGGCGTCGGGCTACCTCTGCTGAAGTAGACCCAGCCTTCAGTTCGTCAGGAGAGAGGGCCTACGAATCTTAAATTTCAAGTGGTCAATGAGGAACATGGTTATTGAACGGACTGTGTGGAAAAAATAAATGCCATTATTTACTGTAGGTAAAGGTTTTATGTGGCTTCCGTGGAATGATGTTAATGTTTGTGGAGTATTTCCAGGATCTATTCTGAGCCCCGTATGTGTATTAGTAAATGAAACCCTCAACGACTCTGAGGCGAGGCCCCTTCATGTCCCAATTGGCGGATGAGGAGATAGAGGCTTGGCTCGATTGAGTAACAACTTCACCGTCATAGGCTAGGAGATGCTAGAGCGTCCAGGGCTTGTGTTCCCCATTCCCCTACCGCATCCCCTCCTCCTCCTTGCTCCCCAGATTTTAATGAGCATCAGAATCCTCTGGAAGGCTTGTAAACATTCAGACTGCTGGCTCCCACACTCAAAGGTTGTGTGTCCCTTGGCCTGGGATGGGGCGCAGGAATTTGCATTTCTAATGTGCCCGGATGATGCCGATGCTGTTGTCTTGGAATCTTGGTTTGAGTGCCTACCGCTGCTCTGAACCATCCTGAGGCCTCCGAAGGGACCGGGGACTGTTGGGGAGACTATCCTGGCGTCTGCTGGAGCGGTGTGCACACAGGTGTTCCGAGCCATCACGCGCGCCTACTCTGGGATGGTAGTGTCTCGTGCAGGGGCAGCCAGAGACAAAGGCAAAACCTATTTAACAGGCCTCGGATGGGTTTTATGGGGAATGAAGCACTTCCTGGACCCTTGTGGCCTTATATAACTTCAGTTATATAACTTCAGCTGAATAGTGGAGACCTCTGTGTGTTTCCAGACATCTGACCGAGAAGATAGGGCCGGCCAGGGTCACCCGCGAGCACCGGGATGGACGCATTGGTGTAGGGCAGGGGGAAACTGGCTGGTGGCAAGCTTCTACCGTTGGTAGGGTGCGGCCTGATTTTTCGCTACAAGGACATGTCATTGAACCATATTGAATTACGTAGAAAGTGTTTTCTTTGCATTTCTCTTGAGTCTCTCTTATTACATCAACGAAAAAAATCTCGGGTTGGTGCCAATCTATCTTTACACCTCATACCGTGTAATCTCTTTTTTTCAACACAGAGATTGAGAGACAGAGGGAGAGAGAAGAAACAGAGAGAGGGCAGGATGAGGAAGGGAGAGAGCCGGGGACTTGCTAGAAGTTTGCCGGAATGAAATCGCTTATTTTACTTTCATTGTACTTCTTTTGGTATCTATGTTCTATTTATGGCAAAGAATATGGTGGGGTTTTTTTTTCCCCCACTTAGGTTATCAAGTTTCTTTTTGTTAGTAAAAAACACAATTGCTTTTATTCAAACGGCTGACTTAAGGAGAAATAAAGGTTCACAATACCTTATCCATAATTCCAAAATTCTAAAAGCTCTGCAAAACAAAGTTGTTTAAAAAATATTGGCAGACGCTGATCCATTGGAAGGAGCTGTGATTTGCGGTGACTCTGTTAACATGAATGGAACAAACGTGACATCTGACAAAGTACTCCGCTTCTGCTTGCTCTGAACAATTGGTAGTGGTTGGGTCTCTATTTGTTCTGTCTTCTGCATAAGATACAGAGTGTAGTCCTGCTGCTAAACTAATCTTAAAATAAAAGTTTCTCAGGGAAATTGTAGTATAAAAAAATCACACTACTTTCACTGGAAAATTGAAGACATTCAACCAAGAGCCAGTTTGTAAATAGATATAGACGTATGATCTCAAGGTTCTTTTAAATACACCGATTACTCCTACTATTTTTTTATGTTTGGATTTTATGCAGTAGTACTTCTTGCCATTGGGTTTATCTGACACGTGATATCTGCATCCACGGTTCTGTTTCCATTAGCCATTGACCACTGTATTCGTAGGTCATTTTACTGCTGCCTGGTGTTTAAGTGTGTCTTCTCACCAGAGAAGACAAATGGCTGATGGCCCAATCATCTCCTCCTGCCTTCACTTGCTCACTAGGATTCACTGCTTTTCACCCAACCCGCTCCAGCAGAGGGACAGAAGAGGCAGAAGTGGCGAAGGAGAAAGACCCAGATGCTCATAGAAGGTGCAGAGAAGGATGACTGCCTAGCTCAGGGCCCAGAGCATGTTGACATGAGGCTTAGTTACCTGATAACCACCTGTCTATCTGAGACTAAGACCTAATCTTCTGGTGAGGTTGGTAATGGATCTTGGTGCACCAAGTGGCAGGGTGTTTTATCAGTTCACGTGATGAATGAACTAGCCCTTACGTTTCTAGTCTAAAGAAGATGAAAGTGATTGGGAATAACAAAGCCTAAATTTCAATACAACATGCAGGAGCTAATGGCAATTGCATGGGCTTTAAACAGTTTGTAGCCTCCAAAAGTAGTTGTAGATAACTCAAGCCTGCTTAGCCCATCCATCTGCCATGGAAGGTGTTCAGGGCTAGAAGAGGTTCACTTTTACATTGAGTGTTACTGTTTCCCTTTGATCTTGGTGATGGTTGTCCTCACTGTGAGGAAGGATTTCCTGATGACTGACATTTTGCCTTTCTGTACCTTCTTTCTGCTCCTAAATCCAGGCTCATGAGTCATTGTCCTCTGTGTTTTCACTCAAGTGTGAATTTTCGTAGAAAAAAAAATTGAAATGACTTGCTCAATCACAGAATATTAGTGATCATTGTAATAGGATTCAAATCAGAAACATCCTCCTATGGGAAGAGGATGTTTGGAAAAGCGATTCATTGTTCATCATGCTGGAAATCTGTGAGAAATATGACAAGTAAAGTAGTCGTTCTTTTAATTTCTATTATTCAGGTGAACATTAGGCATTCTAAATTACTATAAGGTACTCTGCATCTCTGTGCCATATAGCATTTTATCAGAGTAAATGTAGATATTTAAGAAATGTGTTGCTGACAATTCTGGTAAATATTAGAATTCTGTGTGGGAATATTGATATTAAAGCTGTATTAGGACTGATACCATTAGCAGCAATAGAGAGAAGATGTTTTATTAAATACTAATTTCATATGTTATTTAACAAGTAGCCGGCTTTGAACACATTAATCTCTCTTTTTAATTCAAGGTTGATGGTCTGGGTCTTACATATTGTATCCCTGAATAGGCCATTCAATAACTATGCAAAATATCTATTTCTCCCATGGGTATTTGTGCTTTGATATATTCTGATCCTTATTAAATTTAAACAGGATCAAATTTATACAGCTCTGGCAGAGATTTATTAAAATACACTGAATGGACAGCTTGTGGGAGTGCAGTGTACTGTAATAACATATGCCTTTTACCAGAGAATAGTAATTATTGAGAATCAAATAAATCTGTAGGAGGTTAAGTATATATGGAAAAGATATCAATTGCAGATCTTCAAAACTAGCCTGAAATATTATTTGAAGATGTGTTACCATGCAAAATAACGACCCTCATCCTTTTAGACTCTAAATATTTAGTAATATTTGAAATGCAGGTTTTTAGGGCTGTCGTAAATTCCAAAAGCAGGGGGTGGGGTGGGGATCCGGAATTATCAGAATTGCATGTGTTTAGCATATTCCATCTGTAGAGGCACCTGCTTTTTACTTAGCCCTACTTTTTATTAAATAAAATTGAAAGCACATGTATTATACCATTTGTAAAAACAAACAAACAAACAAAGAAACAAAAAAACCAGAGAAAAACAAAACTATTTTTTGGAAGCCAAAATGTGTGTCTCCTTTGCTTGGGGGTTTGAGAGGGCTCACAGATGGACTAGATACAAATGTTGTCATACTTCCAGTGGTTTGTATTTTTTTAAATATAATGATATGGTTTGTTACTTCTGTGTTTTCCTGCATATGTTCAAAGCAGTCTTGATGTGTTCACTCTGACCAAAAAGAGCACAGTGGTCCCGATTTATTAGTTTGCGTGGAATGTCATGGCACCGTAGAGGACAGTTAGGCTTTTATTTATTTATTTTCATTTATTTATTTTTTTGAAGATTTTGTTTATTTGAGAGAGAGAGACAGAGAGCACAAGCGGGGGCAGGGGGACAAGGGCAGAGGGAGAGGGAGAAGCAGACTTCCTGCTGAGCAGGGAGCCCGACCTGGGGCTCGATCCCAGGACCCTGGGATGATGATTTGAGCCAAAGGCAGAGACTTAACCGACTGAGCCACCCAGGAGCCCCAACAGTTAGGTTTTTAAAGACTGAACTTGTATATAAGACACAAGTAGCCTTTTTGTTCTTCCAGAGCTCCCCTGGCTCTAATATTTTATCCTTCATAAATTATTTAATTATGTTACATTAGTCGTTATTAGTGCTTTTTTCTTCTCCTCTCTATTTATAGACACTCTTGGGGGCCGGCCCAGGGCACCTTCAAGGAAAAGGGAATTAACTATCGGGTGGCAAGAGGAGGTTTATGCCATAACAAACCTGGCTTGCCACTAGATCTTTTTCCTTCCAGTATCTGAATTTCTTTCTCTGCCTGATTCTTACTGGTGTAGGTGGAGGTGAACTCCTCTTCTTTCCTGGTCAAAATCATTCTGAACGTCAAGTGAGACCAGACAGAAGTGCCTGGGAACCAGGGCAGTCTTCGAGGGGTGGGTATCTGGAGGAAGTGACTTAAGACACTTCTGGAAATTCCCATTCTGCCTTAAGTTTAGACTGAGCATGATTAAAGGATAGTTAGGGCAGGGGGTGGGAAATCTATTTTCTGCTCTGTGTGACGATGTCTAACTGAATTTTTGTACTTATTTTTCCTTAACATGTAGTATATGTGTAGTTGTGTAGGAAAACACTGTGTACTTTCTGCATGCTTCGTAGTATTATGTTGGGTCATAGTATTTGTGTGCACATGATGTTCTAGGCAGGTGCTCCGTAGAAATTATTCTTAGGAGTCATGATACATCAGGGTTTGGGTTTTTTTGGGGGAGGGGAGTGGATTTGGATTTATTGAGATAATTTACATACAATAAAATTTGCCAATTCTAAGTGTGTAGTTTGATAAGTTGATAAATATGATAGTTGTGAACAACCACCACTGTGATAATAGAATATTTCTGTCACCTCAAAAAGTTTCTTTGTGCCCCTTTGTACAACTTACCCCTAACCACTGATCTCCTCTCTGTCCATATAGTTTTTATGATATACATTTATATTTCAGGCAACTAAGTTAAGCCAATAAGTATGCAAATGTTTAAATATATCCATATTGGTAAATCTCTGTGGATTAGCATATGTTTTATTTCTTCAGTCTCTTGCTACTTTTGGTGATGTTGAGTCATTATCAGAAAGAAAGAATGCCAGGAATTTTAGTGAAGAGTCTATATCAATTATAGCAAAACAAGATTTTTAAATACCCCAAATTATTTGTTTCTTGAAAAATAAGTATAATTAATTATGTCTGTTGCCAGCCTTTGTTTTTCATTGCTGCTGATGAACAAGATAGATTTTTCTTTTTTAAGTAGGCTCCATGCCCAGCATGGAGCCCAACATGGGGTTTGAACTCATGGCCTTGAGATCAAGTCCTGAGCTGAGATCAGGATTTGATATTTAACCGACACCTGCACCCAAGCACCCCTGAGATAGATTTTTCTAAAAGCATATAAGTGATGTGTCCGGGTCCCTTTCTCTTGCAATCATAAATTTTCATTTATATATTTATTTTTATACTGGGAAAATATAATTCTTATTTTAGAGTGTGTCGTATAGGGCTCTAAAGATCTAGTTCCTGAAATTTGAAAACTGATAAAAATATTAAATGAGATTTAAAAAATCTGAATATATTAATGCTAATCTTTGTTTAGCTGATTTTCTTAGCTGTTATATCCAGGACCATGTTACATATCTGTGTGAAATTTGGAAGTTAGTTTACATTTGAGATCATCTGTAATGCTAAGAGTTTGGACCAGATTAGCTCAAATGCCCTTTCAGTTCTGATATTTATAATTCTTTGAGTTTTTTCTACCTAAAAATATATGTGTGCATTATATTTGTGTGTGTGTGTGTGTGGTTGTATAGGGGTGTGTCTATACAGACCCTCCCCCAAAACACACATGAATAATAAATGAAAAGGAAAAGAGAATAACCCAAAGTGATTGTACTGTTGCTATTTTAGACTTCTTGGTTCAGAAGATTGATTATAAAAATAATTTTAAAACATTCTAGATATTATGTTGATGAGAAAGTGAAGAGAATGGAAAGCTAACTAACATAGTTTGCTATAGCTATCCTTAATACCAAAAAAAGGTAAAAGGGCAAAAAGAAAAAAAAAGTGAGCTTAAGCTGGTCTTCTGTTTCACCTCCTTCAAACTGAGAGAGTAACATGATCACTAGCTTCGTGAATGCCAAGCTCTTAAATCCTTTGCAGTAACAAGGGCATGTTTTAGTGTTGTCAGAACTTTTGTTTGCACCTGGTGTTACACTTGATCACTGAATAATTGAGTGATAATGACTGTTATTTTTAAACTAAAGTATAACATCAGGGGAGGATGAGAAACACATAACGCCCAACTTCCCAAAGGGAGTAGAGAAAATATTTACAAATGGAGCATGATAGAACTGTCGAAAGTACATGGCAGCCAGCAATGCAAACTCAGAGCAGAAGTCAGGGAATGGTTTGTTACGCAGCTCAAAAAACTCACACTCTTTTCTTTATTTCATAAAGATGAAATTTCAAACAAACAAACAAAAACACTGGTAGAATGTGAACACCAGCGAACTGGGATTAGGAAAACCATATCCAACCAAACACAACTATTCAGGACCAAGGACAGGGACACAGGCAGGCCTCTCCCCACTTAGAAATATTTTTTTATGAACTCTACATAGCTATGCTTTTAAGTTATCCATTGGCTTCATTTATTTATCCAGTAATACCTAATTAGTATCTACGGTGTGACAAAACAAGACAGACCAAAACTCTGCTCTCATGGGACTATATTCTCTTGTGTCCCTTTCTAAAGTTGGTTCCTTTCTAAAGTTATATGCTCTTTCTCTTCCTTTGGGGCATGGCTCTTCCAAGATAATTCCTATCTCCCATAGAAATACCTGTTCTTAGATTTTCAATCTCCTTGTTTTCTTCCAGTATACCCATCTTCTCATAGGCTTCTGGAGTCTTCTATTTCCAGCTCTATTTAGCTTGCTAGAACTGTTCTTATCTCATATTTGACAACTATACTGTGAAAACAATACCCATTTCCCCTTTTTTAAAATCGCTGTTCCAAAGTTGAATGAAATGTGCTATGAGTAGTTTAGGGACTAAGTATCAGTGAGGATCTTCCTGAAGACCAGTCATGTGAAGTTAAATTAGAAAGCACTGGTTCTTGATTTATGACTGCAGTGATACCCAGAAACACAAAAGAAGACATAAAGGGTTTAATAAAAAAAAAAAAGATATTTATTTAGGTCTCAATGATTTGGAATTTGTTAAATTTGTATGTCTAAGAGGCAATCTGATATAGTGGAAAAATACCTAAATCTGGAGCCTAAAAACCTTCTGTTTGACTCCCACAGTTGCCATTTATTGGCTTTCTGTCTTTGTTGATATTACTTAATATCTCCGAGCCATGATTTTTTTTCCTTCAGAAATAAGGAGATTTCTGAATATCCACTTCAGTTCCATTGGAAGGTTTAATGTCTGTAAAGCATCTAGAAAAATATATGTAAATTCCCTGCCCTTCTGCTAAGTAGTTTTAATGAATCAAATAACTCCTCCTTATTTTGAAAGTTTTCTTTTTTAGAGTTTTTTCGATCGACCTTTCCATTGCAATTCTAGATCCCTCTGCTTTTACTCAGTGGACTTAGCTTTAGAACTAGAGAAGAAGCAATGCAGAAAAAAACATGTTGCTTTTATTTTAGAAAGGAACTAGCATTTACTGAACCCTTATAGGATCTGAGGTACTCTGCTAGGAGCTTTGCATAGATTATCCTATTTTAACTGCAAAAGAAATCGTTTTCAATGTATTTTCAATTTCTGTCTCATCTAGGCTTCTGTGATTTTCACTCATGCCTTTACTCTTAAAACAGCTCCAGTTAATGTGGCTGTTTGGGAAGGATGGGCCAGGTCCTAGATATGTCTTTACATTGAGTGTACGAAGAGGAGATGGTTATTTATCATCCTTGTAATGAATATCCCATAAATCTCCCATTATCATAACACAGAATGTTTCTAGGACACAGGTGATGTGTATCTGATTGCTTAGAAGATTACTGGCAGTGATAGCTCTCGGTGGGCATGAGTGAAAATGGAGAACCAGTTGCCTTTTCTATAGCATACGTCCTTACAAGTGTTTTTCGGATAATGTTGTGATTTATTCGGCCTTTTGTATTGGCGTATTGGCATCTCCACCTCTGTTTTCTACTTTTTTAAAAAGATTTTTATTTTGTTTTAGAGAGAGAGATCACAAGCATCGGGGAAGGGCAGAGGGAGACGCAGACTCCCCACTGAGCAGGGAGCCCAATGTAGGACTTGATCCCTGGACTCTGGGATCATGACCTGAGCCAGAGGCAGATGCTTAACCAACTGAACCACACAGGCACCCCTCCACCTCTGTCTTCTTAAGCCCCTAAAAGAATCTTGCTGTCTATATACATTATAACCATTCTTCCCTTTTGATCCACTGCAGTTGTACACAATGTTATATTATGTCCCTACATAGTGTTTGGAATTGCAAAAAGAAAATTGATCAACTTTTGGATGTTAAGAGTGATATTATTTATTCTTTTTGCTGGCCTTGCTTACATTATGGTCTTTGGTTCCTTCCTTCCTGTCTCAGCTCAAGTCATAATTTTTCTTGGCTTTCACTTTGCTAAAGCCGTCTTAGTTTGCTTGCTTGCTTTCTTGCTTGCTTTTTTCTCCCCTCCTCCCTCCTCTCTCTCTCTCTCTCTCTCTCTCTCTCTCTCTCTCTCTCTCTCAGGCACATTCATTCTTAGCTCAAGGCTTTTCTACTGTTTCTTCTGCAAGGAATTCTTTCCCCAGCTCTCAGTTAAAGCTGTCTTCTCATTGTGTGTGTCTCAGCTCGAAGTACCACCTCCTCCAAGGAGCCTTCCCTGGTCCCCCTTTCAAACGTATCCTTCTACCAACTCATTTTAAGTAACAGTCTTGTTGCATTTTCCTCATCTGCAGTTCTTATTGATTGCCAACAATGTTTGCCTGTCCCCACTTGTCAGGCTCAGGAACCTTGTCCTCTTTTGTTGCCAGCTACGTCATAAGCGCATGAAACAGCGCATGGCATATGTTGTGTAAATGGACATATTGAGCAGTAGCTATGCTCGGGGTAAACGGAAAACAGAGGCTCATGTTGTTTGGAATATCCCCAGAGTAAAGGTCTGGGTTATAGAGCATTTGGGGTTGGAATCAGTTTGAGGTTGACCTCCATCTGCCAGCATGGTAGTTTTTCCTTCCAGAACCTTCCTGACACTTTAGCAACTGTAAGGTAAATTTTTTATCCCTTTGATTCAGTCAAAAGAAAATCAACTGGAGCTTTTATTTGTCTTTTCCAGATTGAGTCCTGATTTCGGAAGTATGGTAATAAAAAAATGTCTTATTCTTTTCATGGTCCAAGTATCTTAAAGATGGACCAGCAAATGCGAACAAACAAACACAAGCCTCAGGGATTGTCACTTTAAACACATTATTGCACACTTGATCCTCTCATTTTCTCTGAGAGGGAGGAATGGCAGGCATTAGTATTTTTTAAGTTGGGAAATAGGCAAAGTGGTGTTTGAACCTGGGTTATCTGATTCCAGATTTGCTTCTCCACTATGTTCTGCTGCCTCCCTCAGGAGTTCTGTGTTCATCTAGTTATATTGCTTGCTTTTAAGTATTCTTTGAAATGATAAAGTCCAATGGAATTTTATACTGAAGACTTTTTTTTTAAAGGATGCTAAATTTTAAGTCGTGCGAGTATGGACGAAGAGTTCTCAAACTTCCTGACCCTTTAAGATCACTCTTCCAGCCACTGCGTGGCTCAGTGGGTTAAACCCTTTGCCTTCGGCTTGGGTCATGATCTCAGGGTCCTGGGATCGAGTCCCGTATTGGGCTCTCTGCTCGGTGGGGAGCCTGCTTCCCCCTCTCTCTCTGCTTGCCTCTCTGCCTACTTGTGATCTCTCTCTGTCAAATAAATAAATAGAATCTTAAAGATCACTCTCCCACCTGTGGCTGGGATCCTTCATGTTTTCTCAGAATGTATTTTACTTTTCTGGAACTCTTCGGGTTACTCAGAGTTCCCGTTTTCATTCTTTTGTACAAACACAATGTAATAAAGAATGCAGATCTGTACTTTGTAAAGAGGCAAATGTTTAATAGGAGAAGCAGAACATCCCAATTTGTGAATACTTCACCCCCCCATTAAAATTTGTCTTAAAATATCTCCTTAGACTCAGTCTTCTTTTGTATTACAGATAGCCTTTTTTTGATATACTTTACATGAAATTTTCCATTTTAGCATCTTGAACTCAGAGCTTTTTCCAAGATGCACTTGTTCTGATTAATTATATTCTCGCGTCACTTCTCAGGTGGTCACCGTGTGACCTCTGGGGCTCCCTGCATGGCCTGTCAGTCTCACCCCCAGGCTTTCCTGAAAGCATTTTTGTTTTCTGAGAATCACAACAAGTTCCAGTCAATCTCGATTTTCTCCTGTTCCAACACTTGGAATCCACTGTTCTCCAAGGAGCTCTGATTCTTTTTGGTGGAGAACAGAATCAAGTCTAAAGTTGGGCTACTGTTCCATGTAAGTACTTCTGGAAGGAAGAAATGACTTCTCCACTAGGTCATTTTCCGGAGAGAGCTGAAAGGATCATTTTTTTGGTTAAGGTCACAAGTTCAAATAGCTATTTTCAATTTAAAACCAGCTTTACTAAATCCATTTTTATTTTGTTCTAATCTAAAATTTTCATAGGTATTTCTGCTCAACATACCTACTTTAGATCTTTAAGGCCCCCATGCTAAGTATCACTTTTCTCTGCTTGAATCTTTATGTCCTGTGCACCACTTTACTGACACAGATATTTTGAGATTATCTAAGGTTGACATAAGAGGAAGGGGAAAGACAAGTAAAACAGAGCCTTGCATTTTATCTTGTAAGGGGCATCAATTTTTTTTTAAGCAACTTTGTTCTTTCTCTTGGAAATGCAACATGTATTTTTTGAGGCACAGGGGGAGGAGGTGGGTTTCCAGGGTTTCCAGCTGATTTTGTATTTAGAAGCTCATTCCTCACCATTACCAGTAGCAAATACCTCTGGTTTCTGGGAGGTGGGATTGGGAGAGGGGGGGTCCTTTTAGATTTATCTCATCAATACCATTACTCACCATTATAGCATGAACTCGAGAACCACAGCTGTGGACCTTAGACTTTGGACTCGACAGTCCACGTTTAAAGGTTAATTATCTTAGTGGAACTGCTACCATCAACCATTGTGTTCAGTGTCTAAGAAGATGGTATGCTAAAAATCTGTTTGTTTGACCAGTCCCTAGCAGTTAATGTGTTTCTATGTATTTAAGCATTCAGTGTGTGCTGTGTGCACACGCATACACACACTCACACACACGCACACTAGGCCACGCTGCATCATCTGGAGGAATTGTGAGTGGGTGAGTGTGATTGGCAAGTGTGAAATTGAATTTAATATGAGATTCTCTGTCTTAGGTAAAATATTTGAAAGAACAGTGATAGCAAAAAGCTGTCTAGCTCTGGAAAAATGGTTTATGTGTTTGGGGAGCAAGAGATCTGAATGTTAAAAGTTCATTTAAATGGCAAAACACTTTTAGGACTAACTGAAGAATTTGGCTTTAGTGGGAAAACTTTAATTTGCCTATAACATGAGGTACAAGTTATTAATTGCACCAAAGATAACACACTAATTAAAAGGTTCATGTATAGTTGTCAGAGGTTAGCAGTGCACACTGACAGACTTGGAATAGAAGCTAATTATATTATGTTCTCTAAACGGAGTATTTTTACCCGCTAACGTAAGATACCTTATTATAGTACTGGGTTTTTTTTTTTCTTAGCTTGGAAAGAAATCTCTTAGATATTCTTTGTAATAGAATTGCAATGATAAGCATTCAAACCAATGATGAGGCTATATAAATAGCTGCACTTGCAACATTAGCTTCAAGCATAGTTATAGAGATAATTCGAAGTAAACATTTATTCATTCTTGTGGCTTAGAAGAAAGATACACAAAGTGGAACTTTCCTTAACTTGGCTGTCCTGGGTTGAAGGAACATCCCAGCAGCCGGGATTTTTGGCAATACACTAATGCTTCTTTTTGAGTTACTTTATTAATAACAATCATCTTTTGATTGTTCATATGCCAGAGATTTGGGCTCCTTCCCTCTTCCATTGCATTTTAAGCCTCTTCGTTGTTACATATGTAAATATACATGTATATAGAACTAGTGGCTTTAAATAATGAAATATATTTTATATACCAGAAAATGATTGAAGAGGACTTTTAAAGACTAGTAATGAAACAATCACCTACTTCCTCAGTGTCCAACTTAATTGAAAGTTGTCAGTGATTTCGTAGCTCCTGTTCTTCTCCCGGGGTCGCTTCTGGTCAGAGCTCTTCCCATCCCCATCCCCCAAAGGTAGTCATCCTCCCGAATTTATCATTTCCTTTTCTAGGTCTACGGTTTTACTAGGTATCCAGTTACCCCTCAACTACGTATTGTCCGGTTTTGCATACTTCTCATTCTGTAACAGTGGAATTACGCTGTACATTTCCTTCTGGGACTTGCTGTCCCCTCCCCCCATTATTATTTTTGTGATACTCCCCTCGGTTGTTGCATGGCGCTGTACTTCTGTTTTCACTGCTCTGTAGTATTCCATCATATGAATATGCCACCTCTGTCAGTGGACATTTGATGTGTTCTAAGCATCCTGCCATTAGGAACATTTTCTCTACCAACATCCAAGTGTCTGCACCCCAGTGTAACGCACAAGAGTTCTTCTCATCTCCTTACCAAGGGGTAGAACTCATGGGTTTTCGGGTAGGATAAGAGGCTCAACTAGGTCATGGTGAACTGTTGTCCAGAGTGGTTGCACTAATTGGCACTCCCACCCAGAATGTATCTCTGCTGGACAGCTTGTCCAAATCAGTCCCCATAATAATATCTCCAGATATTTGTAGGCTTGCTTCATTGTCCGATTAAATCAAAGGGAAACATCTTATAAAATGGAAACTTAGAGGAGTTCTGCTTTGATGGCATATTTCTTTGCTTACCATGCTTCGTCAAAAGCGCTCAATATTTTTGATCAAATATTAAACATGTTCTGTAACCAACCTGAAACTTACGATGTTGTTGTAGGTACAAACTCCATAGCTTGGTTGGGATATAGCTGAGTTATCTGATTTACTTTCTCTGTTTCCTGGGCTTTCATCTGCCACCCAGTATGGTTAGATTATTATTTTCGAATAATATAATCTAGATACCAAGGGGAGAAAAAAAAGATATTAGCCCTCTAAAATGTAATTCAGATCATAAATAAACTGTGAAAAGTCTGGTGGGTTTCATTTTTTAGTGTATGACTTGTAGACTTCGGAACCGGATCTCTTGGGTTATCTGTGGCATTCCTTTGCTCCATTAACGTGGACATATTGACTATAGATCATTTTCCTTAAAAATGGTCGTTGACATAATATTTTCCTAACTCTTTCCTTGTTTGGGGCTTCTTTTATTTACTGCAATATGTACAAATAGGTAAGCATACATTTTGAAATGAAGAAATTAGTGACCTTTGAAAGACCCACCTCCTTAAACTTTATCACAGAAGCGCCCTAATGGCAAAGAAGGTAGAGAACTCCTATTCTTCCAAGTCACGTAGCTTGCAACAACTCTTCAAAGTCCCTTGTTTTATTTTTTAATTCAGATTTTGCATACTTTTATATAGCGTGTCCGTGTTTGCTATAATACATAAGTCATAATTCTGTTTCTCTCCCCATGCTTTGAGTAAAATTGATTATTTGGGAACCTATTGCCTTCACTCCGTAACTCTGCAAATATTTTGTATGTATCCCAGGTGTCTGTGAGCCCCAATATTGGGGCGCCAAACACCACACATGTGAATAATAAATATGAGCTGTAGGGGTCTCATCACCGTGAGGGTCAGTGACTGTTTTCTTGGAAGCTTCGAACACTGAGCAGAATTCCCATCTCTGTGAGTGACTCTCTGGGGCTTCCAGCTGCTTCCAATCTCCACGATAACCTCCTTTGAGAATTTGACACAAACCATACTACATTATAAATGGTAGCACTTCTTGGGGCGCCTAGGCGGCTCAGTGGGTTAAAGCCTCTGCCTTTGGCTCAGGTCGTGATCTCGGTCCTGGGATCGAGCCCCACATCGAGCTCTCTGCTCAGCGGGGAGCCTGCTTCCCCCTCTCTCTCTCTGCCTAATTGTGATCTCTCTCTCTCTCTGTCAAATAAATAAATAAATAAATAAAATCTTTTAAAAAAATGGTAGCATTTCTTAAGTGAAGTAGGTTTAGAAGGACAGTCTAAGGAAAGACAGAGTTCTAAGGAGGAGAGTGTTTAGATGTGATGAAGTCATCTTTTTCATCTTTACGACTGTAAATAGAATATCATCATTGGAGGCTTCTCCAGCCCTGTCCTCCTGCCCCACAAAGAGTATTCTTTGCTGTATCTTGTCTGTAGCTTCTAAAGGGGCCTCATTGCTTTATGAACCTGGCCGATGTGCTTCTGGTCATGAGCATCTTATGGTAGGGCCACCATAAGCCTGTGGTTATTCCACTGTCCAGAAACCCCCCTTCTTCCAAAGAAGGGCTATGAATTCACAAAGCCCTTGGGTTGTAGACAGCAGCCACTTTATAAAGCCTCTAATCTGATAGATCACTTGGTGGGTTGGGTTGAGAGGAAGGCAGTAGTAATTTTGTGTTCTATCCTCTTGCTTTACCTTGAGCTTGGCTTCTACAGGTGGCGGAAAATACTCCTCTCTATCTGTTCCATTTGTTTTTCTGTTTGTTAGCTGGACCTTTGGGCACCTGGCTATTGGAGCTTGAGCATTTTGTATGTTTCAGGCATGTGCTTAGGGAGACTTAAAACGAAGAAGTACTTTCAGTGCATTGGTTTTAGCATGAGAAGTTTTCATTACAGTGCTCCCCAAATTCTCGGTAAATAAAATAGCCTGAGAGTTTAATGCTGAGACCCTTCTCCTCCAGCGATTGTAATTTTGCCTGCAAGTGTCAATTCAGGGCTAAGTTAATAAATTTATCAGAGGTTTCAAGCAGGTTTAGATTAAAATTGAGACCTTCCTAGGGATTCTGAATTCTTATTGTGATATGAAATTATTAGCTCGTTGAATGTGATTTTGACTGTTTTGCATTCTCCAGAAGGAACTTGGGGCTTATCCATGAGGCCATTCTCTGGACGCCAAAGCAGTTTGTGATTTTTGTGGCAAAATCCAGTCATCAGCTTCATGAAAACCCAATCTAGTTAGATTGTCTAGCATAATCTATAATTACTCCCATGCTTCCAAATTATCAATCAATTTGTTTAATGCTTAGTTTGGAGACCCTGGCATTCAGAATTTATTACAGCTAAGGAAACAAACAAACAAGTCATCCCTCTGAAGCAATAGATTAGCCAGATGATTATTGTTGTTTGAGCAAGAGATTAATAAAATCAGAACTGTTGGTGGCATAAATTAATCATTATATCTTAACTGCATTGATGACTAACATGACCGTGGAGAAACAGTAAGGTTTAGAGATTCCTAGCCAGGCCCTTTCTTACCCATCTATTGCCCTCCTTACCTGATCCTCACTATCCTGCTTCTTTCAAAGTTTCTCTTTTAGTACATCAGCAGGGGCTACCATTCCATCGGACGTCTTTCATCTCCTCTTCCCGTTTCCCTAGATCGAGCCCCTCACCCTGCCTTTCTGTGTCTCTCACACTTGACTCTTTACTTGGCCATCCCAGTAGATGTCTACAAGCCTCCTTCATTCCCTCAGTGAAACAAACCACATCTCTTGCCTTCCCTTATTTGAATCTCACCTGTGCTTTGAAATGTTGTCACGTAGGCAAGAGAGCCTGTAGACTTGACCGTGCTCTCCAGCTAATGTGGTTATAGGGGGGCCTGTGTGCACAGGGACATTTCCTTATGCTCCCCAGTTGAGAACGTGAGCTTCTTCAGGGAACCCACTGGGCTTCTTCATCAGTTCCCAACAACAAAAATCATTGCACAACTAGGTTGGCCTATGCTGCCCTCGTGTCCAATGTTGCCAAAAGAAACAACTTCATCCCTGTATTTTCCTGACCTATTATTTGTTAAATATCTCATCTCCTACTGTCGTGAATACAAAAGTGGTGATGCTCTTGGAGAACAAATACCGACATAGGACTACTTGATTTTAAAAACAATGACAGAGCCGGCTTTGGAGCCACCGATGTTTGGTTCTCCTCCTAGTTTTGACTGTGAAACCTTGTTCCTGACTGACCGTAGCTTTTATTTTTGTGTTCCTGGTACTGCACATGGGCTGGCAAACAGTGGGCACTCAAGAGATGCTTAATTGTTTATCTTATTAGAGGGTGGGAAGGAACTTTCAGGAAGAAATGGAGTTGCAGTGTCTCAGGATCCCATGTACTGATAAGCCACCTGAGAGATGGTTTCGCCTTTTCCCTTATTGACGCCGCCCAGGTTTTATTTGGTGGGTATTCAAATGACAGGAGACTGCCCTTTTCTCCTGCTACCTTCCCTCAAGTAGTTGTAGGATTTAATTGAGAAGAGTCCATGTTACCCTAAGAAGGAAGGCTGAGGGAGGCTTCTTTGGTGTCATGATTGTCTTTTATAGATCCTTCTAGATAGGGAAGGTTGTCAAAACCAATCTGTTTAGATTAGTGGCTTGGGGGCAGTGGTTTCCCCAGTATGGTCCACAGAGCTCAGGAAGTGACCTTTACGGCTGAAGAAAATATTAGTAATCCTGTATTTTCAATCCTTTCTTATTATGATTTTTGATGTTTTGAAATATGCATAATTCGTCAGATGGTAGCCATTGTATATATAAATTATAAATAAGTAAATTTGCACGTCGAAGGTGGATGCCCATTTTTTAGAGAGACGGTACAGTGGTTCAAGAGCATGAGCTTTAGAACCTGCTTATGCGCATCACCATGTAGCCTTGGTCAAGGAGCTCAGTTTGTTCTTCTGCAAAATGGGTACAGTGATGGTACCAGTTTTGCAGGTTATTGTGACATACTAATGAGTTAACACACGGAGAGGGCTTTGGACTGTGTTTGACACCATGGAAAGTAATAGAGATGTGTTGACTATGATTATTTCTATGAACATCTTTAGTAGAGGCATGTAATAAAAATAACTGGAGACTACTTATGTAGAATTTAAGACATCAGAATCCAACCGTTCTCCGTATGAGTCCAGATTTTCCTGCTGTGTGATTGTGGATAGGTTACTTAACCTCTCTGAGCTTTGAACGCTGAGCCTTAGGTACAAATGGGGATAGGAATAGTAATAATAATAATAATGATAATAGCATATTTCATTGACCTAAGGCACACATTCTTTCCACATCATAACACATCTGTAGTTCGGTTTTATCTTACAGTCAATGGTATCTTAGATTTTGTGAACTATGGTAGTTTCTGCCTCCTAGGATAGCTGTACAGGATAAATGAGATAACTGGGACGTGATTAGCTTAACACCCAGCGTCCGGAGGGCACTCAGTAAATATTGTTGTCAAGACACATTGGCGTATGGATTGTTCGAGAACGTAGTAGTGGCACCGAGTGCAGAGGTTTGGAGTGTCACTGTCAGCCTTCCTCAGTCTTGGAAATGCCTCTCTGGTGCCCTGCTTAAGAAACTTGGCAGCATTTTAATGTTCTGCCACTCTTTGTGCAGCATTCCAGTATGATACCATTGGTTCCTATGATCAAATACTGTACCAGTCCAGGTCCATTAGCAGCGTATTTGCTGATGACAAGGCTGTGTCAGGAGTTATGGCCCGTGCTGAGGGGGTGATGTGTGTGAGGGATGTACCTATTTTATTTACATAATCCTTGGTTTTTGCTCATGCCGTAATGCCACCTCCTCTGACAACAGATGTTGAAACACGCGAAGGAAATATGCAGACACGGTAAAAATTTGATGCGATGTGGCTTCCTCTGCCAACAGAACATTGGCGAGTTGTTCTTCTTAGGTCTCTTAAGTACAGCAGCATCTCTTTTATTTGGAGAAGAAAATCCTGTCCTACAAGGAATGGGACATCCTTTTCCAGTTCTAGAACGCCCTGTCTTTGCCGAGGTGGACGACTTCCAGCCTCCGTAAATCCCCTCTCACGTTGGGTCAGGTGCGAGAATTTACAATTACTGCTTTGGGGCTGGTGACGCTTGTGTCGAAGCCAAAGATTGACGCTTGCCATGATTTTTGCTTGTCTTAGACATCTCATACACCCTTCGACGCTGGAAGAGAACTGACTCGGAAGGAGCTTTTGTAGAGGTTTTGGAGAGGGCCTTGCATCTTTCTCTGGTACCTGGGGGGATGCCGGAGATGTTGTCCAGCATCTTCTGTGTTCATGACTGCTCCCTGTCCAGGCAGGTCTGTGTTGGAAGCGAGAGGGAAAGTGTCTTTTCAGCTTGGTTAGCACCTCCAATACCAGGCACGGACTCCCTGCCTGCTGAGATATTGAGCTGGGTCTTAGATCCTTCCAAGACCGCGAGGGAAGAGATTGGTTTAGCCATGATCACGAGGTTGACATCCTTTTTATTGTGGGGGTGAAGGAAGGGCAGGGATAAAAGAGGGCCTTCGATTTGAATTCTCGGGCAGTTTTACTTCTTCTCTCACTCTGTTTATTGTGGATTTTTAGAATCCGTCCCGTCCTAAAGCTCTGGTTCTGGGAAAAATGAAGGATTCTTCGTACTTTGCCTAGCATGCTTTCATTTACGGCTTTCTTTGAGTCAGCAAACATTGCCAACACTTAACACTACCCTCAAACATGGCTGTAGTTAACATTATGAGTATTTGGAACACATGCTAGAAAGACCCGCGCAAAGGAGCGTGTCTCAGATAAGTCACAGGGACTGGGTTTGGTATGTCCTCGGAAGGAAACACCCGGCTTCATTTGAGCAAACCGCCTGCCTTGCGAAGACCAGTGTGGGAACACCTAATTCCCTCCTTGCCTACTGGCTTTCTAATTCTTCCCCTGTGATCATAGTTATAAAACCTAATTTCCAGGGGGTCTTGTGAATCATATTAGTAGCTTTGTGTTATAATAGCAATTTTATATTGCATTGGTATTCATTTTCACTATTACGGAATAATCAAATCAGCACCCCTCTTATTATGCCGTTGAAATAGAAAATAATGGGAACTGCAATGTAGAACCGCTAATGCGATGACACCCGCTCATTGTGCGAGGTAAGAATGTCCTCCTTTCTTGTTCCAGCTCACTTGCAACTGTGATTGAGGAAGGAAATGGAAAGCATTTCTACATCTGTGATAAAGCCCTGCATATGTCCTTCATTTGAATACCTAATTGTCTTTGTACGGCTCACGGGGTGCGTGTTGCTCCCCTCCATGCTCCCCCGCCCCCGGCTTCCCCTGCCACCCCCGCGAGGCGGGGGCGAGCAGGGGGCTGCGCGTCCCGGTTTCATACCGCGGTTTCCCTTTTAATCATGAGTAACATTTGATGTCTCTTTGCATCCCGAGGAATTGTTCGCACCCTCTTTCATGCTCATTGAGGCCTTCTTCTGGCTTCTAAAAAAAAAAAAAAAAAAAATGAAGAGCACATTTAGGCTACATTGTTAGAAAGTACAACAAGCCCCCCAAAGGTTTTGATTTGACAGCGATGTCAGGAAGCAGGTCAAGTGACTGCCTAATGAAGATGAATGGAGAAAATTGCTGGTACCGGGATCACGCGGGGGCTCCGGCCCGCACTGTTGCGAGTGTGATAGAATCTCATCGCTCCATTTATCAGTGTCATATTTGGGCTAAAAGTGAGCAGTATTGTTCTCATTTCTCCCAGATGGATAGGTCAACTTTAATATTTATTGCTCTTGTAGAACATTTGTTTGATGTATTTCCATTAGCTAGGCAATAATAGAAAAGCAGTGGAGAGAAACATAAAACAGTTCTCTTCCTATTCAGCTGAAATACAGCGTGCACTAATGTGTAACTATGGCTTGAAGTGCCATTGATTTCCCCCCTTTTGGTTGATGACATGATTGTATATATTAAAGATCCGTGGGAAAATAATGGGGAGGCAGCGTGAATGTCATATATATTGAGAGCAGCTGGCGGGGTATAAATTGTGTTGTCTTTTGATTTTCGTGATTTGGCCACATAATTGGTGCATTTCTCTTGGCGAGATATTAAATTCTTAGCCCACTCTCATATTTTAGAATTGGGAATAATGTGCAGTAGATCACATCATCCTCCGGGTTCTACGGCACATCTCAATAAAGCCGGAATTTTCTTCACATTACAGAGCAAATTGTTTTCAGTCACTGAATAATGTTGACTTTTTCTTTATGTCTTTGGAGGAGAAAAACTACCTGGCGATGAGAACGTACCTTCCCATGTGTTTTGAATATATCCAAGGGAAGACCCTAAACCTTCAAAAGGACGGGCTCCGCAAGGACCTCTAGCTCCCAGTTTATTAGCTGATGTTCCCGTTTTGCAGGAACCTGAACACTGGACTGGGATTTTATACCGCGGAGCAAACCTAGCTTGTCGTGAGGAAGGTGTTGTCTTAAGTGCAAAGCAGACATCCTAGCCATATGTTTCTATAATTTAAATTAATTTGGTACAGTCATACTGTTAATCTTTAGTGACTTGTTGATTGGCGTTTTGCAGACATATTTCTGGAAGGCTCCCAATACCATTTTCTGCAGCCTTTCTGGCAGTAGCAAAGAGCAACATTTCCACAAATTGGAATCTTGTACAGCACTGGGAAGCGAGCCAAGATTTAAATTAGACAATCACCTCTGCTCTGTATATAGCTTCTATTCTTCAGCTGTAGGCAGAGTGATTTGTTTAATACAGTCAGCCCTGTAGCGTATAATAGACTGATATATGAGTCACTCCTTGGCAATGTGTGTTTCTTAAATTTATATAGATTGAACAACTGGTTGGTAATGTACTTGGTTACAGTTGTACAAACAATAACTATTAGCAGGGCTGAAACAGGCCTGGAAAAGCTGCCCCGGCCTGGTGTTCGTGAGGGTCCTGCGGCTTTGCCGAATTTCAGAATAATTCCCCTTTTGAGGCTGCGGGAGACTCTATTTCATAAACATGAGTGTGCTTTTTTAGCGAAGTAGCCATAAAAGTTTTATGTTAGAGTTTTCTGTTTCTCATTTTCTATTTGTCGAAAACTGAATTGGGGAGCCTCCTGTGCTTCAAAAATTAAACTTCACATCAGTCTGCATTGGGGGCAGGATAATGTGGTTGCCACGTTTGTGCCTGTGCCTGTGGGTGTGGGTTAATATTCGCTATTCCTTTTAAAAGGACATTGGTAGAAATACAGATTTTCCTTTTTTTTTTTTTTTCTTACCAGGTTAGCTTGTCACTGGCATTAACTGCTCGGAGGTTGAAAGAGATCTTTCTGAACAACAAAGATCTTTTCTGAAGGGAAAAAAGCTTGTGCTCCAAGTTCAGTTCATGTTTATTTAAAAGATTAAAATCATCAGACCAGATCTCCCTTTTTTGTCCCAAAGAAAATTGATTTTGCTCCCCCATAAAAGTGGGATCTGAAAGGGGGATATTCAGGAAGACGCAAATAGAGGCGACGTAGAAATCTGTGCAGCTGAACAAAGCAATTCTGTTTTTCACCACCGAACATTTACTTAGCCTGGGTGTGAAGATTTCTGAGCAGAATCGTCACCTGTCTTTAGAGAGCACTTCTTTTGTAAGGCAAGAGGAGATCGTTTTGATCCGAAATGTTTTAATGTCTTTCTTTTTTTTTTTTTTTTAAACTTCCGCCAGCTCGAGCATTTATAAAATAACACACCCTGTAAATATTGAACAATACAAAGACATCTTTCAAAACAGTTTATAGTATGTGGCGTGTGCTCGGTGGGAGCTGAGCGGTAGTTAGCGGCAAATGATATGCCAATCAAAAATTATTATTGCGAGTATAACCTGGTATAATGCGGTATCTTATCTGGAAGTGTCAACTTGATAGAAGCCAACTCTTTGTCTTTTAAAGTTAAGCTCTTGTTTGCCCTCAGTTAATTCTGTTTCCCAAAGGCTCATTTGAATTGCATAAAGGATAATCTACTTGACAGTTTTATACATTTAAACAATCTTGATTATATGGTATTTTACATGTTTTCTTTAGCTCCCAGTTACTATTTTACGTAGGCTTTTAAGTCTTTAGTTAAAAAGAACGAGAAGAAACTCATAGGTAGAACTTGATACTCTTTTGTGAATGGCATTTAATAAAACTGGATCGAGGGCCTCCCTTCCCCCCCCCCCCCCCGCCCCCAGTCCATGGTTCATGATGGTAGTGTCCGGTCATTGTTGGTGATGGGGTGAGGGCGGCCGGCCACCTTTCTCATATCAAAAGTCCATACTGAGAATAAATGGAAGAAAACGTGATCCTCAAGTTTCACAATACTGAAGTAGGGTTTTGTGAGTGACCTTCTTCCCTCCCCCTAGGATAGTTCAGAGAATTTCTAGATGACTTTGGGAGGACATTTTAGGGTCCAGTGCCTTGCTGCAAGAATTTGGAGATTATATACGCGCCAGCTGGGCTCTGGGAGGTCCAGAGTGTCTGTGAACACCGCGCTGGTGGTGAAGAACACACCATCTGGCAAGAGGCAGACCGCCTTCCAATCCTGTGTCCACCACATGTGCGCGCACTGTGTGACTTTTGCACAAGATACTAAACTTCTCTGGGAATCAGCTGCGTCTGCAACGGTGGGGGACACTAGTGTGTCCCTCGTTGGGTCATGGTCAAGGTTTGGCGTGCTGAAATTTGCCAGTAAACGTTGCTGTGGTCTCTCTCTCAGATGTTTCAGAGCTCGTAAGATCTGGAAAAGCTGACTCAGAGTGCTAAATTTGGGACCTAATGTTCCCTCCCCTGCCAAATTATTTGATAAGTATTAGTGAAAAGTCACATGGCTATTCTCCACGTCTCCCGATGAATCTTCTCTTCAAGCTCATCTCCCGTGAATTTTGAAGAGCAGTAAGGCATTGGCGGAGTTTGCCTTTTGAGGAACAAAAAGCTCTTCCCTGTTTCTGGAAGCACTTGTGGAAATCTTGACTCTCTGGAAGCCGCTGTTATGATGTCTTTAAGGTACAGGGGGTTATGTCTCATCAGCTGATGGACAACAGTCCTACAAGGCCAACTCAGCGTTAGCTCCCTTGTGTAGATGAGGAAGGAAGCTCAGAGGATTTAAGGAACTGAACGGGTGAAGAACTTCCCTCACCCCAGCTGGTAGGCGGGATTTGAACCCATGCCCGCTCCCCCCCCCCCCCCCGACTGCAAACCCATGCCCTTTTCCACAAGAGCAGGCACTATTCCTATTTTTAGAAATTCTTCGCAGGGGATTTATTTGCCATCCCTCCTTGGAAGGTACGAAGGAGGGTGTTGTCATAAATAATGGAATTAAACCCCTGTTGGCCAGCTGACATAAACTCTTGTACCCGCTGGCCTGTGACTCAGGTAGTTTGTCACAGGAAATCATGCAAATGAGAAACACCTCGTTCCTCCTCCAGTATCCGATGAGCAGGTCGGTAGAAACTTTGCATCTCTGATGTTAATTACCAAATAAATATTTATTGAGGGAGGGATTGAAAGACTGATGGAACCAGTCTCCAGTGAGTGGTAATGTGAACTCTACATGTGTCCAGAGGGTGAGTTTTGGTGGAAGTTTTTATTAGAGAGATGGACCTGGTCAGAGCGATGAAGGACACGAAGGAACCATCGCAATGGCCTCAGAGGCATGACAGCATGAGGAAACGGGAGATGGTGGCCCAGTGAGGATAGCCCAATGGCTCTAACACATGGACCTCAACTGTGAGATGGGGTACACATAGTCGGGGTACACATAGAAATACACAGTGTATTTCTTGTTCACCTGTACAGTTCAAGGGGGATCTGGTTGGTGGTGAACCGAGGCAAATGGAGGCTCTGCCATCTTCCTTTTAAGGGCCAATAGCCAGCCGGGACAGGAAGTGGGAAAGCGACACCTGCCTCTCAACTGCTTGGGCCCCGGAAGTGACGCCCGACCTTTCTGCTCACCCTGCCGTGGGGAGAGCACACGTGAGACGGCTGGGTGCGTGGTCTCACTGAAGTGCAGGGGGTTTGCCAGGCCTGCTACCCGATGGAAAGAGGAGCCTGGTTTGCAGAAAACAGTTCTCTGTAGCTGCAAATGACAAGCAGATTTGGCTGCCAGGATGGGAGGATTCTTCTGGGAGTTGGAAGAAGAGACTGGAAAATTATTCCTAGACGTACGGGTGGAAAGGTTCTAAGGGGAGTTTTGGATTATCAGTCAGAAACGGCCTGCTCTGCTACGTCGGGACATTCAAGCCTTTCAGTATTGGTGCAGATAAATGTTTAGAGAGCGTGCATCTGCAGGGAGAGCTAGAAAACACTGGAGAAGCATCTGAAGTCGTGACATTGAATAGAAGGGATGGCGTGGCAAGAGCTGTCTGGGTAATTAGGCACATAAAGGGATGGGCGTTTGGAAAATATCTACCACCTTTCTTCCAAATTAAGGGGGGGTGCTTCGTAGGAATGGTGAGGGTTCAAGAGGTGGGAACAAAGGCTCTGCATGTTTGGATGAGAAGGCATGTTCTCCAACCGAGACACAGTTTGTTAAGGAAGATTTCTTCAAGATGGACTGGGATGAAAATACAACGTTGGGGACATTTCCTTGGGAGAAACAGGGGTCAAGAAGGACAAAGAGAGTATTCAGGGCTGTCAAACATTTATAACCGATTGTCTCTCTTTATTCCTGCCAGTAAGTAATTCTCTTCAGATGAGATTTGGTATAAAAAGTGCTTTATTGCTTTTCAACGCCCTGTCGTTTATTTAGACGTCTATTTTTTAACCTCTCTTGGGAGCTCACCATTACTACTTTTATTTTATGGGCCAATTTATGGATATGCTGAACCTGAGTAAAAATTGTAGCCCTCACTGTTCTAAAGAGCCGGTTTCTGAGCAGAAGCGGGTCGATGGGCCTGTGGGGGGGGGGGAGGGTGTGTGAACAAGGTTAAATATTTCTTAACATTTCCTTACATTTATTTCTCCCTTGCACTTTATTCTGCACGAGCTGTTTGCAGTACTTGCTGTTTGCCTGAGTTCGTGTTCCCTTCACCCCAGTGATAAGTCACTGGTTTAGTCCCCCCTTCCTTTGCAAGACTAAGGGAGTCCTTTGTAGGTGTGAGTATTTAATGAAACCTGGAGAAGCACGTTTCTGTCCACTCGGTCCGTGTTCAGGGAAAGTACAAAGTACATATTTGTTTCACTTGTAAGTATAAAGGGGAAAAACCCACCTGTTTTGCCTTCAGAAAAATTCTTTTGATCTGACTGCTCTCAGAACGAAAGCTGGGGTGAACTTTTTTTTTGTCAGTTGGGTTGTCTGATCTACCTTGTGCTTCTCTTGAAAATAAAATTGAGAGTTGAAAGACTCCACTCTTGAGGAAAAAAAAAAAAAGAAGATGCTTTTCATCATTCTGTGAATCAGAAGCAAAGATACGGCCTTTTATTTTTCTTGTCATAGCCGAGAACACCTGGTAACTTTCGGAGGCCCAACTCAGTTGGGAAGGGGAGGGGGGACTCAGCTTTGATTGGCCGTCTGTGTTGGGTCCTAGGTACGATATACTGAAAATGCAGCTTCTCGGGAATGTTCTACATAAAAGGCAAACAAAGGAATTTTTTGGTAGTTTTAAAAGTGACTGGCAACAGTAGCTCCATTAAAACATTTTCAGGGCGCCTGGGTGGCTCAGTTGGTTGAGCAACTGCCTTTGGCTCGGGTCATGATCCCGGAGTCCCGGGATCGAGTCCCATATCGGACTCCCGGCTCTGCGGGAAGTCTGCTTCTCCCTCTGACTTTCTCCCCTCTCATTCTCAGTCTCTCGCTCTCTAATAAATAAATAAAAATCTTTAAAAAAAAAAACATTTTCAGAATATTGCCAAAAGAATTTGAACCAAAGTTCATGGTAGAGCTCCATTTCTCAAAATGGATCTAACGTATAAAGCCAGGAGCAACTGAGGGAGTACTGTTTCAAGGTCGGCCTTTGTCCTGTCAAGGGGGCCGATCTGAGCTGTGCAGATGGGAGTCCTTCAAAAGCCCCGAACTTTCTATTGCTCTGGGCGACGTGGCATCCAGTCCTGAGCACTGCTTGGCATATGGCCGTGCGTGTCTTCTTTCATGAGCGACGAGAAACATTCAGAAAAGTTGTCCGGGGACATTGAAACCACACTAACCCATCATCTGCGTTTTGATGTGACACCCAACCTGAGCGTTTGTACTTGACTTTCCACTCTTTAAGAATGACGATGACAGGGCGCCTGGGTGGCTCAGAGGGGTAAGCCTCTGCCTTTGGCTCAGGTCATGATCTCAGGGTCCTGGGATCGAGCCCCACGTCAGGCTCCCTGCTTAGCGGGGAGCCTGCTTCCCCACCCCCCCCTGCCTGCCTCTCTGCCTACTTGTAATCTCTCTCTCTCTCTCTGTCAAATAATAAATAAAATCTAAAAAAAAAAAAAAAAAAAGAATGACAATGACACTGCTAGGGACCTCCCAGGGTCATTTGTTCATTGAGGTGGGAAACCTTTATGTAGCACCTACTGTGTCCCACCCAGTGTGTCCAATACTCAGAACCACATAGTGAACAGAAAGGGAAGTGGCTCCCCTGTGACATTTCCAGTCCATGTATGTCCGGCAAATAATTATACAAATACATATAAAAGTGCGACTGTGCAGCTGAGACATTTCACATGGTGCACACTTAACGTTCAGTAACTTTGAGCTCTTGTTATAATAGATATTAGTCAGTAAGTCCTGCATGGGTGACACGCTCGAATGAAGAACCATTGTCCCTGCTTATTTAACACAAATTTGAGGGGCTGCTGAGTCTTTAGCTGGGCAAGAAAATGATATGTCTCATAGAGGGGCTCACAGCCTAATGAGGGAGACGGACAAATAGTCATACTTGGTGTGAAAGACAGCCCAGGCATGTTGGCAGCAGACCTGTCACCCTTGGATAGTAGGAGAGGGTGCTTCTAAAAGAAGTGCCGAACCAAGAAGCAGAGGATCATGGGAGTAGAGCGGGGGAGGGGAAGGAATGGGAATGATGCTGTATAGATAAGGTGACATCCGTTTGTGAATGGCCTCTTTGCTCTACTGAGGAAAAGAGCTTGTAATCAGTAAGCCATGGGCAGCCTTTGAAGGGTTTTGAGCCCCACAAGGACACGCATGGTCCGATTTCCATTTTGGAAGGCTAAGCCTACTGAGCACCGATGATGTGAATTTTGCCAGGCCCATGTGTTGGCTACTGTGTAGCTATTAAAAGTCATGTCTTAGAAGGTAACGGTGAGGAAAATTATTGGGGAATACCTTTAAGCTCCAAAAGTATTACATATACACTTCGGCCCCAATTTTATTTGAGAGATTGCACTATACATTGTGGAGAGCAAAGACGAAAAAACACTGGGAAAGCATTATACGAAAATATTGAATGGTGTATCAGGTGGGGTGAGAAATGCCTTTTCTGTCCGTCATGCTCTTCGATATTATCCATTTTGTTCTACAATGTAGTAAAAATGTTATTTGGAAGATAAATGGAAAGAAAGGCAACTCTAGACATGGGTTAGAAGGATTCTTTTTTTTTTTAAGATTTTATTTATTTGACAGAGAGAGAGAGATCACAAGTAGGCAGAGAGGCAGGCAGAGGGAGAGGGGGAAGCAGGCTCCCCACTGAGCAGAGAGCCCAACATGGGGCTCGATCCCAGGACCCTGAGATCATGACCTGAGCCGAAGGCAGAGGCTTAACCCGCTGAGCCACCCAGGCACCCCGGGTTAGAAGGATTCTCATCTGGAGTGGGATCTGAGGGCTGACTGGGACTGGCAGGTCCTTTAGAAGAACAATGTGAAAGAGGGTTTGTGTAGCTAACCGGAGGACTAGCTAAATGGCCTTTCATTGACGATGAGAGAGAGGATCAAGGGCGATGTTTCCATGGAAAGTTGAACTGATAGTGGTGGCTTCGTTAAGGGGAACTTGTCTGCAATTGGTCAACAAAAGCAGGGGATTGGTAAAGAAAAGCTCTGCATTGGGTTTGTTGGCTTCGAGTTGGTAAGACACCCACGGTCTTATTCGGAAGGAGCTGGAAAATTGCAGCTCAGTGCAAGGACTGATATTTAGACTGGAGAGTTGGTGGTGGTTGACACATCGGACGTGATGAATTATCAAAGCATGTGTTAAGAAGAAACTGAGAAATCTTCAGGGGGATAAGAAAACTGAGAGTAACTGTTTCCAAACGAAAATACTCTTTTTGTAAAAGGGATGGTTGAACGTGTCAGAGGAGGAAAAGCGATCATTGGAGACCGAGACACCGTGGGGAAGTGTCCATGGGATTTGGTAATTAGGAGTCCATGGTGGACTTAATGACAGCCGTTCATTACAGAGGAAGACCCATGGCAGGAGGGTTAGGGGTGAGTGAAAGATCAAGGTGTGGGGAGGGAGCCAGTGAGTGGGGATGGGGGAGGGAGGTGATACTGATTTGAGAGGGTCTCAGTGGTCTCAGTGGGTTCCCCTCCTTCCCCCGTAAAAGAACAGGGTTGGGACATTTTCGTAAGTCGAAGGAGGAAGCAGTGGGGTGGGAAAACCTGAAGAACCGAATGAGAGGTGAATTGATGGAAGTCACCTCTAGATGGGGGTGGGATTTTAGAGTAGCGGTGGAAGAATGTGGTTTTTTTTGGCAAGGGAAGGAAAAGGATGATTTCAGGTGCTGGCTTTTGGGGTGACAGGTAAAGAATTCAACTGACGGTCTGTTTCTTGATAAGGAACGAAGTTCTTTAGAGGAGGATGGAGAGAATGCTGGAGAGGAGGGGGGAGGGGAAGTGGAGGAGGGGCAGAGGTTTCATAGAGCTGCTCTAGGAAATGAATAGGAAGAGTTACTAGGGATTGCTGAGTGCTCACAGGGGCTCTGCTGAGATCAGAAACTTAATAAGAAAGAGATAGATCATGCCTGTTGGGACATACATATTATTGGTGCTCATGTCTCCAGGGCTTTACTTTAAGGCTTATTTTGTGTGTACATATATGTGTGTGTCTGTGTCTATTTATATATTCCATAACGAAGGCTCAGAACACCTCTGTTGAATAAATGAGTCAATTGTTGTAGATTTGCAGACCATTGGAGAGGGTCTATTTCCTGGAACCCAGATAATATAATGTTAAGACTTGAATCCCTTTTCCTTGTTATGTTTTGCTTTTATGACCTTTGTTTTTCTTTGTCTTTGATTGGTATTTCCGCTAACACACATACACACACACACACACAAAGTTCATGGAGAATGAAAAGATAAATCCAAACACTTAATTGTGTCCCTTCTGTGGATAGTTCAGCCAAAGAGTCCTAGGGGCGAGATGGTCCTTGCCCTTAAGCAGCTTCCAGTGGAGTCGGGGAAGTGGGTGGTGGGGTGAAACCCAGGAAGAATTCCTTATTATCAGCACATGCTGAGTGCCATAAAAGAGCTCGAAAGGAAGGGCTTTGAAGATTCTAAAGAAGGAGACAGCAACTCTGGTGGCCTGAGCTGAGAAGGGTTTCTGCCAGAGCTGTTTGCTCTTCATCTCGATGAATGCAAGGAATTTCGAGGGGAGGCCCCTAGCTTCGGGCAAGGGCCTGTTGGAATGGGGGTGGGAAGAAGCATTTCAGATGGAGACTGGGGGGTATGTTAAAGGCAGAAAATATATCACGGGAGGTCCCATGTAGAGAAAGTACAGTCAGTTACTCACTCAGATTTGGGGACGTGGAAGTTTTCTGCTTCCTTAATAGAGCTGACAGGACAGCTCTATCAGATGAAAGGGAAAGGAGTCCACGTGGATGAATTTCATTCTTTATCCAGTATCAGAATGGGGAAGGGTGAATGGAATTCACCCTTCCCCATTCATCATTATTACTATTTTTTTCTCTCAGAATTTATTTCCATATTTTCTTAATCATTCTGTTTGGCGTTCTAAAAATTGTAGCCTTGTAGGAATTCACTTTGCCTCGCAGACAGTTTAAAAGAGCCCCAACACCAACGTTTATCAAAACCAAATTGCTTTGTGAGGGATGGTGTCAAGGTTTATGAGAAATTTCCTCAAGTGTCCAGTTCCTATTACCCTGCCTTCACTTGAACTATAAAATCTTGTCTGATTCTCTCGTTTTTAAAACATTATCGTGAAGACACGTGACAATGGCAGTTTCCAGCGTACAGTTATTGTCCCAGACACAGAGGCAATGCTTTTAATCCCATTTCTCCTGGTGGATGTCATATTCCTCTGAACACGTCTAGAAGTTCCTCATACTTAAAGTGTGGGGGTCAACAAAACCGGAGATGAGATGTATTTCTTGTTCAATACATGGATGTTTAGTTTTGAATTGCCCCTAGATTAGTATTAAGTGTTGAGGTTGGAGGCAGCCTGTAATACCTTTTAATATATGACCTTTCCTGGCAGTGAAAGGGTGTCGGGAAAGCTGGTTTTACTCCCTTTCGCACCACTCACGATGAAGGGGATGTCTTTTTCCTTTTCCTTTTTTGTCGTCTCTGACTCAGCTGCTCCAGTGGTCCCTGATAATTCAGGCGATGGGGAAGGATAGGAGGTAGAGGCATGAGCACGGAGTGGCCCTGTGCTTGTCACCACTGGAAACCCACCAATGTGTGGAACACACAGCACTTAGAATTCGCAGGCGAGTGAGGCCAGTTCACGAATCCCAAAACGTACATCACTGCATTATTATAAGAAAATCTTTTTTGTCCATTTGTTCTAAGGGATTTTCCTTGACAGATATTTTTAGACTCTTGTTTATCTATTGAGGGGTAATTTATATGCTATGGGCATAATACTTCCGTCTTTCCTTCCTTAATAAATCAAGAACTCATGATGGGTATGCACATTTTCTTTATAAAGTTGACCCTGGAACAATGCAAGTTGGAACTGCATGGGTCCACTTATATGTGGATGTTTGGGGTAAATACAGTGCAGAACTGTAAATGTGTTTTCTCTTCCTTATGATTTTCCTAGTAACATTTTCGTTCCTCTAGCTTGCTATGCGTTGGAAGGATACATGCATACAGTATGTTGAATACCTCCAGCATACAAAAAAATGGATTCGTTTTTTGGTGTTAATTGACTGGTTACCTAGTAAACCTTCTGGTCAACAGTAGGCTGTCAGTGGTTAAGGTTTTTGGGAATCAGTTATACGTGGATTTTCGACGGCGTGGAGGTTGGTGCCCCTTATCCCCCCCACTCTGTTCAGGGGTTTCTTGTATGTGTGACTCGTCCTTAGCCACAGCATGCCCTCTCACTCCTCCGCTTCCGTATTCTCCCCCTAAACCCGGAGTAGTAGTTGAGGGTCTTTTGGATATGGTTCCCTGCTCTTGCAAGTCTGTCTTGTCTTGCCCTCACAGCTCCTCAAGGGCCAGGGTCCTGTCCCTCCCTCGTATTTCTGCTCTATGCTTTCCGTGAACGGCAAAGGGTCTGGGTGTCGCTGAAACAAACAGGTACACTTCAGCCTCCTCGTACTTGGAGTTTCTCTGTGTCTACCATCACTTATCCCCATCTTCCTTCTGAAGCCTTCTCCTGACATCAGGAACATCACCCTCTCTAAGCTGCATCGGTAGCCCTTGTCACTTTCACAGGCTCCTTTGCTGGGTCTATATCTGGGTCAGTAATCACTCCAGTTCCTCAAGGTTCTGCCCTTGGCCTCCTCTCGCCCCGCTCTGAGATGTTGTCTCATTCGACTTCATCGAACATCTGCACCCAGGTCTCTCTCTCTCTCTCTCTGTCTCTCTCTCTCTCTCACACACACACACACATATCTCTATTCTACACCTTTCCATTAAACTACAGACATCTCTTGGTGCCTCAATCCCAACACATTTAAAATGCACCATGATTCAGCCCTTCCCCCAAGACTCGTCGTTTTCTGCCTCCCCTAGTTCCATGAATGACATTGCCTTGTGTCTAGTTATGCAGGCTCCAAACCTAGCTGCCTTCCTTGACAGCCCCTTCTTGCTCTCCCCTCAACACATCAAATCCAGGGTCAAAATCCTGGGACTCCCATCTACTTC
>CM052803.1:22719674-22772170 GCA_028533885.1 Nasua narica | reverse complement strand
GTCCTCTCTCCTTCCCTCCCCTCCCCTTTATTCTTTCTTTTGGAGAGAGAGAGGTGGGGAGGGGCAGAGAGAGAATCTTAAGCAGACCCCATGCCCAGCACGAGGTTTAATGTCATGACCGAGATCATGACCTGAGCCAAAATTAAGAGTCGGATGCTTAACCAACTGAACCACCCAGGTGCCCCTCACCATGTATTTCTGTCCTCATGTAATTGCTCTCATATTTCCCTGCTCAGGGCTGTGTGCTCCGGGAAGACAAAGACTTTTGGGGCTCATGTTGTATTTTCAATACTTGAGCAAACTGCCTGGCAACGTAGATGTTATCAGAATATATTTGTTGTTAGAATGAGTAAACAAATGAACAGTAAAAATTGATTACTGCTGTTTTTTATTTCCAGGATTTTTATTTACTTACACGCTTTATGCCGATAGAGATTAGGGAAATCCTTCCTGAGCAGTTCCATTGTAAATATATATTTTTTTCTGAATACAGAACTAGTAGGTACTAATTTTAGAAAGCATACAAAAATAAAAGAAGAAAAATTTTATCACACTGTGTATGGTTTTGAATCATGGTGTTTATACCCTGGCCATTTTCCTATGTCATTAAAACCACTTTAGAACTGTTTAAAATAAAATCAATACATTTGAGACCTACAACCTTTGTAGAGTGTTTATATTTGATGCAGTTAAGCTCTCAGAAAGACCTTACCTAGTTAATGAAGTTTCTCTACACTCCTGGAGTCCATAAGGTCTGATGAAAGTTAGGCTCCATTTAAAGCATCTTGTGTGGTGTTTAGCGTCCAAGATACGTTTTCCACTTCAGTACTGAGGCTACCTTGTAAAACCCTGTGTTATTCTCCCAGCCTTTCATCATTCCCGCTTCTCGAGAGCAGGGTGAGGATGTCTCGGTCGATATTGGTCACAGAGCAACATTCTACCCAGTTGCAGATGACCCCGTAAAGCCTGACCTTCGGGGTCTGCCATTAGAAGTGTGACCGTGTCTCTTTGGTAAAGTTCCTTTTCTTGTATGAAAAACCGCCCTGACTAGTAGAGGGAGCAACTTTCAAATAAACTTTGGCCAACAGTAGGCGCACCGGTGTGTGAGGGTTTAGCTCATTTTCGAAAGGTGTGTGAGGGGAGTTAGTCATTGTTCAATGCTCGAATGAGATGCACGCTTGGTCTCTGCTCTAATGGGTCAATGCCAGGGTCAAGAACTTGGGCATAAGGGAACAGATATCCTGTTTATCTGGGGGGTTTACTTTCCCACTGGGGGAACCTCATCGTTTACATTAAACTCTCTTCTACATGTACTCCCCTCCCCCCAAGTTGTGCACTAGGATATTCAGCTTCACTGCTTTATCACCTTAGGAAAGTTATTACAACAAAAGAGTGAAACAGTTTGGGCGATAAGCACGGCTTTTGAGGGCATGGTGTTTCTGTGAGCGCTTATTTTTGGTATGGAGTGCTTCCACAGCCCGATGGGGAAGGGAGCAGCTTATGGCCGGTACCAGATGGACACCCCTCGTGGAATCTGTTACTTATCCCAGGGGGCCCTATTATACAGGGTTTGTTTTCAATATTAATCTTGATATGGAAGCAGCTGCAGTTCTTAAAAAAAAAAAACGATCATACCTCTAACTTATTTTTATGAGGCCCCAAGAAATTTATAGATAGGCTTTATAGATGGATCTTACTTTTCCCTCCATTATTAACCAGCGCTGTGAAATGTGTAGCAATTTTTCCTTTGTGCCATATATATTCTTCTACTAGTAGCAATGAGAAAAAAAAATCTCTTTCTAGGAATAAATGGAGTCAGTACAGGTTGGTAATGTGTATACTTGAGTCACCATAAAAAGGTGCTAACATTTTATTTTAAAGCTAAGCAGTTTGTCCATTCGTAATAAAGTTACTAAGCAAAAATTTCCTCCCCAAATAAGGTTGCGTTTCTTGACTGTGGTGTGTCAAGAGGGTTGGGCAGTTTTTTTAGATACTATCCATTAACTGTCTTGAGCTTAAAGCAGCCTCACAAATACCCTTTTATGATTGTTTTAAGGTGTTTGCATGTGTTTTACCTCATTTTTGGGTCACTTTTGCATTTACAACTAGATATAGTTGTCCTTAGCATGTAGTTGAGTCACTCTTTTAGAATAGAATTGGGATTTTGCTGAAGTGCATAAAATTTGATATATGATTTAAGGAGAGCTGCTTACAAATTGCTGTATAATTACATCTCCTTTTAAATTCATGCAAGGAAATGTTAAGGTAATCTTGAATGTATTAGTACACAACAACTTTTGGGCTTCCAAGAGTAAAATGCCTCCTTTATTTAGGACTACTTAAATTCATGGTTATTTTATATAAAAATGCTAGAATAAGTTCGAGCTATTAACATTGGCACCTTGACTGAATTCCACTTTTTGTCTCCCAGATGAAAGCCAAGGGATTTTATTTTACGGTTATGTTTAAGAAGCCATTAGCCTCATACTCCAATTAAAATACAGGTCGAGGGGGAAAAAAACCAAAACCCCCTCTTTCAAAAGTAAACGTGTTATGAAATCTTAAATTACAGATTTTGGAATAGCTGGTTGCAAAGAACGTAATTTTCCTCCCTCCTGCCCCAAGACCTTATCAAAAGTGGGATTGTGAGCCCTTTCCTAGTCGAAGATGTTAGAGCAAAACACAAACCTAACTGGTAAGATACAGGAAACTAATGAAAGCTGTGTGATCACCCATCTGGTAAAAGATCGTCCCTACAGAATTCGGGCAATCGTAAAATCACAGAAAGATGTATATAATCAAGATGTTCTTGCAGTATGATCAAAAGCTCTGTGCCACCAGGCCATAGAACTCTAGCCCTGACCTGTTTCAGTAGCCAGGACCCCGCCGGTAGTTTTTTCAATGCTCATTCTTGTCCAGTAGCTGAGCCTTTTTTTTTTTCCTTAAACTTTTGGAAATGATAGATGTGAATTCTTAGGCGTGAATCCTGTTCTATTTAAATGATGATATATTATATCTGGTCGACATCCTCTTATCACTGATGATTTTTGAGTTAAGTAGGCCTGCAGTATTTGGTTTATCAACTATGATTGAGCCTGGAAAACAAACACATGAAGCTACTTACAATACTTCAGGAAAAATTGATAGATTTGTTGCTCTTTTTTAAATGTTAGCCTTAGCATACTGTGTTACACTATTTCTATCTCTTGATGTATTTGTAGCAGAGGGAAAAAAAGGCGGAGTATGTATGTATATGGAAAGCTTCCTCACTGACAACGAACTAGTTGATACATATTGGAAACACATTTGCGTAATCCTTGATTGCAGTCAATAATCTTGTAAATAGATCTATCCAAAGTCAGCATAATGCCCACATGAAGAAAGTCCACTGATTATATTTGAATAGGGCAGAAGCAATAATCCTGTAATATTTATTTTTAAACTACTTGGAATATCTTTTGTTTATGCTTAATGTGCGGACTGATCAGTATCAGGGTTTCTCAGTCTTTTTTTTTTTAAAAGATTTTATTTATTTATTTGATAGAGAGCGATCACAAGGAGGCAGAGAGAGAGGGGGAAGCCGGCTCCCCACTGAGCAGAGAGCCCGATGCAGGGCTCGATCCCACGACCCCGAGATCATGACTTGAGCCGAAGGCAGAGGGTTTAGCCCACTGAGCCACCCAAGTGCCCCAGGGTTTCTCAGTCTTGATACTGTTGACATTTTGGACAGGATCATTCTTTTTTTAGGTGCTGTTCTGTGCACGGTATGATGTTTAGCACTATCCCTCTAGATGCCAGAAGAACCGTCTAGTCGTGACAGTAAAAACTCTCTGCAGACTTTACCAAATGTCCCTTAGTAGTGGGAGTGGGGGTGGGGGTGGGAGGAAGGGGGACAAAACTGCCTGTGGTTGAGGATCTGTGATCTGCAGACCTCTCTGCTTCTCTCTGTGCCTGTCTCCGTCTATGGCTTCATCTGCGTCTCTGTATTAGCGTATTTGTTCTAGGCACCCGAACACGCTACATTTTAAGAGCACTACATTTTATACTTTAGAGATCAAAGAACGGAAGACCGATCAGTAATAGGAAGTCATAGTCAATCACTAATAGGAAGTAATAGGAAGTCAATAGGATGTTTTGAAGGAATTCATGGTAGATCATAATTACAGGGACCAACTGAAACGAGAGGGTGTGAGTTTTACCATTGGCTGGTAGAGTTCAGTTACGGAACTCAAGAAATGCTGTAATCGGTTAAAACGTTTTCATTTAAAAACCACTGAGGGATATTTGACTTCATTTGTTGGTCCTTTTTTTACATTTGGTAATTTTACATTTTTTACATTTTTTAACATTTCATATGGTGCGCAAGAAGCACCGCCCAGGAGACTTACTGAGGGTATTTGGTATAAATAGGTCACATCATTAGAGACCTTAAAGTTTGTTTTCAGCGGAAAGTCTCTGAGGCCCTTAGTCATTTGACTGCAGCGTGAACCACAGAGTCTGGATGCATGAGGAAAATAACTCTGACTTTCTCTTCTCTGATTTTCCCTTTCTGTTTTGTTTCAAGGCTTGGCCGTACTTTGACTGACATTAACAGCGGTTTACCTGAATTTGATACGGGCCGAATCACGTGTACAGAAAAAGAAATAACTTGGTTACAGGTTTTTAACGCCACCGAAGCTGCCAATTGGAAGAACCCTCGAGCTTGGCTCCGAGGCACTGCCTTATCAGTTGAGGACCTACTGTGTGCCAGGCAGTGGTGCTCGGTGGCCAGTCAGGCTCTCATATAGCCTCTGTCCTCAAGGGAGACAGGTGGGGAAGTAGATCACTTGAGCACAGCACGGAGAGACACACAGCCCTCCTGGGAGCTTGGAGGAGGAGAACTTTGTGCGGTCAGGGATGGGCAATGTGGTCCCAAGTAGGGCTTTTCCGAAGGGCTAATTCTCAACCATCCTTGCTGATGATACCTACTGTGCACTTCAGTGGATCCATTCCCTGTAAGCGAATTCGCACTCAAGTGCCTCTACCAGATGTGAGCCAGGTTATTACTCCTCCCAGAGATATTAGAATCTATCACAAGATACAGCCCTTTTGAAATGCAGGTGAGGGCCTCTATACGGCTAGTGATGGAAATCTGCACGTGACGGTCGAAACTTTAGGGGCCAAGGTCTTTCTAGTTCTAATCCTGACCTCAGAGAAAGTAGCTACCTTTTCTATCCGGACTAATCACTACTCTTAGCTATCATTTCTGTGCTTTTCAAGAAACGAGGACAGACCGAGCACATCTGTTTCACGAGTCGCTGTCGTTACATAAAAGCCGCCCACAGTTTGCCGGAAACAGTCAAAGACACACAGAATAGGCATTATTCTTACTTTCTGGAAGTTATGCTCCGAATCGTATTATCTTCTGCTTCGTGTTGACTGCTTTTCCCCTCGCTTTGGTGTTTAGTCTTGCTGCTACCTACAAACACGTGTGAATCTCCTTTTATCCATACAGCAGGTTTGAGCTAAACGTCTCCAAAGTATGCTCTGTGCCTGCTGGCTCCTGTTTCAGCCCTCCTTCTGCCCTCTCTGCCAAGAAGGCTTGTATCCCCATTTCTTGGTCAGCCAGGCCCATTTTTACAACATTAGGCCTTTGCCCGAGTGGTTTTTCTCTGCCACAATGCTTCTTATTTCACCAGCGAGCTCCTATGCATCCTTCAAGGCCCCACTCAGGTGGCTTCTCTTCTTTGAAATCTGCTGACTTATCACGGGGAGTGCTTTGCATATATCCATACACAGTAGCACCTGCCATGTGCATTCTGAGTCTTACATATTTTTTACCCAATATCCACCATTATCTCTTTTAGCTTATAGGCACTTAGTAAATACAATATAAAATATTTCCATCACCCATTTATTTTTCCCAGATGATCAAAGTCCTAGCTTTCTAGGCTCCTCATTCTCAGCTTTCTGACATTGACCAAGTGCCTCTTCCATATAAGACCATTTGCTGGGGGTGCCTTGTGTTGTCGCTCTTCTTACACAGCCCAGTCCCCCCCAAAGCTTCATCCTTCCATCCTCAGAAGTAAAGAAAAAGCGATTCAGAGCGGTGACAAGAAGAAGCTTACCTGGTCATCTTCAGCTTGTAAGTGATGGAACTGGGATTTGAACTTGGATCTCTCTGGCCCATTCCGTCACTCACATGGTCAACAAATACTTACTGAGTACCTTCATGCCATGGGCTACTCATCGCCCCAGGGCCAGAGGAAGCCACACGGAACCAGCTGTGAAACCGAAAGCTACATAAAGGGCCAAGAGGGGAGAGAATGGTCAGGTCAGGAGGACGGTAGGTGCAAAGGCCCAGAGAAGAGAGTGAGGAGTAGTCGGGGCAGTGAGCGTGGGGCTTAGCGAGGAGGGAGTTTGGAGAAGCGACCAGCAGCCACATCATACAGGAGCTTGGAAAAGGTGGCTCTTTAGGTGCAAACCATTCAGTCCTCAAAAGCCTGAAGCGCACGGAGGCCCGGTAGCCCGTGCGCAGTTCCCCCGGCTAGCTAGTGGATCAGCTGGGGTTCGAACTGGTCCTTAAGCCCAGTTCAGTGACTTACCTACCATCCCACAGCTAGTGTGGCAGGACTGGGGTTCAAAGCCTCTCGAGATGAAGTGTTCTCCAGATTCGAGTCTCCCCACGCTTAACTCTGCCCAGTCTAGACACCCGTAGCCTCACACCAGCCTGCAAGTCTTGCCTGGTGTTGCTTGCAGTTTTTCGCGGTAATTAGCCTTGTCCGCTTCAGACTCTCGGTGCGCTCAGGGCTGGGTTTTCCATCTCCTCGACTTCTTCCTTCCAACAAAACCTTCACAGACCTGCAGATTTGGTGCACTCCAAAGTGTTAAGATGGGCCTTGGGGGCTCTCCAGGGCCTACCTGCCCCCTATCTCTCAGTCACGGGCTCCTCCCTCCAGCCACATTGGCCTGTATTGTTCACGTAGGTCCGTAGCTTTGCACACTCCATCCCCTCTGCCTGGGGCGCCCCCTCCTCCTCCCTCCTTCCTTGGTTCAAGAGTGGCTGTTTCCTTTTGATTCTTCTAAATGAGTGTTTCATATGTCAGTATCACGCCTTGACTTGGCCCTTGGGTTGAGAAATGTTTTTGCCCTGTCTTCCTAACTGGGTTGGCATCCCTTAAAAGCAACAAGAGTATCTTCTCCTGCTTCTACTTCTTGTCTTCGGAAAGGTAGATGTAGTCCCTGGCGTATCCTACTAGTTGGCATCTAGTAGGCACCAGGTTCAGAGTCGGTTAAGGCCTTGTCGGAGGGGCGGTGCGTGGAGAAACCAAAGTTACACCAAAGAGGTGACCGCTTAGCCCCCTGTGCGTCACAACCGGTTTCTTTTCGTTGGTGTGTGTTTAAGGCAAATCGGGCCTTTCTTTTCCCGTTCTCTGAATGTTGGTGATACGTGCCTGCTGGGCCCGTCCCAAAGATTGCTCCGTTTTTGTTAAAAAGAAAACTCGATTTGGAACACCTAGGATCCTCTCCTCTGCTTCAAATTGTTTTTCTGATATTAAACAAGTGTAGTTGGGTTTGAGAGGGTGTTGTGAGTTTTTTTTTCCCTTGCCACCTCTAACTAGTCCAGATGGTTATGCAATTTACAGACTCAAATGTGTCCAGATCATGAAAATCCAAAGGCCTCCGTGTTTGGGTATAGTCCATATGTTTAGGCACTGTTGTTCCTTGTGTGGGTCCACAGAACTTGTTGAGAAATCTAATAGTGGAACTTGCATTCCCTGCTTGGTCCAACTTAGGATGATCCCATCCTTCCTTCTGCTCGTGAGGGTTGGGAGAGGGGCCGATGGTCCCCTCATGGGCGGTTCCACTTTCCTGTAAGTGAGGAGGGCAAGAAGAGATTGAAAATAACGGAGCCAAGCCTTATTGCTCTAAACCAAACAGCTCATGCCCCATCAGCATTTCAACGAGATCATCATCAGATATGTGGAAAGGTTTGTTAAAGCAAAAAAAAAGAAAAGAAAGAAAGAAAGAGAGAAAGAAAGAGAAAAAAAGAAATTAATTTCCATATTCATCTAAAAGGAACAAGGCTAGTCATTTTGAAATATTACTGTGTCCTAGAATTCCTGAGAAGCTGGTTAAACATACAGATGCGTAGGGCCCCACCATCTAGAGATGCTGGTACAGTAAACTATGGGGAATCGAATAATCCGCATTTTTAACAGGCATCTGTGTGGTCAACCTGGTTAATTGGTAGTCCCTCGCGCCCAGAGTTTGAGAAACTCTGACCTAGGTGATAAAGCAAACATTTTTTAAAAACAGAGTATTTTAAATTAGAAAACAAAAAGCAACTGTAATATTTATTACTAAATATTTCATACTCAAGATTCGTGCCCCCTTGATGTTGGATTATTGGCTTTTTCTTCTCTGGATTCTCTGCCTGCAGGCCAAGATCAGTGTGGTTCCCTGCAGTGTGTTTTCAACCACCTCCCTTTACACTCCAACCCCACCCACCCAGGCTTCTCTGTCTTCTCTATAAAAGGGTTGGTGTGTTTTCTAGAATAAAGCATTTTTTTTTCAAGCTAAGCATCTCTACTGCTTAAAATATTAATTCTATTAGAATATAGAACTCTTCCCTTATTTCCCCTTCTTTCGCATAGGTGTGGTTTTTGCAGGGACCTGTGGGGATCGATGCATGGTTTCTCCTTTTGGCTTGAATTTCAGGTGCTTAGATTGGGCCTGGAGAGCAGTTCTGCATACCAGCATTTCCCATCTGGAAATTAATTTATTTGTTGGTTCATTCGGTACAGATTTGTTGAACACCTACTATTTATCGAGCTCTCTTCTTGGCACTGGGACATCAGCGCAAACAGTGCAACACATGCTTAAACTCATTAAATTTACATTCTACTTGAGGGAGAAAGACAATAAACATGTTACGTGGGGAAGTGTTGCGGAAAAAAAAACAAGACGGGGAAGAGGGATAGAAAGTGGTGGAGGAGGGGGAGGGCTGCAAAGACATTTGATAGCACGGTCAGAATGTGACATTTGAGAAAGGACTCCAAAGGAGGGGAAACGAGACACCCATGAGGACTTTGCTGGGGACAATGGTTCAGGTAGAGGAAGCCGTTGGTACAAAGGCCCTGAGGTCGGAATGTGTCTGGTGTCCTGGAGGAACACCAGGGAAGCCAACAGGGTTAAGGTAGGATAAACAAGGGGGGAGAACATTGGCCAAGGGTCAGAGAAGAAATGGGGGACCATTGTGAAGTTTTGGCTTCTTCCCTGAGGGAATAGGAAGCCATTGGAAAGTTCTACGCAGAGGAGAGATAGGGTCTGACTTAGGTTTTCAAGGGATCTCTTTGGCTCTGTGCTGAGAACAGATTGGTGGACAGTGTGTTAGAGACAGCGGGACCAGCTGGGAGGTGACTGCTGTGATCCAGGAGGGGATGAGTGGCTTGGGCCTGGGTGACAAAGTGGTCAGCCGTGGGGGCATAATGAGAAAGATGAGCCAATGGAATCTTTGATGATTTGATGGGGGCAGGGAGAAAGAGTGGATTCAAGGATGATTTGTGGCCTGAGTCACCGGAAGTGAGTCATCTCCCCGTCAAAGAAGATGGGGAAGGCTGTGGGTGGAGCGGGTTTGGGGAGAAGATGAAGAATTCAGTTTCGTGCATATGATCGAGCCTGCCTATTGACATCCAAATGCAAATGCTGTAGGCAGTTGGATAGACGAGTCTGGCACTCGGGAGATAATTATCTAGGAGTTTTTAGCATATGGAAAGGCAAATAATATTTTTGAAAGTTTATTTTCTTAAAAAAAAATCTTGCTTTATATTTGGACCTGTTAATATATGTATGCAAATGTATATATATGTGTATAATTATACATATGTGTGTACATCATCCTCTCTCTATATAACCGTATATGCATAATTAGCAGAAGCGTGTGTTTGCGGGCGTCTGTATATCTTCTCCCGCTAATTATACGTCCTGGTCCATCGTTGTCAGTGTTTTGTGTCCTGGCTGTGGTCTCACCCGTAACCTTTGGTGTACACTGTCTTTACTGCAGATGCATCCCCGATAATCCCCAGTATTTCTTGTCATTTGCCCTCCCGGGCTTGTGTTCACTCTTTGGGACTCTGTATCTTGAAACAGATGACTGCTGTTGGTTAAAATTTGATTATCTCATGGAAGCTCTTTTCCGTGGGGGTAGGTGGGCGAGCTTTTGAGAGTGCGTGAACTTTGTGAGTGAGAGAGGCTCTGCCCTTCCCTTCCCTTCGTGGGACCGCGCAGGGCTCGCTGGAGCCACGGTGGCACAGTTCATTTGTGTAAGCACCTTGACAGATGTCCTTACTGAGGCATCAAATTGGATGGTGTCTGCTAACAAATCTAAGGGGGAAAAAAGAAAAGAGAATTCGAAGGATTATCTTTTTTTTAAGGATTAAATTTGTGCCATTTAGCTGTTTGATACCCTGTAGTTATTGCCGCTTTATTAGAAGCCCATACAATTCTTCACATGGGTGTCAAAATAATTTCAGGGAAAATGATGTCGTGTGGACTCATCAGCCTGGAGTGTTCGTCTTGTGATTACAGATGGGTTTTTGTCTGTGCTGCTCTACTTTCTTCCAGGGCTTTCGCTGGACAAGCTAGAATTAACAATCCCCATTAATTTACTTTGGCACTTCACATGGTGAGACAGGCCATGAACACGATGGTCTCTAATAAATTTTTTTAGAAATCCTGCAATGCTCCTTTTTAATTGATGTCCTTCATAAATTGTATTTGCCGAAGCTGTAATTATTCATCAAGCAGCCAAAGCAAATCTACCTCCAAGTACAATGAAGATGTTCTTTTGTGAAATTATTAAGATACAGAAGTTCGACAGGCAGAGTAATTTAGTTCTGCTTTATAATTATATCTTTGGGGATTATATCTTTGGGGATCACATCTATTAGAGCCTATCAAAGTCGAGAGGACCGATCATCCCCGGTGTACTTCGTAAATGCCCCTGCCTCGGAGTGACCGTTCCCCCCAATATATAAGCCCTTGGAAACCATTGGAATCGGCCTATTTCTTTCACAATGTTTTTATACACTCTTTGTAATAGGTAACTCTCTGTTTCACCCAGTGTTCATTTAGTTTATTTAAAATATTTTGTTTTGACTCCTGAAATCACATTATAAAACCTTATATCGGTTGAGTGAGGGATCTTCCAAGGAAGATCCCTGGAGAGCTACTATCTAGAAAGTTTGGAAATCAGCCAATTAAGATGACCCGGAATGCGTAATTTTTAGAAATTCTTATTTAAGTGATTCACAAAATGCGTGAACTTTACCATGGTACAAAATGAGGATATTAGCTTTGGTAAGGATTCAGAGAAAATAAAAGAGTATTGTCAATAAAGGCTTTGGAACAATGTTTCCCAGAGTGTTCCCACAGACTGTTGTGGGCGAAGCCAAAAGCAGCGTCCCATGGCAAATTTGGGGGGAAGTTTACTATCTCCCATTTAAAGAAAAATATAAGCTCCATCCGGATAGGAACTTTGTCATCTTTCTCACCATTTTGTGGCCAGTGCCTTGCACACAGGAGGCGCATAAGTAAATGTTTGTTGAATAAATGAGTTGCAGGACTTCTCAGAACATTTAACTTGGTGTGGCAGACACTGTGTGTACCTTACCAAAGAGGAGCAGTGGTCTGCAGCCTTTCTCAAACTTATGAGCCTTGGAACTCTTTCCTTGAGGACCATTCTCCTAGATTGAGGTACCTGGAAATACCTCCTAGGAAATTCTAGCCCTGGGTAAAACTGATGAAAATGGAAATAGTCAAGGTTTTGTGGCCTTTGGAACACAAGTGATACATATTGTGAGGCAAGAGGGATGCCAGACTCCCATGTTTACATCTGTGATTTGGGGCATTGACCCCCTAGAAGCCTCAGTCTGTTTACCTATTAAATAGGGATAATAATGATTTTTTTTTCCTAACTTGTTCTGGGGAAAAGAAGTTGTATTTAGTCATACTTGGAAAAGTTAAATGAAGTAATGTGTGTAGAGGGCTTCTCTGGGTAATTATTATTATTACTATCATTATCGTTCTCAATATCATCGTAAAAAAAATAAGTGATAAAATTGCTCCAGTCTATGAGACACTGAAGTTAAAAAAATGTGATTGATCTTTCTAACCTCCCCCCCAATAAACATTGGAATGTTTATAATATGCTGGGCATTGTCGTTGATTTTGAGGGGAGAGAGTGGTGAACGCAGTGAATGCCCTTTCCCTCATGGACCTAGGGATTTGGGTAATGTACTGTGTTTACCAATGTCACTGTCTCTTAGAACGTAAAATAAATTTAATTGTACACAATTCAGTTAAAGTTAATTGTTCCGAGGTCATTATATTAGAGATCTGCCCCAAAGGATCACTTTTTCTCACAGAATCAGATCTGTTCCTACACAAAATGAGTAAAGGAGGATTCATAGGTCACATTTTAAAATAAAACAAATTAAATTAAGCTAGTGTTACCAGATAAAGTAAATCAAATGGAAAGTGGCATCCCTTTCATACTGATCAGTTTAACCACACTATAGGGTGGCCAAATTTAACAAGTAAAAATACACAATAGCCCATTGTAGTTGAATCGCAGAGAGAGAACACCTTTTTTTAGTATAAGTATATCTCAAATAGTGCGTGGGACATACTTATACTTTAAGTTCTTTATTGGAAAGCCAAATTCAATTGGATACCCTCTGTCTTATCCAGCTACCCTACCACGCTAAACCGGGGGCCCAGCCACCTGTGCAAGAGAGAGAGAGAGGTAGTCCCCCGCCGGAGTCAATATTTGTGGCCATCTTTGTAGGGGAGATATTTTTTTTTACCCCAAACTGAACGGAAACCTTTGCTTCTATTTGAAATGATTTATCACTGCTCCCGCCTGATCGCCAAGTGTTTCCAAATTAAAAGCCATTAATTAAGGCCTTATATAGATACAAAAGATATGCAAGGAGTGCTTTGTAATTTCCAGCTCGGTACTTCAGGTGAGAGCTTTTCAAATTACGTGGACCAGTGGAGCCACCTGCTTGACTAAACGCAGCGCGGTGGGCATGTGGCTCATCAGCGCACCGCCGAGCCAGCGTTGTTACTGATTTTTCTCATTTCTCCAGGGCAAATACTAATTAATGGATACAATTCACAGCTGATTAGCTGTAGTTTCTTCAGTAATTACATTCGCATACTAACTGTTCAGAAGAGGATTTCTAACCCAGTTCTTATTTCACTCTAAGCTTAATTTGTTTTTTGAATTGTTTAGGCCCTTCGTTTAATAGCCATTTTATTTTTCTTTGTTGTTTTAGGTGCTATTAGATAATAAGTGAGTTTAATCTTAAAAAAAAATACTCTCTGATAATGAGCTGCTTTCCTTAAATGGATTTCTAATTCCCCAGCAAAACCTACATTTAAATAACGTGAAAGCTGGGCTGCCGGCTGTTGGGCCATCCGGGCAGGCAGGATGGGTGCCTGGAATGCATTTCGTGACCCAGGTGCTCAGAAAATACCCAAAAAGAACGTCCTTGGGAGGCCTGAGATTTTATCCTGGCATCATTAATTCACGGAAAATTCCAAGACAGAAACCTATGCTTTTTCTCGCATATAATTAACATTGTAGAAAAATGGGGGGAAGATGCCGGTGGGAGGGCGGAGGGACAGCAGTACACGTGCGTGTGCACCTGCTCCCCTATGTACCTTTCTTAATCTTAAAATTATTTTTAAACCCCTTTACTGAAATACGGTGGGCATACAACAAACTGGGCACAGTTCACGGAGACACCTTGGTGAGTCTGGAGATAAGTATACGTGGGTGAAACATCATCCCCCCGCGTTTTGGGGATCACGTGCCTTCAGAGAAACCAGATAAAGGTCTTTCTTAAGGGCTAACAAATACATCTTTCAGAAATCCTTATAAAGATGTTTATCCAAATGAATCTGAGGGCTCATTGTGTGAGTATGTATGTAGGGGTCGTTTTCCAGGGTGAGATTTTGCGTCTGTAGCCCAGAGCAGCGTTCCGGAGCCATTTAGAGCCTTTCGTGTAAATCCCGCTTAGTTCTTGGATCCCTGACATGATAAAGTGTAGCATGTCAATCCCGCCTCTGTGCGCGAATCTTACAGGTTGAGTCACGGGCTGAGAGCCCCCTGGAAATAAGTGTTGGCTTTGCTAAGAGGAGGATTACGTGGGTCTTCCGTGTCTATGTGTCTCTATTTATTCTCTGCATTTATCTGTCTGTGTATCTGTATTTCTCTCTCTCACTCCTTGGGAAAGTTATGCCCCTATTTACTTTAAATAATTAACTAGCTCTATTTATAGTAGAGAATGGATATACACATTTCACCCTTTGGAGGCCAAACCTGCGCGTTATTTGATGCACGGAAGGGCGGAAACAATACGCATTATAAAAAAGAAGGGCATTCTTCCACCATTTAAAAGATGATGAAAATAAGATAGCTCCAAATAATTATGCTCCCAGAGCCTTTCCATATTGCCAGACGGATAACGAAATGGTTAAAGCAACAAAACGTGCCTACTTACACCATCTGAACCTGAAAATACATTTCTGGCAAAATCCAAGCTTTACATTTCGATAACAGGTCTCTCACAGTAAAGAGCTTATGTCTGAAATGCTGATACAGTCTCATTTGTGATGGTATGAATGGGCTATTGTGTTAGGGAATTAAATAAAAATTGCTGTGTTCATAGGATCCCGCTTATTTTTTAAACCTCTTTGCACTTACTGTTACATCGAGAGATTAAATATCACTGTTTTCAACAGCTCCGATGGACCTAGATATCATTTTCAACTCTGTTTGGAGATTTAAAAAAAAAAAAATTCTTTAGTCTCATTATTTATTTACATTCATGCCACACCCCCGTTCACGAGAAAATAGAATTTGAGTCCCGAGAATTGAATTCCATTCCCTTTATTTCACATTTTAACCTCCTCACACTTGTGACATCTGTTCCTGAAAAGTACACTACGAAATCACAACATGCTCTAAAAACGTGTCCAGGTGATTTTCTGGGGAACTTTGCCTTCCACCCCCTGACGGACGCCGGTTCAGCAAGCCACACCCATCGTGACCAGTTGGCCAAATGTTTGTAAATCATCTCCCTTGGCCGCCAGTCTTGATGAGGAACGACACCATTTTCTAGAATTTTCAAGTTAGCTTGACTCTGTGCTCTGTCTTCTGAGGGAAGCAGCCGACAGCGCGTAGCAGAGAGCCTCTGTCACTATCCCCATTTGGTCTGAGGAAAGCCACTCTCTTACCCCATGACTCCTCCGGCATTCTTGCCAAATCCCACCTGGGTAGTAAGGAAACCACCAGGATTCTTCATTTTTCTGCATATTAACATAAAACAATCTGCTTTCTTTCAGTTTGGGAGTAACAATAATTACATGAACATGGCTGAGGCAAACAGTGCTTTCTTTGCAGCCAGCGAGGTAGGTGTCTGTCTTCATGTGTCTCTTCATGTTTTGTGTGTCATTTAGATCATTTAAAACGCTTGCGGGGGAGGGGGGGACGGGAAGCAAAGTATCGAATTTATCTCTCTTACGTGGTGGAAGGTAACGACTCTGGAGGAGAAACGAGAAAAACCTTTTGGAAAAGAAAATGACCTGACAAGTCTATCGCTTGTCCAGAGCCTGTTACTTGCGTGGGTAATTCACACACATCTCTTGATGAAAAAGAAATACGCGTGCAAACGAAAGTGCATACGTGAGCAGGGACATAAAGTCTATCTACCCAAATTGGTCTCTGAGCAAATCAAGTGGTGATTTTGAAAACTAGGGTGGAAGTGACTTTCTGTAGAAAATATTTCAACTTCACCGAGCTCTGGGGACTTAATTTCATTAAGATGTCCCATTTGGGGAAAGGATGTGGCAGGGTAGTATTATGGTTTCTTGGGTCTTCAGGGGGAGCGATGTGAAGGGAGGGTTTTGTTTTCTCATTAGAGTTCCCACAGCTTGTTACAATCTGGCACATAGTAGGTGTTCAGTGAATATAGATAGAATGAATGAATGAAAGGATACGTTCCAAGACTTGGCCATGGGGGGGAAAACTGGGTGGCCGACTCAAGAGGGAGCACCACGCGGGCTCTGGATCTGTCTAGAAGGTACTGGAACAAATGGATCAAACGTCTTCTTGTAGCTGTTTTTACTACAAGCCTGCTTGCTGACCTACGGCCATTTTCTAGACCCACTGACCGGCCCTCCAGAAAAACCTCGATCTTGATGAGATCAAGAAAACAGTTTCCTTAAAAAAAAAAATTAAAAAAATTTAAAAAGCAGCAAAACCGTGAGAATTCAGATTTTTAAAACAAGAACACACAAGGGAAAGTGGTCCAAATGGGACATTTCCTCCTGGGGTTCCCGTAATAAAAAGTCTTCATTTTCCCAAATACCTTCTCCAATATAGGAAACTGAACCAGCTTGACCCCAGAGGATGAAAATCATAATGGCTTTGTAAATGATCTCGGTTCAGGGAAGCAAGTGGTACGAAAGAAATTAACTAGGAGAAATTAGTAGGAAAAAATGGCGAATCAAGAATTAAGGGTATTCGTAGATGAATCGTTTTTTTTTTTTCCAGTGACCATCCTCTCTCTCACCAAGAAGACGGCCCAGATAAGGGATATTGTCTGGCACTGGCTGCTGTGTTGTTTGTGATAATGAACACAAACCCCATCTGTAAGGACCACATGATGTTTCGTTCTGTAGGATTTTTTTTCCCTACATTTGAATCAAACATTGATGAAAGCTCTAGTGCCAGCAGCTGTTCAGAGACAATTTAATTCCAGCTGTGATAATTCACCGTGTCAGACATTTGCTGTTATATGTTGATACAACAGTCCTCGGGATTTGCATTTTTATCAAAAGGAACAAATGTTTTGAACATTTCAGTACAGATGGTATTTAACCATGTACATACTATTTTAACATGTTCAAGGTAAACACTTGAAGAGTCCGTATCTGTAGGAAGGAATCATTGTAGGCGCTCGATGTTGAACCTTGTATTGGTTGTTCGGCAGAGTTGCCAAAGTCAGTCTTTTTTTGTCAGTGATGGGACCATATGGGGTTATTGTAGCTTCTCAGACACACCCAGTGTTTGCGCTTCCTCTTTTCTCTAAGGAATGCTTAACTTTGTAGTTCATATATTACCTCTCTTTAAATGTGGTTCAAGATCTTAGCATCTTTTGGGTTATTTACGATAATGCCATTTTATTATATTGTTTTGCTAGGTTATGCTATAATAATGGACTCGGGTCTTCCTTAAAATTAATTTTTGTTTTTAAAAAATTACACTGCAGGGACATATTCTACATAAGACCTCTCCCTGTTCCTTAACAAAAATAAACACAAAAGCCTCCTTAATTTTGATCACCTAACCAAAGACATGCTTTATGTTAGAGTTCAAGAGCTAATCTTATGCAATGATTTTGCCGTCCATCTTTTCTTGAACAAAAAATAAAGCCCAAGTAAATGTTAATGCACCGCATTATAGCATGTGCCTAATTTCCCAATCATTGCATTAAAAGTAAATTTATTTGGTTTTTTAACATTTTAATGAGTGCGAACTAATTCAGGCAGACTTTAGGTTTGAATGCTGTAAAGTCGAAATTGTGCCTGAAACCAATTCCCTTCACATAGATATTGCCCTGTAGATAACACCACGGGGACTCGGGGACTCTGAGTTTGAAATTCACACATTTGCTTTATGTTTTCTGTCTGTGTCATGATTACCCTGACCATTTTTAAAGTACTTTAAATATTTATTGAAATAATATTTCAAGTGTTAATTACAGTGGTAATGAAAACAGCCAAATGCCACATATCAAGAATGAGTGTTTATCCGTATTGTTAATGTGATATGTTAGATTTCATTAAGCAGTAATGGGGTAGCAAATGAGTCACAAATTACAGTTGCATCTGTTACTAGACCACATTAGTGCCAAAGTAACGGCAAATGCAGCTATAGGGTTATGTTCATTAGCCAGCCACGTTTGTGGCCAATCCATCCCTTTGTGTTGGAGGACTCGGGGTACCACAATCAGACATTGACATCTTTTGGGGGGTCCAGATTTGAATAAATATGTCAGAGAATCTCATACTTCATCCTGGCTTTCAAATATGTTTTTACATTCTCATGGTTTGCATATATTGAAGCCGCTAGGGACCTCAAGATGTTCACTTGTCCCACCGTAGCCTCCCATAGCTTGTGACCTCTTTATTTCTGGGAAGATACAATTAACAGTTGACAGGTTCTATATGCGAGGAATGGTTTCTTTTTTTTTTTTCCTTGAGTTTGTTTCTGTTTTCTCACAAGTGGTTATTAAGTTATAGCATCATTAATAGTTTGACGAATGATGATCTGTAGCTCTTAATTAGTTCTCTTAACCGATTGTAGCAGATTCAAATTATCTTGCATCAGTTAATTCTTCAAAAAAAAAATGCTACTGATGACTATACCTTTGATCCTCTGAGCTAGGAACAAAAAATATCTGCCCTTCATCCCACCAAAACTAATATCCTAGACCTAGCCCCCCCCCAACCCCACAAAGTCCAAGTTCTAGTTTAAGAAAGGTGGTTGGCTTAATAGAACTTGGCAGCCCTGGTTTGCATCCAAATGCCCTATTCTATTTTATTTTATTTATTTATTTTTAAAGATTTTATTTATTTATTTGAGAGACAGATAAAGTGAGAGAGATCATGAAAGGAGAGAAGGTTAGAGGAAGAAGCAGACTTCCCGTGGAGCTGGGAGCCTGATGTGGGACTCGATCCTGGAACTCAAGGATCATGACCTGAGCTGAAGGCAGTTGCTCAACCAACTGAGCCACCCAGGCACCCCAAATGCCCAATTTTAAAACACTGTCTTTAAGAATTGAAGTAGCAATGAAGATGCATGCATTATTTATTTAGGTCTTGAGAATAACACTTGTCTGAATAAGTGAGTACCTCAATGGACTTAGTACATCTGTATCAGTGTATCTCTATGCTCATTCTATAGATAGTCTTTTTTTGTTTTGTTTTGTTTTTTTATTTTAAGTGGGCTCTACCCAGTGTAGAGCTCGACGTCGGTCTTGAACTCAAAATCCTAAGATCAAGACCTGAGCTGAGATCAAGATTCGAATAATTGACCGACTGTGCCCCCTAGGCCCCCCTATAGTCTTTCAAAGTTGAAGACTGCCAGAAGTGTTCTGATAAATACATATTAAAATCGTCCTAAAAGAAAATAACTCTCTTTATAGTTTAAATAAAAGCCCTAGGACCTTCTAATATATGCTCTGATAATCCTTATGTAAAATTTTGTATTACAAACCGTAACAATTTCCATAGAAGCCTTCACTGCACTTGGGAATATACCAGTAAGGAAATTAAAAAAGCAAACCCCAAATTTAATATTACTTGTTTTATATGTTGTGGCAGAAAGTAAATATGTGTAATGTTCACTTCTGGATTAATGTTGTGTGTGTGCACCACAAAATCGTCAGCATTTTATGAAGCATGTGGATAATGTAAGCGATTTGCGCTGTTTCGCTAACATATCAATAAAGTGGCAATTTGTTATATAGCCAAATCTAATGTCGCTGATGCTCCAACTAACAACAAAGACAGATGTTGCTAATTAAGTACGCATTAAAAAACTGTTAATACTGATACTCCATTAAAACCATATGATAATGAGACTTAAATCTTTAATCAGAATGATCAGCAAAACTTTATATATGGAAATCTGTGTTTAAGATGTTTTCATTTGAGAAACAAATATTTGGCCTAGCTATGCAGCGTTCTCGTGCAAAATCTTTCTTTTTCCCTCCAAAGAGAAATACGATGTAGGAAGAGAATATGAAGATGTCTCTATTTTGTTTCCTTTTAGCAGACATTCCATACGCCAAGCCTTGGGGATGAGGAGTTTGAAATCCCCCCTATCACGCCTCCTCCAGAGTCAGACCCCGCCCTGGGCATGCCCGACGTTCTTCTGCCCTTTCAAGGCCTCAGCGATCCGTTGTCTTCCCAGGGAAGTGAGTTCACACCCCAGTTTCCCCCTCAAAGCCTGGATCTTCCTTCCATTACAATCTCAAGAAATCTCGTGGAACAAGATGGCGTGCTTCATAGCAGTGGGTTGCATATGGTAGGTGCTGCATTTATTGCTTGAAAGTGTTTTTTTAATCATTGGCACTTCTCATGGTAAAGACCTGAGAATCCACATTCTGAAACGGGCTTCTGCCCATCTGCCGATGGACCTGAGGATTATTCTTCCCAGTGCCATTTAAACACAGAGGCAAGAGGGTTATGGGTTGGTTGATGATCACCTGAAGGAGGGTGACCCAACAAGATCCTTCTGATCTGAAATGATTTTCAACAAGTCTGACCCACTGGTTGGGAAGTAGGCAGTCTTCCCTTGGCTTTGGTCTAACACGGAGATATACTTGGGTCGAAAGTTTGCCCAGGAGAGATTTTAGAAATGGAGGCCCTTACTGGGTACCTAGGCCTTTTGCATTTGTTGGATTATAACATGTTTATGCAACATGATTTGCTCCTACCTCAAATGAAATATCAAACTGTGATACAGAGAAAGGGAAAAAGAATAATTGCTCATAGCCAGCAGAGGAAAACATAGAGTGGGTTATTGTGTGAAATGTACCTAATTGTGTTATTTATTGTCATAAACATGGAATAAGGCACTCCAGAGAGCCAAAATCACTAATGCAATAATTTTGGTTCTATTTTTCTTAGTGTGCAATTATAGTCAGCAATCACCAGAGTAAATCTGCTTAAGTATTTTAAACTCTTCTACTGGGATTGGTTTTTTCTTCCATCATAGTATATATAATACATTTGTGTCTATCTAGGTGAGGTACTAAGCAGACATCTTAAAACAAGATTAATAGTTTATAGGGCTTTTTTTTTTAACCCTGCTAAAATGAAACAGATGTGTTGGTATAACAAAAAACAAATCCTATTGCTTGTTTACATATTTCTCTGCACATTAGGACCATGCCAGTGATGTTTATTGGTTTCACTGTTAATTCCCCAGATAACAACAGATGATTGCAAAATATATAGTGGATTAGCGGCGCAAAGATTCAGCGTGCTCTCTGAAATATAAGATTACTTTCCCAAATAGGATTGCGGCAACATAATTTTCTTTGCTTGTGATCTTTTGTGTTTGAGCTGAACATCAGGGCTCTTATTTTTACTTTTTTGTCAGAAAAGAATGCAGCGAACAGTCGGGAAATGGTCATTAAGTATTCATAAACGTTCCTCACCATCACAAATAATTGTTTCCTGTGGACTTTCTTACATTTCTGTCCCTTTGACACTGGAATGGAGGGTTCTGTCCTCTCTTCCTCTACAATCAGCCTTGTAATGCTGTGCCCAGAAAATCATGAAAATAAAAAGGGTGTTTAGTCACCAGGGGAGTTTACCGGGGTTCGCCATTATTCACAGATGCTCAGCGAGGCTCATTTAAGTTGTAAAAATAGTTAAAAGACCATATGATGCATGCTAAAATGTGTATTTTATTAAACTGGTAAATATTTATTAATAATATAAGAATCTGCCTTTAAATTAAACATCTGATGAATTACCTTGCCTTAACGCTATAAAACTGTTATTGCTGCTATAAAAAAGTGTAAAGGAGGCATTTTGACTATGAAATTTCATTTCATGGTCAATTGAATTTACTATATTGGAAAGAACTAAAGATGGAATCATAAAATAATTATGATATTCACATACACTTAAAGAACAATGCTTTCACGGACTGGCCTTGGGAGAGAGGACTCAATTTTTAATGCTTCTTTTGTAATGTATTGCTAATCACTAAAGCAGTTGAATTATTTCATTGATTTTTAAAAGGAGAAGTGCTTCAGCTAAGTGCAGGCTGTTGTCATGGTATTTACATAGACCTCGTCACATTTATGGGGCGGCTTTCTGAAGTTTTGTCGAACCTGAGTGATATTTATTTTGGCTTGAAACAAACTAATCTTGTTGCAAATTCTAGTAGAATTTCACCTTGAAGAAATGTCATGGGATTTTAAATCACAAATGTTGGGAAAAATAAAATGTACTTGGACAGAATTATGATGAATACAATGTGTCGTTGGCTTTGTTCCATGTACTACCTGACATGTTCACCTATAAACTTGAATTCAGAATCGCCAGAGGCATGGTTAAAAATAGGCTATGTCAAGGTTCTTCTATATCTCCCTCCGGGTACCGCGTTGGCTGGCTTCATCATAATACTCCCCAGCAGCTCCTCGGAGATTTCCCTTAGGAAGGTCACCAGAAAAATAATAAATAATACTTTATACATCATGCATTCGGCTTCCCAGTGTGCGCTGGATATTTCATACCTTATGCAAGTAAGAAGTTTTATTATCCGAACGAATATGGCTGTCTGTTAAGGATTGCCGCGGTGAATTAAGAGTATCCTAGAAGGAGAAAAGCCAGCTTGTTTACGTTATATCTGAGTCCTAGAAGGAGAAAAGCCAGCTTGTTTACGTTGTATCGAACCAGCTTCTCTTCAGAGCTTTGCTGGTTTTCCTTTAGAAAGACGGACAGTTTTGTCATCTGTAGATGAGCTGCATTTTTGTTGGCAACAAGCAGGACCGGTTTATCTTCCTTCAATTTATGCCATTATGTGTAAAAACAGAAAGCAGGGAACCAAAAAGGAGGGATTAAAAAGAGCCCCATGATTAGCATTCATATTTCAACCTATGCAAATGTAGTCAAAAGCAAATTGTTGAAAAATTGAACGTCGATGCATTTGTGACTTCGAAGAACAACCTTGATTTGCGTGTGGGGGATATGTGTATTTTAAAACAGGACGCGGCTGGCTAGTCAAAACCAACAGTATATTCTGGTTTAAAAAAAAAAAAAAAACTCTACCTCTAAGCATTATTGTCAGTACAGATGATCATCTGGAAATTATTTTCATCTCCAAAAGACTGCAATTCTAAAAATCTACAACATGCGCTCCAAAGGGTTTGGTGGTGGTTTTTTTTTTTTTTTTTTAACACCTCTCTATAATCTGCCCAGCCTGCTGAGTAGCATTGACATCAGTAGTACATCAATTTCAGAAAGTGGATTATTTTTACTAGACAGCTATTGTGACATATTGGGTCAGTCATAAATGAAAGATATTCATGCAAGCATGCAATACTTGTAATGAAGTCTCACTCTGACCTTCTGTATGATTGATTCTGTAATTTAGTTTTCTGAGGCAGTGCCTGAAATGAAATGAAATCATGTTGAACAAGTTTTGAATACCCACAGTGCACCAGGAGAAGAAAAATCTGCAGCCCTAGAGGCTTGAGAGAGCAGCTGAACGATTTATCTCTGTGCTATTATAGCCTTTGCCAGCGTTCAACATTTCTTTTCTTTTTTTTTTTTTTTTTCTTATTTGGCTTAAGTACTTAATTCTGCAGGTAGCTGTAAATGGGAAAATAAAATGCTGTTCAGATTTAAAATGACAGGACAGGAGTATGTGCAGGGGACTGATAAAATATCTTGAATAGAACTGACCTTTCATGTAGCTGAAAGTTACTGGGGGATTCATCCTCATAATTACCATATAGATTATTTTTATTTCTTTCCTGCAGTGAAACATTTCAGAGAGCAGTAGTGCTGATTGAATGAAAATTGAACTTGTTAACATTCTTTTCAGCTTAGCCTGTTGTACATAACAGAAGGTTAGCTTTGATGAATTTCAAAATTCTCTTTGATATCCAAGAAACAGACAGTAAAATAATTGTCTCTAGTCTGATATTTTGTATGCCCCCCAAAAGAGAATTTATAAAACACACTGATAATTCACATACTTTTTCTTCAGACATTATATTTCATGTGTAGAGGACTGACATTTTTCTGTTTGATATTGCTTTGGATTTAATTGTGATACCACATATTTATAGAAAATGCTACTCGCTTTGCTCTGGTAATATCAAACATAGTGTTAGGAAATTGAAAAAGCAGGAAGTAAGGGAGGCATATTGGAGTAGGGGAGTCTCTGTACCTGTGAAGGAAAAAGAAAAGGAGAGATAAAAGTCCTATAGAAGATATGCATGCAGAGAAGTAAATTAAAAGCTTTTAAAATATTCATAAGACTCTTTGGTCACACTCTGGACAGATACTACTTTTCACCAGAGAAATGGGGCTATAATCAGAATACCATGTCGGAAACTACCAGGCCCGTTTTCAAAGTTTTTCTCGTCATCGTTTGTTATGGCTCTGATTTCAAAGTTGAATTATTTTCATTTTTACAAAATGACTTTCATGCCATTTTTGTACTTAAAAAAAATCTTACATTTAGTGAAATAGCGGACTTTCAATTAATACATTGTTTTAGCAATGTTGCTTAATGTGTTACAGATAAAACAGTTATTTCATGGGTCATTAAAATGTTTAACGCGTGGAACGTTCTATTAAAACAAGCCCTTATTATTATTGTTATGAACATATTCATTGCCATTGTCAACAGAATCAGATTGTCAACAGAATCTACAAAGCAACATGCCACACAGGACAATTGCTACGTGGCTGTTGGAGGGACCGACAGTCTCTCCTACAGAATGAGTAATTACTTCAGTTAGATATATTTTTGGTCAAGTGATGGTCAAAAGAAGTATTTTTATTCTGAGTCAAAGAAGGAAGTAGAGCACCCACTTTGAGTGGAGCGGGACCTATCCATTTCAAGTCCAAATTATCACTCAGAAACGGTATAAACCTTTGGTAGGTATTTGCTGAGACCTACCAAAGTGCCATATATTGTTCTCAACGATTAGAGAGCGATTATACTGTGTACAAAGTGGCTTTCTCAAATACCAGAGTCTCTTCCGGGTCATCCAAAGACTCGCGGAGTCTGATGACGGCTTTAAAGTTGCTTCTCATCCACACTTTGAACTTAGCGGTTACTACGCCTTGACCCTGGTGTGTCCCAAATACACAGGCCACAGGCATTTTTATGAGCTGCCTTTCTTTGAGGAGCAAACAGCCGTGTACCATGCATAGCTTAAAATAAATATTCTTTATTCTGTCTTTAAGGTTGAGTTAACTTTAGGGTCAGCCATTAAAAGGGGGAGCTTGTTCCAAACTTCCGCTAACCCCAGTTCGCTTGTGGGGGAAGCGTCATGTGTGATCACTCACTTGATTGATAACACTCAAGGAAAAGTCTTGTTAGAAAGTCAGGCCCTGATGTACTGCACCGTATCTTGTTTTTAGCCTATGTAACCTATGGTAACCTACTGTATGGTGATACTGCCAGCACCTCCCAGGGGGTCAGGGACAGGGGAGACAACACTTTTTACGTCCCTCAGGTTGCCAAATAAAACTGGCATAAGGCTCAGAGGTTTTTTGTAGAGGGAGGAAGGTCATACTCTGTGCTCTTGCCCCATTTCCTTTAATCATGGCACCTGTCGCTCTTTGAAATGGCCTCCTCTGCCCCTACACAGCCTGTCCCCTCCTCCCGCCTGTCTCTGGGCTGCAGACAGGCTCGTGCCTGGAACAGTGTCGAGGCTGGAATACACTAGGTGCTCAATAAGTATTTTATTTGTTGCATTTATGAATGAATGAAAGAAAGACTACATATTTGCTATTAAGAGCATACCTTGACTCCTCATTAAAAATGGATGCGAGGCCGTTTGAGGTATAAACAGCTATAAACATGGAATTCCTCTCCAAACTTTTCATGGAGGCCCAAATTAATCAGCATGGAGCCGACTCCGTGGTAAAACAAAGGAGTTACAGGGTCTACGGGTAAAATACCATTAAGTGTTTTATGGTAAACTCTTGGAAATTTTATTTTGCTAAGAAACCATTAATTAACTTTGGGGAAGACTGTTTTTCACAAAACACTCATGTATAGGTATGTTTGATTATAACCCTGAGGGTAGCTATTAAGTAAAAATTATCTATTTCAGTGCAGATATTTTGATGAAGTTCAGGTTTGTGGTATGTTAGGTCTGTAATTATCCTTGATATGCATTTGTCATAACGGTATTTATTTCAGGGTTTTACTGGGGTTAGGAATACACTAGCTGGCCATGACAGTTGATTGTTGTTCATTTGGAAACAAAATTTTAACGATGCCATAGGATGTAACTTAAATAATTGAGCATAAAATAATGACCTGAATTTCATATCTGTAGTTTTCTGATCTTTATTAATACAAAGCAATTTTTATTACTGATAATTGTTTAATTGCTCCATTTCTCAGGGAATATTGATTAAAAAACCACCCCAGTGCAAATGTGTTTAGTCACACTCACTAATATATTTGGGTTATTTGCTTCTTAATTAGATGCTGTCCTCTATTATGAAAACCTAACATTGAATCGTTACGGAGAATATTTATTTGTAAACGTGCACAAAAGGTGCACATTAGATGTCTAAAAATCCTCTATGGCAAAATCCACTCAGATGGAAGTAAGTGGCACTGCCCTGAGGAAAAAAATAAATAAAATAGAGTAATCATGTGTGATATCTCAAATAAGGTATCAATTTGAAAGCCTCTATCTTGCATTTGCAAAAGAAACCAAAACCCAATACTTAAGGATGTGTAATTGTATACTACTAAGCATGCAGCACAAAGATATTATAATAGATGCCAATGAGGAGGGAAAGGGGGTCCCACTCATGCACCAGGAAGATGTCTTGGAGGACCGGCTCTTGCTGCAGGCCTGATAGAATGAGTGAAACAGATTTTAATATGTAGAGGAGGTAGAGTTCTGTTGGCTGAGAAGGTAAGAGCCAACTGCCCATTTCCCACCCAGCCCCCACCCCCGCACCCTCAGAGTCCCCACATATCTTTATACGAACCATGGCCGAGGTAATACCCCATTGTAATTAAGTGAGGGCATTTTTCACCTTGCCAATAGCTTTCAGTCTTAAAGTTTAAGTCAGGAGAAAGTCTCAGTTTGGGGCTAATAAGTCTCCCACACCTCTTTTATCCTTTTTAAATAAGAGAAAGCAGAGGTCTGGCTCAGAGCCTTAGGTGGGCCCCATATTTAGACAGACTACAATGGTGTTGGTTCCTTTTCTTGGTATTTGTTTGGCATTCTGTTGATTCAGGTGTCCCTGGGTTTTAATTTATGCTAGTGATCCAAAGTTTCCTTTTTAACATAAAATTATTCAGATTTTAACAGTTCTCTCAAATAATTGATGTTCAGGAATAAACTGGATCTCAGGCAATTTAAGAAAAAGAGGGACCACTACCAGAAATATCCATTCCATGGTTTCCTGTTTAAAAAAAAAAAAGGCAGAGAGGCTCTTTTATCAGGTGGAGGGAGAAGGGAGCCTCAGCTGAGCACTCCCCGCACCAAGATGTGTGCAAGCCATCAAGGCTTTGTTGAATTGTACTTACTGGCAAATAGAAGGCAGTGCGTGTCCTATTATCTTGTGAAGTTCATGGCCTGCCCATTCAAAAAGACTTGAGTATTCTTCAAAATGTAGGTTAGAGTGTTAGGATATATATTTATATTTATATTACTTATATTATAATCCAATTGCCCACCATTGATTTAGATTGGTTGCCCTGGAGGGGGGCAATCAATTAATATCTATTGGAATAATAATCCTGCTAGGTAGATACCAAACCTTTATACTTACTGTGACATCCGTCTACACTGACTAAAATGCACACTTCCTTGGATAGACTACAAGACTTGTCATTTTATGGCCATTCCTTGCCTCTCCGGTTTCATAGCTAGTCTTGCTTTCCCTGGCCTGGTGACACTGGCCTCTCCAGTAATTTACTTCCTCGTGTGCCGGGCCTTTGCACATATTCTTCTCTGCCTTGGATGCTCTTCCCTCTTTTCTAGCTAAGTAGCTTCTACTGTCCCTTTACACCTTGGCTCTAGTGGGTCACCTCCTCAGGAATCATGTGCTCATTCCCACATCTCCGATCCATTGTATTTCTCTTCACCTGGCCCACCCTGCTCCCACCTGTACTGGCATCCTTTCCATTTCTCAGGCCTGCCAAGCTCTCTCCCACCTCAGACTTTGCACATGCTGTTCCCTCTGCCTGAAACATGATTTCTTTCCCCTCTTTTCCTGATTGGCTCGTCCTCATCCTCCACACCCAAGATGTTTTCATTATAATTACCTAATAAAGTAGTTCTCAAACGAGGGGGATTTTGCCCCCCACCTCCAGGGGACATTTGCCAATGTCTAGAGACATTTTGATTGTCACAACCACGTTGGAGAGAGGAGGCTCCTGGCATCTAATGTGTAGAAGCCAGAGATGCTGCTAAGCAGTCTACCGTGCCCGAGATACTCCTCCCCCAACAAAGAATTATCCAGACCACAATGTCAATCCTGCTGAGGTCAGGAAACTCTTATCTAATAACATCAGAGGACAGAGTGAGACCAAGAAAAGAAGAATGAGTTTTTCCCAAAGGATGAACAGTTTAGGAAATGATACAAGAGAACTCTAGATAGAAAAATGTAATCGTGAAAGCTACCAGCATTCAGCTCTTAGGTCGGATATAATCGTGGCAATCTCTTATAACCCACTAGTTGCTTGGCCTTTCAGTGATCATGGGTAAGTCTTTTTTAAGACTGAATTCTAATAAGTGAGAGGTAATGGTTTTCAAAAATGCATTAAATTTCTTAGGGCTTTATCTATGGTTATATATTTCCTTATTGTGTCGTGACTACTAGGAGAAATCGCAAGCTATTTTTGAGGAGTATTTATGGATTCTTCTTGCCTATGCTTTTTCAGAGTAAATCTATCAGTCCGTTCTAAATTATGTTTAACTTGGGTAGTGTTTAAAAGAATCACATGCTAGTTTTCTAGTGTTCAAGGATTTGAGCATCAGTATATTGGTTTCTCTGGCCTGGCGCATAGCAGGTGCTCAGTAAGTACATTTAAATTGAGTTGACATCTTACTTTAAGTGGGAATCCTACACTTGATCTTAGCCAAAAGGCCGAGAAGCGATAAGTGGGAATCCTAAGATCAAAGGAAGTGTCTTTCAAAGGTTGCCTTTTTTTAGGAAAACGATTGGAGCTGTTAAGAATCACCAACATCCCCAAGGTAGTTGTGAATAATTGGCAGCCCTAAAGGAACTTGAATTTCTAAAAAGACCCTTTTACCCTTAATCTTCTTGTACTGTAACCCTCATGCATAGGAAGTTATTATAGGACAGCTGTGAACCATGGTAAAGCTAGCACATTCTGATGCATCAATGATGTGGTTCAGGAGTTACTTGAAAAGACTTCAGAGGCTCTTGGTTGTTGTCCCATGGGAGATTAGAAAGATGGGACCCACATGTTTGCAGATGGGAAAGCTCTGTGGAGGGCTCTAAGTATTGTCAAGGCCTGGGCCCCACCACCAGTATATGCTTCCTGAGTCGTGTTTCCCTGTCCCCACTGCAGAAAATCCCCATTATTTCTCTCTCTCTCTCCCTCTCTCTCTCTCTCTCCCTCTCTCTCTCTCTCTCTCCCCCCCCCTCTCTCTCTCTCCCTCTCTCTTTGAAGTGCAATGTTATGAGCACTCTCAATTTATAAAATAAATGAACACAGAGTGCTTTCGTTGAAGGGCAGGGCGGGGAGGTGATGGTCGTAGAGGGCCCGGGGCCCCATTCATCTCACTCTGTCAACATACGCCTCCGTTGCTGGGCCATGGCTCCCTGGAGCACATTTCCCCACCACACTAGCTCTCTGACATTGCCGGTGGAAGCTGGAAGGAGCTAATGAAGCCAAGGAAACTTATTTCTTGGCCTTCTGTTTGACCATGAGATCCATCTGGAATGCTGTAGATGTGGGATGAGTCAATCAAGTATCTGTACGTGCTGATTTTCACAGGTATTGGAGCAAAGCAACTTCTGTGTTAATGAGAAAGTGGCATAAGTCAGATCGTCGTGTTTCCCGGTCATGCCAGTCAGCTGATTTATTCTTTCACAGTCTCAATTAAAATACTAAATTCAAATGGACTCCGGAAGTTGCTTGTAAATACTTAAAACATCTAGATTTACATTAAGTCTGAAAGGACTTTTAAAGTGCATTCTGAAGAACATATATGGAGTGTAGAATGAAGAATAAGATAGCTTTAGGGGCGCCTGGCTGGGTCAGTCAGTTAAGCATGTGACTCGTGATCTCGGGGTTATAAGTTCAAGCCCCACATTGGGCATGCGGCCCACTTAAAAAATAATACTAAAACTTAGAAAAAATAAAAAGAAGAAGGTAGGTTAATTGCCAGTAGTTAGAGGGTGGAAGTGATGTAAGCAAGCACTGGTGAAACTTCAAAAGAATATGGAAGAGTAAGGATGCCCAGTCAGTTAAGTAAGCGTCTGCCTTTGGCTCAGGTCATGATCCCAGGGTTCTGGGATCGAGTCTCACATCGGGCTCCTTGTTCAGCAGGGAGCCTGCTTCTCCCTCTGCCTGCTGCTCCCTCTGCTTGTGTGCTCTTTTTCTCTCTAATAAAAAAAAAAAAAATCTTAAAAAACGTAGAAGAGTAGACAGCTCAAATTTTTGAGGAGAAAAGGCTAAATGAGTGGTAGAATGCTAATCAAAAAAAAAAAAATGAGGAAAACCAATAATGTAAAATCCACTTTTGTGATACAAGTCTGCAGAGGGACGTCTGCCAATAGAACGTGATATTTTAGGAACGATGGAAGAAGATATCGATATTGTCAGTGAGACAGGGAAGAGTGTGATTCTTCCGATACATGTGACACGTTTCTCCGGGGATGGCACAGCCATTTAATAACTCAAACTATTAAGGAATGGGAAGTTGATATATTTAAGATGAAACCCTAGCAATTAGCTATTCTGTTTTAACAACTCATTGCTCTTTTTAGCTTCTCCTGAGTAAAGCTAGTGTTAGGTTTTTTTTTAATTCATTTTGCGTTTTTATAATTGGAAATGTTTAAGGTGCTCTCCTCTTCACCCTTCCAGTTCTACTCCTTATAATGCAACCATTGTTAAAAGTTTAGATACTCCTTAAAAAAAAAAAAGTAATAATAAAATGAGGGGGGCTGTACTCTGTAATTATTTTACAACTAATTTTTTCCAGTTACAACAGCTTGGATATCACTCTAGGTCACTGGTTCTTAGGTGGGAGAATTTTGGCCCTCGAGGGACAATGTCTGGAGATATTTTTGATTGACATGTATGGTGGGGAGCAAGAAGTTGCTACTGGCATCTAATAGAGGCCAGGGTTGCAGTCAACATCCTGCAAGGCAGAGGACAGCCCCACAACAAAGAATTATCTGGTTCAAAATGTCAGTAGAGCCAAGATTGGAAACCCTGTTCTAAGTCAATACACATAAATCGAATTCATTATTTTAAAAAGCCTCATAATACGTTGTAATATGGTAGATCATAATTTATTCAACCAGTTTCCTATTGATAGCTATGGCTTCTTACTTAGTGGCATTTATATATTTAATAATAAGAAACCAAACACTCCAATTTAGATATTTACAACTCATTTTGTTGCTTATTCAAAAGAGCAGAAATAAGTTATCGGAAAGACTCAAAAGAAGAACACTTAAAAACTTGTAGGCTTGTGTATAAAATTAGATTCTGGGTCACTGTGAGTCAAGAGAATTTGGTTTCAGTAAAAACCACAGGCTCACACTAAATGACAAGTCTGAAAGTAAGTTGTTTAAAAGCATGTCTTCATTTTTTTTGATTCTTTGGAATTAAAAAAAGCAGCAGCGGCAACAACTCCAAAGCCTTTTTATATAACTGCCAAAAACAAAAGGCTACTTTCGAAGGGACTGCAGTAACTTTCAGAGAAGCTAATTCTGATGATCTCTACCACCTCCTTAGACATGTTTTTAAAAATCCATTAGTCCATTAAATCACGGCGGGTTGAAGGAAGGAAAACAAGACAGGTTTAAGAAGAAGAAAGTGATATCCAATGCCAAAGACATTGAATGACTTCCAGATGCCCCTGACAATGTAATTCAGAATTGGAATGACCCTCTGGTTAACCACAGAGGGTTTTTATAGAAAGAATGCCCTGAAGCAAACAGATGTTGGCTCTGTGCTTCCATAAGCCCGTCCTCTCTACATGGCAGATGCATTCCCGGAAGGATAAAATAAAGACTGGATTCGCCTTCCCTCACAGACCTGGGTCAAGGGGAATGGGACCAGAATGTGTGTGTAAGAAGGTTGGAGGAGGGGTGCCTGGGTGGCTCAGTGGGTTAAAGCCTCTGCCTTTGGCTCAGGTCATGGTCTCAGGGTCATGGGATCGAGCCCCGCATCGGGCTCTGTGCTCAGCGGGGAGCCTGCTTCCCCCTCCCCCTCTCCCTCTGCCTGCCTCTCTGCCTACTTGTGATCTCTGTCTGTCAAATAAATAAATAAAATCTTAAAAAGAAGGTTGGAGGACTACACCAACTGGTGAGCTAGGAAGGCCTGAACCTGCTTCAACCCTTTCTTGTCCGTTTCCTCAATAAGAAGCAAGAGTTGGAAGTTTTCTTTCTTTGCCACGTCTTTTATTATTTTCTTTAAAAGTCATCCAGTGACAGTTCTAGAGTGAAATAGACTCACAAAACGGGATCATTTGGGCTTTGTGCTTTTGACCTTTCAACTTTTGGGCACAAGTCCTTAGAGTTAATGAGTAAGGACCATCGTCCTGAGGTCGGTCAGACCTATCTAAGGAACTAGCGCTAACGTTTTCAGCTTGTTGATATTCAGGAGAACTAAGATCTCTCCCCTATCCCCGCCCCCCCCCCCCCCACGTTGTCTGTTGTCTTTTTAGGACCAGAGCCACACACAAGTGCCCCAGTACCGTCAGGATCACTCCTTGATCATGAGGTCCATTGTCCACATGACTGATGCTGCTCGCTCTGGGATCATGCCTCCCACTCAGCTCACCACCATCAACCAGTCTCAGCTCAGCGCCCAGTTGGGGTTGAATTTGGGAGGCGCCAGTATGCCACACACGTCTCCTTCACCTCCAGCGAGCAAGTCTGCAACCCCTTCCCCTTCCAGCTCCATCAATGAAGAGGATGCTGATGAATCCAACAGAGTAAGTTGACTGACTGCCTTGGTTATGTCGCCTACCTGATAATTTGGAATCCCCCTGTGCTGGGTCTTTGAATTTCACTCAGGGTATTACCTTCTTTCTGGATTTGGCTAGCATTTAAGTTCATGACAGTTTAATTTTTTTCTTCTCTCTTTTACTTAGTTATTTTCTGTGAGAAGCATATTCCACTGGAAATTGGGAGATCTGGCTTCTCCTACTGGTTATAAGGCATTGAGATGTCACTGCAATCTTGTAGGCATGATTTTCCCAGTCTGCAGAAGGGAGGACTTCCACTAGATTCCCCGGGAATTCTGAAGTGCTCTGCCTCTAAGTTAATGTTCATGTGGATAAGTTTCATCCAGTTAGTTGGCTGAGCCACTGTCATATTTGACAACCTCGCACCTTCTATGGTGTTCATCACTTAGTAAGTTCTAATTGTTCCACATCTCTGCTGTTGTCATGGAGAGTGGTAATTCAGATATACATGATTCGAAATAAAAACTTAGTTTCAGGGAGGACTTTTCTGAATGCTTAGAAAAGGTATTCCGTTTCATTAAAGTTACCTGTCCTAGGTACACAGTTACTCATTCCTTATTCATCATATTTTGTACACCTACTCTGTACTTAGCCTTTTACTTGGTTCTGGTGACATAAAGATTTATAAGAAAATTACTACCTGGGGGACTCCCCACTGAGGATGAAAAGCGATGTTTAATACTAGCCCCAGATGTGATTAGAGGTATAATTGATGTATCTGGTGTGCTAAGACTATAATCGATTCTGCTTAGGAGAGTGATTTGAGGAAGACTTTATTGAGAAGGTGATATTTGAATTAGGTCTAAGAGGATACATAAAAGTTTGTGAGGCAGAAGAGAGAGGCCAGCATTCTGGTCAAGGGAGCAATGGAAGTACACGTCAATTTATGAGTATCATGGACAGTTTGATGTGGGGAGGAAAGAAAGAGGAATTGAAGAAAGCAGTAGCTGAAACATGGTAGCCTTTCTTGTGCAGGTGGTTGAGAGCTGATTAATTATTTGCATAGAGGAGGGGCATAAGCGACTTTATGCTTTACAAAGACGGCTTTGGCGATATAGAGAATGCATCACAGAGGGAGGGACTGGAAGAAAGGATCAACACTTGCTGTAAAGTGTTTTCTTTTAGCAAAGAAGGAATGGACAGGAGGTTCCAGATTACCGAGACTAGTAAAAGGGAGAATCATGAAGTGTTGGTAATCCAGTGGGGTTTGAAGGCATAAAAGATAAATGGGATTTTAGTATGAGAGCCAGCATGGATTGTTAGTGAATGAGAGAATCGGCCCAGAAAGAGGAGTGTTACTTTTTCTCCCATGGAGATGAGAGTTTGACATGGTCTGGGTTGAATTCAAAGCAGCCACATTTGAGTCTAGAACTCAGTTCACGAGGGGTTGGACTACAGATTTGGGGACCATCCGCACATAGATGTGAAGACATGGAAGTAATCAGGATTTCTCAGTGTGTATAAGGAGCAAGTCAAGGCCAGAGCCCTGAGCATCATTTATGTTTAAGTAGCAAATGGAAGAAGAAGAACTAGAGAAGGTTGAGAGTGAAGAAGAGGAGGGAAGGGAGGTTTTGATATATTGCCAGGATCTAAAGAAGAAGGATTTGCGCTGTCCTGACACGTTTTCACCCCCTGGACATGTTAGCACCTCACTGGACATGTTAGCACCTCACTGGATATGTAAGCACCCTGTTGGACACAGGTTGGGTAAATGTATTAATGCATTAACAGTCTTTGCTCACAGATTTCTGTGAAGGTAAACTGAGAAACAATGATTATAAAGAAACTCAAGAGATATGAATAAGGTCCAGCTAAGTTACAACTGCCCAGGACAAAATTCAAATGGGTTCCTTTCATTTCACTCACATTTCCACAGATCTTCTACTCACTGTTGTACCACTCTGAAATTGTCCTGGCCAAGGAGAACCTTATCTGCAACTCCTCACTTACTCCATTTTAAGCAAGGGTCTAGGTTTTGTGTAAAGGCAAAGAATCCAGTTGGTTATCTTTTAAGCAACTGAGCTGAGAAAGATTAAAACTATCATTGATGGTAAACTATTTTTCCATCTTCCCCGATGCTCAGGTTTCCTTTGGAGAATTAATTCTGAGCTTTTGTTTAAACTGTGAGATTCTTCATTTCAGGCTTATTCTTAAAAGGTAATGAAGATCAGGGCAAGTCACAGTTATCCAAGTAACATAGCAAAGGTTGTCACCATTGGAATGCTGGTTTACAGAGAGTGAGACGGAGCTGTTTTTCTTTCAGAAAGGCTGCCCTGGAGATTACTCTCACCTCGCCATCGGTCAGGGCATTGTTGGTGCCGACAGTGCCAACTTTTCTTCCAGGAAAACAATATAGTTGTTTGACTCAATTAGAAAATCTATTGTTTTTTGTTTTTGTGGGGCTAAGTGGTATTTTTCACTGAAGGAAAACTTGGCCCTTATCGAAGCTCTAACTGAAAAGCATCCAAGTCTCTTACAAGTTCAGATTCGTTAACTAGAAATAAACAAGTCTTGCTTATCCTGAGATTTTAGGGAAAAAAAAAAGAAAGACCATTGAAAATGATTGAATTAATCTTGAGCTATGGAAGGTAGCATTTTGGAGAAGAGTTGAGATGTGGCTTACCACCATTTGAGGTGTGTAAACTACTTGTATGAAGTGCATATGTTGTTATCACTCAAGGAGGGTCTCGGAGAAGTGGACTTGTGGCTCCCCCGCCCACAGCTCTCAGGGCCCAGAGCTCTCAGAGACGAGTTACTTATCAGTCTTCTCCCTAAGAATTTTAGTAATCGGATTAAGTTCCAAATGACTCTCATTCAGAAAGTAATGATACTCTCAGAAAATTTGAATTTAGGATTTGAGACTCAAGGCCATTAAAAACCAATCTGTTAGTAACTTGTGTCTGTCTCTGTTGATCTTCCCCACGGCTGGCTTTTAAAACTGATTTTGTCACACATTTCAGCTTTCCCGATGAAGTTAGCTGCGAAATGATCTTGAGTTCAGTCCTGTTGTAATCTAGGGGGATAGACAAGGCTGATAAATTCTTCCTCCCGCTTCTCTAATAAGTGTATTCTATGATCACTGAAATTAGGTGATGGGAGGAGCAGGTGAATCTGGAGCTCTGTGGTATATAAACATGAGGAGCTAGACACCTGTCGTTTCTGTGGCCGTGATCTCAGCGCGTGCACATGGTAAATATGTGTGAGGCACTTACTGTGAGAGGGAGAGTGTGGCAGTCGGCTTCTGAACAGAGTCACTTTCCATAGGACTATTTTCTTATCGGTCTTCTTTTCAGCCTTGGTGATTTTAAGTACCAAGTATTGCTCTCTTGTAGGTTTTTAATTTTAATGAAGAAAATTTCCTCTCTATCTCCAGTTGAAGGAGTTTTGACATTTTTTATAGTTCTTATTAGCCTATTGTTTCGAAAGGTATCATGACTTAAAGACATAAAGATGACCTTTCTTTTATTGTGCAAGCTCAGGGATTGTAGCTGATTTTCACTGGAGTTTCTGAAGACCGATTAGCAAGGTAACATTCTGGTAAAGTAAAAAAATGAAGCTTCACAAAAATCGATTCACGTGACTATGGCCAGGGACCTCGTTTAAAATATCTGAATATGATCAACATCCCGAATTACTTAGATTTACTTCTAAAGCCTTTGAAAATGTAAAAAGATTTATGTGTATACATGCAATGCACACACACACGTGTGCACGCGCACACACACACACACACACGCACACACTTCATTGTGGTACAGAGAGTTTTCTGTTTTTCATTACTCATAATTGCTATTTAGAGCATATGTTGTGAATGTATTGAAGATACTTCTGGGTCTCATTAATCAGTGTTCTAAATGCTAATCTCTGCTGTCCAGTTAACTCTAAGAAAACTCAGCCCTCCCTGCTTTTGCCGGGGATTCCTCTATTGATGAATCAGCTGAACAAAACCTTCCCGGTACAGTTGCGGACCTGGATAGGTCTTGCCGCCTTCTCTGCAAGGACATTCTAGGCAGTGTATTTTCTTCCTGCTTTGCAGGCCATTGGAGAGAAAAGAGCTGCTCCCGATTCTGGCAAGAAGCCCAAGACTCCAAAGAAAAAGAAAAAGAAAGACCCCAACGAGCCCCAGAAGCCAGTGTCAGCATATGCCCTGTTTTTCAGGGACACACAGGCTGCAATTAAAGGGCAAAACCCCAATGCCACTTTTGGAGAGGTCTCTAAAATTGTGGCATCCATGTGGGACAGCCTTGGAGAAGAACAAAAGCAGGTAAGGTGAAGACCCAGCATGGCCATATAGGAAAAAGTTACCAGAGTATTTCCCAAACCTTTTTTCTTTTCTTCTCTTCTCTTCTTTTCTCTTTTTCTTTCTTTCTTTCTTTCTTTCTTTCTTTCTTTCTTTCTTTCTTTCTTTCTTTCTTTCTTTCTTTCTCTCTTTCTTTCTTTCTCTCTTTCTTTCTCTCTTTCTTTCTTTCAAGATTTTATTTGTTTATTTGAGAGAGAAAGAGCACCGAATGGGGGCAGGGGGAGCAAAGGGGAGAGGGAGAAGCAGACTCCCTGCTGAGTAGGAAGCCCCATGAGGGACTCGATCCCAAGACCCCAGGGTCGTGACCTGAGCTGAAGGCAGACGCTTAACTACCTTTGCCACCCAGGCGCCCCTCTTAAACCTTTTCTGAGTGAATGTTCACTTAATATGGCTGTTTCTCATTAAGGCCTTGCTAAGCTATAGAATTTAGAAACACAGTTGAATAAATCCAAGCCCCTCCCCAGTTATACGGATTTCTCAGTCCCCCTGAAGGGTGCATGTTCAGAACCCATTCAGAGGAGAAATGGGGAAGTTCAGGCAGCATCCTGCACGCCTAAGTTTTGATGATCATCTTTTCATTTTAAGTAATGTGGAATTTGCCCCCTTCATTCAGAAAGGACACTCCAGAGGGATTAGGTCCATCCTGCTTGCCTTTTCTTTGATCGTCTGTCCGAACCCTTGGGCCATCCCAGTGGGTCTCCAAACTTTGAAGCAGCCTCTGCGAGTCTCACTACTGTCGCTGGGCATTTGAAAGTTTATTCCAAGTTCATTGGAAAGCTCGGCCATATGAGAGGTATTGAGTGATTAGCCAAGCTGGTGGGAGATACTTCCTTAGGGTCTTGATTCCTGAGCCTCCCCTTACAGCATCTGTGCACAAGTGGAGAAGAAGAATGGCTTCCGTGCTCCTTGCGTGAAACTCCCAATGACCATTAGTAGGAATGGACATTCCATGTCCTCAGATGACTAGACCTCTCTTGGTCATAAAAATAGAACCACATCTCAGAAATGAAGACGGGAGGAAAATCCTTGATTTTTCTTTACAAATCATGACCTCATTCCTTCTAGCTTGGGATGGTGCGGCTATAGAATTTGCCCATTTATTGTTGTATGTGGCACACTGATTTCCTGTCCCAGAAATGTAATCCTAAGGGGACTGGCAGACGGCTACCTCTTTTATCTCTGGGAAGATGGCTGCACTTTAGTCTAACACACAGCCCTCAGACACCGTTAAGAAAAGGAAGCTCCCATCACGTTTAATTATATTGGGACTTGTTTAGGTAGCTCATTGGCCTCACTGATGGAAATTTCTCATCTTTTAACTATTTCTGACTTTTTTTTTCCCCTTCAAAAGAAAACCAAGGTGGTTTCATCTTTTCTCTTGTGTCTTCACCACACCATACCTGTTGTGGTTGGTTTTTAAATCCTCTGATTTGGTGCCGGTTAGAAATGTGTGTGAGGGGAAGGAGGCACTGATGGAGAAACTCGTTATTTTCTGTAATTTGAACCTTTGTAGCCCATTTGACTCTTCTTGCCACCTTATCTCCTGCCCTAGTATGAGGCCCTCGGCTGTTTCTCTCTAGGCATCTGTGCTACCACCGGAAATCTTGTTTTCATGTATCATCAGAAACATCAAGATTGTGCTCCGATGAGGGTGGGGGGGTTTCGTTTTAGTATTTGTGTGTGTGTGGGGGGGGGTGTGTGTTCACATTTGAAAACCAAAGCCACAGAGACCAGCTTTATAGGTGAGTTAGCTTGTGACTTCATTTATGCAACCGTCAATTTATGACTGAGAAATTGTATGCTAAAGGTGGTGCTAATTATGGCCTTTTTTAAATAGGTGTATAAAAGGAAAACAGAAGCTGCCAAAAAGGAATACCTGAAGGCCTTGGCCGCATACCGGGCCAGCCTCGTTTCTAAGGTAAGCCCATGCAGGGATGGCGGGTCTCTGAGGTACATCGTTGAAAAGAGCCCCTGAGCATTGAAAACGTCAAGGCAGCTCCCCTTAGAGTGAACCAAAAAAAAGCATCTTGAACAACTCATAAACTTGTTTCCATGAGAGATGACCACGGGGATGGCCCAAAATATAGGAGTTAATGGAAGCTGCTGAATCTGAATTGTGTCCAGAAGATTCCCTGGTCTCTCTTTCTGCGTGTTGAAACTATTTCACAGACACACATATGAGAGACAGATCTTTAATAGCCTCTTTATCTTTGCTTTTTGTCAGGGACTGAGATCTATGCGACTGTCCTCTATTTAAACAGGGCCATGTTTTGGTCATATTTGGGACAACCTATCATAGATTCTCCAATGGCTATATTATTGTAATAGGGGAATGTCGCATTTTTGACCAAACTGTTCCACATCAGATAAATAAATAAACCTCATGATTATTTCAAATAAAATTATGCTCCAAGTACTTTAGAAAAAAAAAAAGACATGTATATGTATTATAGATAGAGTATAAAATGGACCCTGATGTATTATAAAATGCACCAGTATCCCAAAGCAAATGTCAGTCTAGATTATTATTACCTTGATCCAAAAGGAGTGTAAGCTATTAGGTTATATTTTAACATTTAATTAACTTTGTCTTTAGCCTTCCTAGAATCTAGAGAGGCTTTGGGGAGAATAATTTGAACTAATGTTTTTGCTCTTGATGTATTTCCTCTGGCAATCGGGGATCCCATCCCATCGTCTTGCTTGTTGCCTCAAGTACCACATAGGGCTGCAAGGCATGGTAGGCGTTGCGGGCAAAGCCATCTAGAAAGGGTTTAATTCCTTTTTTCTCTTCCTCGCCTAAGCTGTTGCTTCTTTATATTAAGATCTATCATTAGCAGCTGCTCAAATCAAATCAGGAGAGGTCCTCCCTTTTTTCACTGTCAGCTGTTAGGACGCCTTCCACTTCATTAGAAAGAGAAAACATTCATCAGGTCAATAGCAAAACCTTTTTCTGAGACGCTGCAAGACACACCATCTAAGATGTACCAGTCCTAGCCTCAGATTTGGATATCGGCAGACAACAGCCGAATGTGTGGGCTACAGATGTTAAGAATGGAGGTACAGTTAGCTAATGAGATAGGGTGATGCGAATAGGAACAGTGTACATGTACTTCCTAAGTGGATCATTTATTCATTCATTTACCCAGAAGCAGGAATAGGTGATCTTTGTGCATTAGAGCATGAATAATTGACCACACATGGATTTCAGCCAAGAGCCAGTATCTCAAAAGGCATTCAGGAAACAGCAACCACGATTGGGCTCGAGTCTGTGACTGAGGTAGAAAGGATACTGTGAAAGTTATACATGGGTTCCAGAATCAGGATTCAGAAGGACCACCGAATGGAAGTCAGCGATTCCCAAAAACCAATAAAATAGAATTTAAAAAGAAAAAAAGAAAATAGTGTTTATTGGTTTTCTTTTCTTTTTTTTTTTTTTTGGCTTTTTTTTTTTCATTAAGTTAGTGTAGTTTGAGAGCATCCTTAATTTATATTCAGAGCCCTGGAAGGGGACTAAAATAGTTCTTGAGGTAGAAGCTCAGAATAATTCCAGCCTGAACCAAGAGTATAAGATAGCTCCTAATGTGGTGATCTCACGGGAATTAGTGTCCATTATACAGTGTGATGATGAGACCACATCTGAAGAATTGGTTCTGTTTTGGACCCTACAATTTAAAAAAGAAGGGTAACCAACTGAAAGCCCATCTGGAGGGTTGCTTTCATGATGGTGAGGACTGAAAATCAGACTATATTCAAAAAATTAAAAGAATCAGGGGGGCAAGGATTCAGGGGCCATGTCATCTTGGTCCTCAAGTTAAAGACCATCATGCGGGAAGCCCATGTTTCAACTCTGTGTCCCAGATAGAAGATCTCATCCAAGGAGTGAGGTCACAGGCAGCAAAAATTCAGCCTTCATTAGAAATCATGAGTAGGGTTGCATCATATATGCATTTAACTTATGCCCCTACATTCAGAGCCTGGGCCCCCTCTCTTAAGATGTGTCTCTACTATATTACTTTTAATCTTCCCAACAGCCAACAAAAATTAATAGTAGCTTAGTAGTAAAACATAAGGGAGTAAGCCTGGCAGACAAGCAAGACTTCTTTCATCCACTAATTTCTATTCGCCCCTCTGGTGGCATCTGAAAGGCACACAGATGTGATTGCCCAGGTGTCTAAATATAGACTTCCCTTGTAGTTTTGTCCTAAGACTAGCTGGGTGGTTTTTAAACAGTAGAGTTTTTAAACAGTAACAGTGATTTTTAAAAAGTAGAGTACATGTGCATATGTACAACGCTCTGTGTATTTTACCTTATGGGTGACTTAATGGTTTTTTTAAGATGGTGAAGAAGTCTTTGCAGGTTTCCCCTTACCCTAAGATTTAGAATGTGCCCCTCCAGTAGGAATGCAAGGCCACCAAGCATCTCTGCATGAAATCAGAGAGCTGTCCACAGATAGATGGTGCTTTACGATGATAATGTGTTCAAACAGAAGCCATCAGCAATGGCTTCTCCTACACTGAGTGATTTTCAGTACAAGATCACCTCTCTCGTTCCTTCTAATAGTGGATTTCTAAAATGTGAGTAATACAAATCTGGACATAAACATTCCGTATCATTGAAGAACGTGAATATCAGCTCGATGCCTCCAAGGTGCTCCCACAAACCCCCTCCAGAAACACCTAATTTTGTGAAGAATAAGAGAAAAAGTAGTAAGCACAATTAAGTCCATCACAGTTGCATGAGTAAAAGTATTTATTTTTGTGGAGGTAATTGTGTATGTTTAGCACAGAGCGTATTAGGTCGTTTCTCTCCATAGTTGAGCCTCACATCCATTCGGTTGCTTTTATCTTGTGACAGGATATTCAGTCACCTACATGTTGAACATTCTCCCCTCATCTAGGAGTCCTGTGATAAATTGTGGAGATCTTTGAAAATACTGGGTGAACTAAAACAATTTCTTAGGTTGTAAAATCTTTCCATTTAGTATCTCTGTGGAATTCAGTTACATTGTCTTACACTCACGTGAGCAGTGTCACACACTGCCGTGCACGTGCAGAGCCTTGATGTTTTCAAGTCGGGGTTTTTCTGGTAATAGTAACTGTTAATTCATAAAAATCACTCACATCTGCTAAATGCTGCCATGGGCCAGGCCCTATTCTAAATGGTTAACGAATATGAGTCAGTTTAATGCCCACAACCTCTGCGTAAGGTAAGTGCCATAGAACCTCATTTTGTAGGTAAGGAAACTGTGGAACAGATGGGTGCGTTAAGTTGCTCAGAGTCACAAAGTTGTTAAGTAGTAGAGTGCGATCTGTGAACGCAGGTAGTCGATACTCTGTTGTCTTTCAATATGACTTGACTTCAGCAGACTTAACTGCTGAAGAAGTGTATCAGTCACCTTTTGCTACATTGTGCTGTGTAACAACCAGCCCTAGAGCCCAGTGAGTTAAACAGAGGAGCGTTTATCTCAGAGGGTGCCAGGGAACTGGCTAGTTCTGCCGTCTCCGCCCAGCAGGATCCGCTAGTCCTGCCCCTCGGTCTGCAGTCAGCCTGGAGGTTGGCGGGGGCTGGGCTCGTTCACCTATGCGGCAGTCGGCTGGCTGGCTTCTGAGTGGTGACTGGGCCATGTGTCCCTTACCACACACATGGTGACGGCAGATTCCCAGAGCGCTTGGAAGGGCCGGGCCCGGGCCCAGATCCAGGGGTAGGGGACTCCACTCTACCTCTGGGGAAGGGAAGCTAAAAAGTCACATGACAAGAGACTTGGGTCCAGGAAGAATGAATAATGGCGGTCACGTTTTTAAAAATCCATGTACGGTACTTAAAAACAGTTCAATCTTGTCGGTCCCTGGCTATCTTAATATTGGGGGATTTTTCTCCGCCACGATGCAGGCTGCTGCCGAATCAGCAGAAGCCCAGACCATCCGCTCCGTTCAGCAGACCCTGGCGTCCACCAATCTGACATCCTCGCTCCTTCTCAACCCTCCGCTGTCGCAACACGCAACTGTGTCGGCCTCCCCTCAGACTCTCCAACAATCGCTCCCTCGGTCGATCGCCCCCAAGCCCCTAAGCATGAGACTCCCCATGAACCAGATCGTCGCGTCGGTCACCATCGCAGCCAACATGCCATCGAACATTGGGGCCCCGCTTATAAGCTCCATGGGAGCGACCCTGGTGGGCTCGGCCTCTTCCACCCAAGTGAGCCCTTCCGTGCAAACCCAACAGCATCAGATGCAGCAGCAGCTGCAGCAACAACAGCAGCAGCAGCAGCAGCAGCAGCAACAGCAGCAGATGCAGCAGATGCAGCAGCAGCAACTGCAGCAGCACCAAATGCATCAGCAGATCCAGCAGCAGATGCAGCAGCAGCATTTCCAGCACCACATGCAGCAGCACCTGCAGCAGCAGCAGCAGCAGCAGCACCTCCAGCAGCAGATCAGCCAGCAGCAGCTGCAGCAGCAGCTGCAGCAGCACATGCAGCTGCAGCAGCTGCAGCACATGCAGCACCCGTCCCAGCCCTCCCCCCGGCAGCACTCGCCCGCCGCCTCCCAGATGACGTCGCCCCTTCCCGCCATCGGGAGCCCCCAGCCGGCCTCCCAGCAGCACCAGTCGCAAATACAGGCTCAGACACAGACTCAAGTACTGTCACAGGTCAGTATTTTCTGAAGACTCCGGCGGCGGAGGCAGGTGCATTCGGAGGTGGGCCCACGGAAGGAGGGTCCGCCACGCGCGGGACGCCGCAGCTTGTAAGTTGCTCTCGGTGATGCGGAAACGTGTAACAGATCACATGGTCCTCTCAAGTGTCTATTAGATAGGCAATAAGAACACAGTGTAGCTGAGTATCATCTTCTAGCTGACTATAAATCACTTTGTTTTTAAACAAGAGAAGCTGTGCTCTTTTCTGTGATGCCTTTTTTTAATTTATTCAGGCTATATACCTACAATATGTGAATCAAACCGTTTAACGAATCCTGGGACATACTGATGACTGTAAACTGGCCTCTCTGAGTCATAGAAAACGGCCTTATTTCCCCCCAGAAGTGAATAAACCACACTTCGAGGCTATCTGAACTTCCGGAGCCCTAAATAAATAAAAAAGCACAGTCGTAATTACCTGAAATATGAAGATCCAGTTTCATACAAACATTTGTATGACATGAATCGTTGATGGCATTTTTTTGTCATGAAAAAAAAGTTAATGTAAATCACAGACTTTTGCCAAAGCTCTTATTTTTTTTCCTAAATCTCTTCAGAAAAGAAAAAAAAAAATGCAAGCGATTAGATTCCATTATTGACTCATTTCCACTTTTTTAACCCATGACTTCTCCAAATCAGACCACAGTATATGTTGTAACGCTATCTATGGCCACTCTTAGCCCATTATACTCATTCCAATTAGAAGAAAAGAATGTGAATATTATATTCTGTGTTTTGAGTGACAAGTTTCGAAAAATAAAAACACTGTATTTTTAAAAAGGGAAATGCACTTAAATGAAAACAGTTATTACAAAAAGTTAAGATTTAAAAAAAATGCAAGAGTTTTTATTATGATGTGATACCGGTAGAATATTTAAAAGACGCACCACATCTGAATAATCAATGTAAATATTTTCTTTCAAAGTTGTAAGTTTTCATATCATGTGTTGTAAAGTTTTCATAAACGAGGCTTTAACGTAAACACTGGTGACATAAACCATTCATTGCTACGTTGCTTATTGTGTTTTTATGCTGTTTTATACTTTTTTATGAGTTACGATAGCAGCAATTAAGTTGTTTGTATTTTGCTTAACTAAAACAAAAATGCTTTTATCTTGCTATAGAATAAACACATTTCAGTAAAAACTGTGGACTGTATTTTGATGCAACAACCAGGAAAATGTTCACTTTTCAAATAAAATGATATGTCAAATTTCACTTTCGGTTCCTTGAATACATATATGATGGTAAAGGACACCACATACCAACATTTATTTGAGCCAAAGCATCATTTTCTGTGTTCAGTTGGAAATAGGAAATTCGTTGCTAGGAATTTGCGTCATATGGTCTAAATCCAGGACCTCTTAAGAAAATCGGAAACATTTTTTTTTTTTGGTGATCCTTTTGTTAAGATGCAAGTGGCAAGGTAAGTATAGAGGATAAAGCAATTGTCTTCTATCTGGGGCTAGAAGTCGCCGGTATTGTGTTATTGCTATTAAAAAGGATGGTGAAAATAATTATTCCAGCCTTCATTTCTTCCCCCCTTTTCTTGCTCTGTAGTGGCTCCTCTTTGAGAACAGTGTGACCACTATCCCCAGTTGTCTTGCATGATTAATTACAGCATCTGTCCTGTCAGAAGCTATAATGAAGAGGTCTTGATAAAAATTGCAAATTACCACTGGCAACAGTCTTAAACTGCTTATGATAAAATGAAAATTAAAAACAGCGAGTGTCAACCCTGACCAGAATCCTAATCTGGCAAAAATGAGGGTGTGGGTTAAGGGGTCCATATAGCTCCTCCGTGCAAGATATTCAGAAAGAACGGGATATGGATTCCTCAAAGTTGTTGTTGTATTTCAAAGAATATTTACTGTATGTTGTGGGCGATGAATAATGAATTCAGCCTTCAATATTTCATAATCCTCTCGTACTCTGTATTATGTACAAATATTGAACAGCAAGAGATTCTAATTATAAATTTATAGATTTCTTGCTGTAGGAAAACTTATGTCTAAATTGAAGCTTTTCATAAGATGTATTAGTTGACAGGTATCAGTGTTCAAACAGTCTTAGAACGATGCCTAATCACATCTACAAGGAGGCAATTGTGTTCCACAAAGAAATGATCTGCCTCCGACCCATCAGAAGCAGAGCTGATGGTAAGAGATTTTCTGTGAATTGAAACTAACATTACATAACAATAAGAACCATTTTATATTCTGTTGTGAAACCTTTAGACAAATGTCTTCAAAATTAATTGCTAAACTACATGTGACAGTAATTGTGTATTAGTTCTGTCATTGTCATTTTGAAAACCCATGAAGTATTGCTTGGGAAAAAAAATGTCACTAGTGATAAGACTTAATTGCAAGCGAAGTCTGTTTTCAACTGTTTGCAGTTAGAAGCAGGTGTTGTAACATCTATTAAATGATTTTATAAATCTTGGGTTTTATCACATTTGATTAAATGCTGCTAAGCCACTGACGGTCCATTTCAAGGGGAAAAAAACCAGTTTAATTACTACAGTTTAAGAAAAGTAATCGTCAGGCAAAACTGTATGTTTAAACTGTCAAAAGGCTTGATTCATGAAAAGACTTCTCCAACCTTGTCACCTGATTATTTTTCTCAGGATTCGCTAAAGCATATTATGGATCAACTTGTATTTCAATTTATACATGTGACTGGTTCCTAGTCCTGAGATGTCAGTAAGTACTTGCTGTACTTTTTGGGTTACAGGTCAGAAATAAATCAGGGTAATGAAAAATAAGGCGCAAGAAATGTGGTATCTGATTAGTGGGATTTCTAAATGGTCTAACTGCCTTTCCCCTTAAGTGGTCTCCAGATGTTAATGAGGCTCCTGCGCCCCCCCCCCCCCATCTCGCACACCTTGTCCCTCCCCCTGCCAGGTTACTCCGGCTAAACAAGTTTCCTTTCTCACATTAACCTGTACCGCCGAATGACGGAGGAGCACAAGGAGTTCTCATTTTTAGCTGACACGGGGTCATTAGTTCTCTACTCAAAGAACAAAAGCTTAAATGCCTTCGTGCTGCATAATTTCTGCCATATATTATTACCACCTGACGGAGGTTTGAAGGCGTTCTAGACAGATGGATTAATATCTCAAGTTTAAGTAGAAAGTCCTCCACTGTGTCCATTCAGCAGGCTTCAGACCTCTGAATGGTTTCTTTCCCGTAACTCACTTCATGGAGCATTTTTCAGCACTGGACTTCAATCTAACCTTTCCTCTCCCCCCCCACCCACCCACCCCCTTTGTTTGGCTTTTGTTTTGCAACAGCTGTTATTATCGGTTTTGGTCAGCTGTGATTGCTGGAGGCAAAATAGGACCAGATGGTGTTTTGCTATGCATGAATGGCGAGTTAGAGGCGTTGAGATTGAATAGGCCAAGTTTGAATGGTGTCTGTGCACCAGCTGCCTGCCTAGACTGTGGGGTACACATCACAGTAGCATGACCCGCCACCGATCTACCAGAATCGGATGGGAAAGTGGGGCGCTGGGGTGGATGGTCCCCATATTTATTGATCTTCCATGCACTCACAGAATAATGCACTGTACAGTCAATTTCAGTTAATTGGATATGACACAGCATGGGCGTGCAATCTATCACTCTCGAATTCTGGTTCACTTTCAGGATTTCATTGCTCGCATAAACACACACACACAGTAATAGCAGAAATTAACGGGCTAAGTAGACACACGTTTTAAAAAAAAAAGTGTGTCTAAAATTATAGACGTAAGAGTTAAAGGCTGAGGTTTGGGGAAGGGGAGGACATCTCATGAGGATGCTTGTGTCAGCTAACAGTGCAAAGTAAAGAAAAGCTCTGAGGCTGGTGCATTGAGACAACCCTTCAAGTTGTCAGTTACCCATCAAATATTGCACATTTGTTAAAAAAAAAAAAAAAAAGTGCCTTACTGGGAAAACCACACGGACTCACAACCAGATTAGTATTCTCTTAGAAAATATTCCTAAAGTTTTCTCCCCTCAAATACAGTTAGCTGGCCAACTATCTGAAGTAACCTTCAGGATGAAACACTTTCCCTGAATTTTAAGGTCCGTGAACGGTTCGACCCATGTCGACTGTGATCCTACAGGTGTGAAGGCTATATGTGTGCCAGCGTGTTACAGAGGGGAAAAACTTAACCACCCGCGAAACATGGAATGAGATATGCAGACAGGCACTCCATTTGCCTAGCGCCCTAATTACTTAAATTTACTTCTGCTACATGCAAAACACTGTGATAGGTCCCAAAGGAGACGCAAAAACAAACAAGACCTTCTGTTTACTTTGTATATGTTTGAACCTTCCATAATAAAGATTTAATAATAAAATAATAAGATAATAAGCTATCTTCAACATCAGGAACTTTTTTCTTTTTTATCACGGCAGAGATACATACCCCCAAGACAGAATGATGAGTGTGCCAACAAGAGACATAGCAAATTGTTCTGGGTGGGGTTGGGTTTTGGGGTTTTTTTTTTTGGTAATCTAAGAAATTGAACATTTATTTAGAAAGGGAAGAGATCGCAATTGGTTAGGGGTGTTAGGGAAAGCTGCATGGGATCATTGGCATTTAAGATGTGCCTTGAACTTTGGGTGGGATTTCAGTGGGCCAGGATGGAAGTCATATCCTGTTACAAGCAGGAGACATCTCCAGACAAGGGGAGCAGGAGAAAGGCCCTTCATGTCGATAGCCCCATCAAAACAGCAGTAGACAGTATAGCAAACCGGAAACACAGTGCATCTGGGGAGGGTAGCAGGAGAATGTACTAGAAAGGAAATGAGGAGTTATATTTGTTGAAGGTCTGGGTAAGCCTGGCGAGGGACTTGGGCTTAACTCAGAAGGTTCTGAAGTCCAAATGAGAAAGGTATGATCAAGATGGATTAAATGCATGAAGGGTTTTATCAACTGATTTCCAAGAAGGGGGTATGCAGTTGGCGTTGAAGCAGAAAGAAAAATGGAACACGATTCCCACTTGAAAATGTACCTCAATATTCTAATGACTCACGTGCCTCAATAAAGCTGTCAATTCATGCCATCTCCCCTCACCCCAACGTCTATCTTCCTGGTGCAAGAACACACCATCGACACAGCCAAAGCAACGCATTTTGGGCGACGACTGTAGAATAAGCCTTATCCCTACATTAGCATCGAGAGGGAGATCATTCTTCTGTGTTTCTGCTGTGAAAAGAAAGCTATTTTCACCACTGGTAAAAAGTACCTCTCGGTGCTTGAACTCAAATGTGATGAATGATGAAAAGAAGCCCGTGCTTTGTTGCTGAGTAAAACCTCAGGCAGGCAGCACTGGGAGGGATGTTGGTTATGGTCTCAATTTAATTTCAAAGAAGAACCTTCACAGAAAACGTGAATGTGGATGTACACTTCTTAGCAGAGGAATAATGCTCTTTTGTAAAACATCTCATTATCCGGAGCATGTGTATAGTGCTCTGCCCTTTTCAAAGCAATTCCCTCTCTAAATAGGGCAGGTGTTAACCTCCTGTAACAAATTAGGAAACTGAGGCACAGAGAGAGTTGTAACACGTTCCGGTAGCTCTGCTTAGAAGAGGCACAGTCGGAACTGGAATGGAAATATTCTCATTGTAGCTTTCCTGTTATTTCATCTTCTAATACTTGTATGTGAATGGCATATCTAAGACATATATTTATATCTGTTATATATTTGTATATAGGATATGTAAATAAATATGTGTGTGAATAGATGATAGGTGTAGAGAGATAACAGATAGATAGACAGATGATAGATACTTGCATAGATGACAGAAATCCATCAATACAAAAGGGAATAGTAACCCATGTTTTCCTTATGGCTGGACAGACTGTAAACCAGAGTGAACCCCGCCTCGTCTGTGTTCTCCAAGGGGCGTAATGCCACATGGCAGGTTTTCGAGTGTGAGCCCTTTCCAGTCAGATTGTTTTCTCTACCAAGGTCTCTCTGTAATTATTTTGTATTCAGGCAAACAGCTTTGACCTGTGGTGTTTGAGTGTTAGGGCCAGAGGTACCCCAGAAATGCCAAAGCATGACACCCTACCACCTGTGCAAAAAAAAGGGGGGGCAAACTCCGGTTTGAAGGAAGATTGGGATGGGTGAACATCAGGTAGATGTGTGTTGTTATGCATTATTTAAGGCATCCCACGAATCCATATTGAGCATGGGAAATCAATGTCTGTGTAGGAAAGGCATCTCCTTAGGGATTATGCGGTAGCGACCCTGCCTACTGCCTTGTGAGTTACCACTCCATCTCTGAGACCACAGGCCCCCGGCTGAGTGGGGTGGGCTCTCCCCCGGGCCACCACTTGTTTAAGGAAATACAGCGGTGAGGACCTCGCTAATCCTTTGTCCCCTGTCTGCAAGATTTTACTACTATTGCCATAACTTTAAATGAATAGAGCTCTAAAGGTATCTTGCAGTCCGTCACTTGCTAAAATCGAAGAGAAATGAGTGACAATTCTAAAACCCAGAACACCAGGCATGAGCATTGTGGTGAATGAATATTTGAGGTGGGGGGCGGGGGTGCTTTCATCTGCAAGGTGTTTGGGTGACTTAACACTTGAGTCCACAGAGTCCTGGTTATCTTGAGCCCCACATCTTACGCACTTATTTTCAGATTTTTGGCCTACGTTTTCTTTCTGGTCAAGTCGCCTCACATCCAAGGATCTAATGTAACCAAGGAAGATTCTTTTTGGTAACAGTCCTTGTTATATGTCATCCCTCTGACACGCAGAGAGGGTCTTAATTTTCACTTTGTCACCATGAGAGAAAATGATGCCATGTTCTAAACCTGCCTTAATTGGTCATTTGCAGATTTGATACAAGATCTTAGTCCAAATCATTCGGGCCTGCTGTTCCACTCTTGCCCTCTCTGCTCATTCTTAATCCTCTCCTCTGTAATTGCTATTGAGTACGTAGAGTCCCAGGGGACAAATAAGAGCATCTGAGGAAATTACCTACATGTAGTTCGACCTCGGGTGTGCTTTTTTGGATGCCAAATTAAGACATCCATCTTGGGGTGTTTGGACAGTTACTGGAAGGACTGGCACCATTTTCTCCATAATAACATTTTTATAAACTGTGTCCGAATGCTGGCATACCTAGCATGGGACTTTTTAATGATGTTCAGAATACGTTGGCCAACGAATGTGAGGAGAGCTATAGTTCTTTTCAAAGCAGAACGTAATTCCACGGGGGACATGTGCCCGCCTTTCATATGCAGAAAATAAAATCGTTGCTTAAGCTATTTGGAGGTAGAAATTTCTTAACCGCCCCCCCACCCAAAAGTGTATTTTCTCACAGTTTAAATCCTAAAATCCGAGTTAGCAAGGAGATTGGGACGATTACCAGGGAAAAATTTCAGGATTGTAATACGCTAAGAAAAGGTGGCTTCTACTAGCCACCTTGCTTCTAGATCATCGAGAGCCTTAAAATGTGCTGCTAGTAGACACAAGCAATGACTTTTTAGAATGGGTGCAAATGATCTTTTCTGCATTGGGTTTACTTCTCTGAAGGCATGTGTAGGTTGTGCCTGGAGTTTGCATATTGCTGAAGAACATACTGTTTGTCCATTGAGGACAAAATATGTGCTTTGTTCATATTTTGAACAAAATAGGGAAGTCAGCCTCTTGAGAAGGTACCTTTCTACAGAGGTTGAAATTCTTTTTTTTTTAAGATTTTTTTAAAGATTTTATTTATTTCTTTGACAGAAAGAGAGAGAGATCACAAGGAGGCAGAGAGGCAGGCAGAGAGAGAGGGGCAGAAGCAGGCTCCCTGCTCAGCAGAGAGCCCGATGCGGGGCTCGATCCCAGGACCCTGAGATCATGACCTGAGCTAAAGGCAGAGGATTTAGCTTACTGAGCCATCCACGTGACTTTTTTTTTTTTTTTTGGCAGAGAGAGAGCACAAGCCGGGGCGGGGTTGGAGAGGAGGGAAGCAGCAGGCAGAGGGAGAGGGGGAAGCAGGCTTCCCACTGAGCCCAATGAGGGGTTTAATCCAAGGGGCTCCTGATGACTCAGTTGGCTAAGTGTCTGCCTTCAGCTCAGGTCATGATCCCAGGGTCCTGGGATCAAGTCCCACTTCTGGCTCCCTGCTCAGCAGGAAGCCTGCTTCTCCCTGTGTTTGCCACTCCCCCTGCTTGTGCTCTTTCTCTCTCTTTCTCTGACAACTAAATGAATAAAATCTTTAAAAATATAAATTCTAGGACCAAAACTGTTCCAAGATCAGAGTCATGTTTTTTAAAGTTATTATCTGTAATTGCTAAAAATGTTTACAAAGTGAGGGGCCTCTTCCTGGGGAAACCTTCCTTTGGGGATTTCTGGAGGCCTAAGGCTCGCACCCCCAAGACCTCACCAGCACTTCCCCAAGGGAAATTCACAAAGCACCCTTTGGTCAGTTTTGAGCGGCTACATCACTGACACTCCTGCAGGAAATGAACACAACTCTCCA